>OY804596.1:41960854-42151304 GCA_963680895.1 Fragum sueziense | reverse complement strand
GGTGACCGTGATATTTCTCAAGATTGATATCATTTAGGTACGCGATATTTTACAGTCACGGAAATGAATAATCTCTAGAACTGTTTATTGCGGCAAGCCTAAAGTCGTGATTAATCGATAATTTGAGCCTCTAATAATGGTTTATTCACGAATTAATTTCCCCTCTCTTCACAAAAACTATTTTATTTCACGTTGATTATTCGGTGATTAATGATAAGAAATTTAATCGCAGAAACGTCGACTGAATTGACGGACGCTCGACAATTTAATTTGAATGGTAATTCATGCAGCTTTTATGATGTAACGTAGAAAATTATACATCTAGGTTTAGTAGGTTATTTTGTTTTTGGTCGGCAAGCGATAACGTCATGATGATACGAAGAAAATGATACCTGTTAGTCTATTATCCAAACCAAAAATTCACCGGTAATAATCCAACTAACATATTTTGAAACAGTTTCCGAAATAACTGAGCAGATGTTGGCGGTGTTTTTGAAGTCACTATTCCAGCCCAGATTGAGTAGACGCTACGTCATCAAGACGTCATATTGTTTTTTTAACAAAAGGGATCCGACTGTATCACATGCTTATTCATCTGAGAAGCATGTCAATCAACTAGTAAGTCAATGGATGGGCGGGGACAATTCTCTTTTTCAACCAATCTGTATTTACAAGCATTGCTTCATAAAAGATCTAGAACTTAAAGGGCAATCGTCAGAAAAGAAGCTTTACCCTGAGTCTCTCCCTTAACCCATTACCACACAATGACTCTTTTTGACTCCCTACCATACAATGGCTTTGGAAAACATTGTGGAAAATGAAGAAATTGCTTGTGACAAGCAATCTCTTCATTTACCACAATATTTTCTACAATAAAAGAATAAAAAAGTTATATTTCATTCACTTCAAAATTTCGTCTGCAGTACCTTTGAATTTGGGACAGCCTAAAATTTTGCCGTCTGGTAATGGGTTAATCGGTCACCCTTTAGTGATTATTTATAAGAGTGTTGACCTCTACATTTTTAAATTTTAGAGTAGATAGATTTAAGAGACAGTTTAATTTCATAAAGAGTTTTCAAAAGAAGAAAGAAATTCAAAAGGTAGACTATTTAGTGAAAAAAAAAATTCTTGCAGATGTAGATCTACATGACTCGTGCTTATACTTGCTACTCTCTTAAAACAAAGTACATTACCTCTTATGAAATGATATGTAATTAGTAATGTATTTTGATGATCTTAATCACGGTGGGGATTGTGCATGATGGGATGGATAACAATTATGGAGTATACGGACAAAATTGCCCTCGCTTCAGGTAAGAAATTGTGCAATAATTTTCTTATTTCTGCTCCAATTATCAAGCGGTTTGTTGCATGTACCCCGCATTAGTGAGCTCTTTCCTCGGATATATGACTTGTTTGTAGAATCTTTGTACTTTGTCCAAAAATTGATCCCAACCGACCAGAAAAACGACAAAAAATTCAGGCCCCTTTTCTAGTCGGTTGGGATCGGTTTTTGAGAAAAGTACATGGAAGTTCCATCTATAAATAATACATCTGAGAAAAGGGCTCAGTAAGACGGAGTACATGCAACAAACCGCATGAAAATTGACGCAGAAATAAGAAAGTTATTGCACAAATTCTTACCTGAAGCGTGGTTAATTTGGCCGTAGTCGTCACCATTTTGCTTTCTGGTCGGTTGGGACAATATTTCGGAAAAAGTATCATGAGTTATCTAATATGCCATATATCCGATGAAAGAGCTCGATAAGGCGGGGTACATGCAGCAAACCGCTTGAAAATTGATACAGAAATAACAGAGTTATTGCAAAATGTCTTACCTGAAGCAAGGCGAGTTGGCATCAAATTTTGTGCAAACAATAGACTGAGTTTACCGTTATGTTTTGATAAACCGTCGGTGTTGTTATAACATCTCGTAACTACGGTTTGATTCAAGTCGTAGTTACGAGATTTTATAACAACACCAAGGAAATACTATTTATTTGTCCGAAATTATGTCACGGTTTACTTGATAAAATCGTTCCCTATTGTCGGTAGTCGTTATCCATCCCATCATGCACAATCCCCACCGTGTTAATCAATAGACATCGGCTTTGGAGAGTAATACTTGCCGACGTTCGTCTATTTAACCTCTCTCTTAAATCCTTTCACAAACAAGACTTGATTTCAACGACAATCATGGGAACAAAAAGATTGGAAAACATTGAAAAGAAGAAATTGTCGATAACTAGCCATTTCTCCGTTCCCCAGAGATACTTTCCATGATGTAATTCAATCGTTTTTTAAGAAGTTATGTCGTATGCATGCAACAGCTTTCAAAATGGAGTAGTCTAAAAAATATTTCTGTTTTGGGGTAAACAAAATGACGAAAATTGAACACGAATGTAAATATCCCTGAATTACACTTTGGGTCTAACGATTATCCATACATACACAAGAATAAAAACGTGTGGGCTGAAATATTTATTCTGATCTGAAACGAAGGTAAGGTTTTAGCTGCGATCTTTCGGGGGAACCGTATGATCATACAAAATGCCCGTGACTTGCAAAGCTGCTTTTGTGCCGTCTATGATCGCCTACCGGTCGCGAGATTCAACCCTGCAAATCAACAATTTCATTTCCGTAAATCCGGCGACGGAAAACTCTTTGTTTAAAGTAATCGTCGGATATGCACATCTTGCATATTTCGGGATCGTCAACATCACAGAACCAGCCGAGTAGTTAAGTCTCGTTTCTTTGATGTGGTCCCGTAGGTTTTCCCATTGATAAGCTGGCCAGGTGTGTAATAAAATGTTTTTTTTTCTGGTCTTCCCGGTATTGACTAAAATATTCATGAACCTGCAACACTACCCAGAAGAAGCTTTGAACTCGCCCTGGATTTTGTATTTTGGTCCTTGTCGAGTTGAAGGGCCTTGACGCGAATCCCGATCCTACTTACAACATAGCCACTTGCCCGTAACTCCAAAATCCAATCATTCTGATCATTTTTCTGTGGCTCATAGGGACTGATCCGAATAACCCTCCATTTCTGCAATTTTGGACCATCACAGATCTTTGTCTTGTTTTTTCGCCAGTCTCTCACTAGCTTTTCACTGATGCCGAAATCACTTTCAGCCGCACAGTTTTTCGAATTTTCGGCAAATCTGACCACACGATTTTTTAAGCTATTGTCATCACCAAGTAATTGCAGATTAAAACAATATGCAGTTACGAGGTTTTCGAAGAAAAGTGACGACTGCTTGTTGTGTACAATTATGTCGTGTGTTAATTTAGGGCATATTGATTGCGAGATTACACGCTTGAAATGGCAGAACAATGCATATCAAGCAAGACACCTTGTTAAAATGGAATTTATTATAAAAAGAATCAAGCAAATGAGTATTCCGTCGTTGTCGTATGTTTATTGTCGCTGAGTCATAAAGTCGATGTCTATTGCACTATCTAAGGGAAGTAACTCTTTCATGAAAACTGTCTAATTTAAACCTGATTATTTCCCTTAGACCAATATACCTCAGAAAACGGAATTATTGCGCGCGATCTATTTTCTCCGCCAAAAAATAGTTCTACATAAAACGTATAATTTCCTCGTTCAACAATGATTATTTGGCATGTCAGTTTAGAAATTGTAGAAAGTCGAATTTCAATATTAAATCAAAGTGTGGACAAGAAATCAGAGATCTACTTTGTCTCAAAACAGAAATACAGAAGAAGTTAAGAGGTCCGTCTTTGACCTTATTTGACCTGTCCAGAAAAACTCGTACGGCAACAGTAAGTCGCAGCGCGAGCGCTTAGCGACTTAAAAATGAACTCCTTTACTCCTCATTGCTGAAATGGTACAGTAAAAGAATAGATTTTGTATACAATAATACTTACTTCTGACTCCACATTTAGGCAAATGCCTTTTTACAGAGGATTGGAAAAACTTTTTCTGTTAAATTATTATTTTGCTAATACTTAAAAATATGGCTGCAAGTACAAATGTAATAGCAAAATAATAATAATAGATTTAGTTCAGACTTTACTTAATTGTAAGCTGGATTCACTTTATTCTAAAATGTCCATGCTAAAACATCAATATTTACCTGATCTGATGGTGCTGTTAACTGTACTTGCCTGCAATATAATGAAATCAAAAACAATTAAATTCAAAATTTTAATTTCAACAAAATGTAATCTACAAGGGCCAAAAAAACCAATTAACTTATTCCCTCTAAACTTGTAATGTACTACATGTGATCTTTTTTACCGAAATAAATCTATCTATCTATCTAACTGTTGAAGTTTTAATTTGAAAGCTGATGCACGAGCAGTAAGACAAAAATTAAATGGTTATTGACATTGACAGGATTTGTGTACATTGTGAAATTGACATCCCGAATACAGTAGAGATGTTTTTTGAATACTTTTCTGAAGGAATGGAATGAGCGTATTTGTGGAATGATTTTAGCAAATGATTGTGTTTATTTAAAAATCGATTACACACGCATGATAACCCAGTGTTCCAGATAATTTCAAATGCCATCAGTACTATACGGATCATTATAATTGTGAATCCGTATGTGATATTTTGTATCAGTAGACCAACATTTAGGAATATTTATAAATCGCTCAAAATACAAATACTTGTAGATCTATCATCAATTGACATTTATTTAAACATGTCACATGTCGGGAATAGAGACTCTAGTCTAGTTTCACTTTCAATCGCTAAATTTTGACGTCCGACAATCGAATTTATATGTTACAGTTAGTGCTAAATAAAACATTAAATTTTCACTTAAGTCAGCCATCTAATTCTCAATGATTCCGGTAATCATTTCTATTTTCACCTACATCTCGATTCCAGACAGTCTTGCAAACTGCATGCGAACAAAGTTGGTTGTTGTGAACCAATATGTAGTGCAATAAATTGTAGAGGTGCCCGGGATGGTTCACCCGCAGGTTAAACATAGTCAATATTCAAGCGAATACTAAAATATGCAGTAAGAATGATACAATGATCACAACATGATCACAATTTTCCTTTCGATCGGAAGAGGTTTATGTTAAAATCACTTTTCAATGAAGTGTCATTTAAGTAAGTTGAAATCCATACCTTTCAATTTTGTAAGCAGGGTTTTCCTAGGCATTTTGGGAAACAGAGTCTGACCAAATTGGGAAATTTTTGAAGTGCAAAATGGCTCATTTTGAGCAAAAAGTAAGCGAAAAACTCATTTTTCAGTAGTGAAATTAACCATTTTAAATAGATTGGGAAAAATTGAAGAAAATTTGCTTGGGAACACAGCCGTTTGCATTGGGAACACCTCCGTTTTCAGGAGACACAGAAAGCATAGGAAAAACCCTGGTAAGTATCACCCAGTAGCCACTATTTTTAAAGAGATTCTCGCGAGATTACATTATTTGTTGACCTACGCACCACCACACACCAACCAATCAAATTTCCTGACGGTTTGTATTCAATATTTACGGAAACTCTCGAGTTTGGCGAAAATAATCGGCAATACGGGAATAGCCGAGTGATTATTGGGAATACTGCTAGAGTAAGTTCCCTTTTGTTTACTAACCATTACGGGTCTGTCCCATAAAATCTCCGTACATGTTATTTAAGTTCTGTATCTTGTACGGGAATTGGCCGAAATATATCCGTATCCACCAGTTTGAGTTTATTGGGGTTTTACGCCGTTTTCAACTGCCAGGGTCATATCTCGGCGGCTGGAGCACCTACCCATGGATTCCTGTTGTTTCTCAAACCAATACTACCACAACACCCTTACCGAGCCTCCAGCTGCTCGCCCACTTAGGTTAACGATTTCAAACCCATTGGTGGGTGACAATTTTGTCAGAAAGGGTATTAGCCGCGGCCGGGTATCGAACCCGGGACCTCTCATATCAAAGGCAGATGCGCTACCAACTGCGCTAAGGCCGCGGCCACCGTATCCACCAGATTTGCGTCCGTAAAATACGGGAATACAGGGGTCTCGTTTGCCAAAATTTGGGGCCGTTATTGGGCCCCATTCCCAATAGCAAAAAGTATCTTTTTTTCCCAATTCTCTGGTGAAAATTCCCAATGAGGACCCAGAATGCCCCATGTTAAGCCCTCATCTTCATTTACAAACATTTTGAAGACAGTTTTAGAGTAGATTCTTATACAAGAGCATGTATGAATGCATTTTACACCACTTCAGTCTAATTTGCAGCTGAAACTGAGTGACAGAATGAATACAAACTTGTTTTAGTTTTTCCCAATTTAGGTTAAAACATCGCTATTTTTCCCAATTTCACTGGCCCCTGGCCCCAAACAAAAATTGGTAGCAAGACCCCTGGAATACGAACACTATCTGGAGCGCTGTAACCTCTTAACCGACCAAAGGTGATATAGTGATCGAAAGGCTACCAGCTCTAAATTCTTTTCTACTAGTTTCCTAAATGATTATGTGGAATTTTCATATAAAATTACATACTCTGTTCCTGGAGGTCCAGGCTCCTTATTTTCAGCGTCTGAAAAGAAATGAGCATGGCATTTTGTACACAATAGCAAAGAAAACAGGATGTGTTTGTGAAACACTAATGCCCCCGAAAAGGCCAATTTAAAGTTTTCAAACAGACAGACAGAAAAACACAAGTAGAACAATATGCCCTGATCTTTTAATACGGGGGCATAAAAATTTCAGGAAAAGGAGAAAATGCTGGACCATTAGGACCAAATAAAATCAAAGTGCTGAGAGCACTGTAATTGGACGTCTCTGATTGATTGAGCGGGATTGTACATGAACGAAAGATATTTTATTCATTCTTCTGTGTTTAATTCTATAAGATCGGTTTCGGACATACGAAATCGGCTTTAATACCAGAAAACCCTTCTCAGGCTTCAAATTGATTTGATTGCCGTTTCAAGACAACTGATTTGTCGCTATGAATAATCACTATTAATTTGATTACCAAATTCAATTAAGGCCATGTGATTAGCACTTTTGTCTTCTTGTTTCGGTTTACTATGAGTATTGTCGTCAGTTATACTTTTCATTGATTTTATAAAGTACGCTACAAAGCAATTTATTCAAAATGTAAGCCAACGCGCTACATAAATGAAAGCCGCGATAGCTCACTTAGCAGAGCACTCACCTTGTACTCTTTACACATGTTATATCCGGAAGGCCCTGGGTTCGAATTCTACTCAGACATTGTTCTTTTTAATCATCTTTTTTTATACGCCGCCGGATATTGGCGTCATCTTCTCCGTCTGTCCGTCCGTCCATCCGTCTGTCCGTCCGTACGGCCGTCCACTTTTCTTGTCAACGCAACTCCTCCTAAGTTTCTGGCTGGATCTTCTTGAAACTTGGTCAATGTTATCACCTCAATTGGTAGATGTGCATGAAGGAAGGATTTTATGGTTCGTTGATTTTTGCCAGAGTTATGCCCCTTAAAAAAACTTAGTCTCTGGGGCTTATTGAAATTGCCGCCTTGTCAACGCAACTCCTCCTAAGTTTCTTGCTGGATCTTAATGAAACTTGGTCAATGTTATCACCTCAATTGGTAGATGTGCATGAAGGAAGGATTTTATGGTTCGTTGATTTTTGCCTGAGTTATGCCCCTTAAAAACTTAGTCTCTGGGGCTTATTGAAATTGCAGCCTTGTCAACACAACTCCTCCTACGTTTATGGCTGGATATTAATGACACTTGGTCAATCACCTCAATTGGTAGATTTGCATGAAGGAAGGTTTTTATGGTTCATTGATTTTTTCTAGAGTTATGCCCCCTTAAAACTTAGTCTCTGGGGCTGATTGAAATTGCAGCCTTGTCAACACAACTTCTTCTAAGATTCTGACTGGATCCTTATGAAACTTGGTGGATGTTATTACCTTAATTGGTAGATGTGCATGAAGTAAGGATTGTATGGTTCATAGATTTTTGCCTGAGTTATGCCCCCTTCAATCTTAGTCTCTAGGGCTTAATGGTATTTCAGCCTCGTGAACGCAATCCCTTCCAGGTTTTTGACTGGATATTTATAAAAACCTTTTTGTGAACACAACTTTTTACAGGTTTTTGTGTGAATATTTATAAATCCTTGTCAATGTCATTTTTTTGTCTCAAGTTTTATAAGTGGCGGCGTATATTGTGACCATGGCACTCTTGTTCGACTTCTATCTCCACCATCGTTGGCGAAAAAAGACCGCAGTGATTTGGAATCGATCTTAACACAAATTCAACGAAATAAAGTAATGAAACGCCGATCATTTACATACAATTCCGCTCAATCAATGAGAGGCGTCTAAATATAGTGCTCCAAGCACTTTGATTTTTATTCCTGTTTATAGTAAAAAAAGAAAAAAAACACGGTAGCAGTTTTCCCTGGTTGTGGTTACAAAACAAATTCAATACATACTTTTCCTGAAACAAAATACCAGATGAATTGGAGAACCTAACCATGGATTCCTCATACAAGTACTACCGCAGCATCCTTACATCTACAGATGTGCATAAAAGGAAGAAATTGGGAACGTGCCGTCGGGAAAATGGCAGTGGAGTACAATAAGCAATTTAAATCTTCATATCATTATCAACGAAAATTTGAGAATAGCAATGTCCCTATTATATCTGTAAACATATTCATACGATCATCCAGGTACCATCTGTTGCAGACCCACTGCTTCATCTTCTTAGCTCAATACACGTAAACGGGTCTCTTAAACGAAATAAATACAGATCGCTGTCACTTAGTCTTATACTAGTAATAATCATTGTTGTCATGATCATCGATCAGTATGTAAATAGGTCATGATACTGTCGAATATCAGTGATACAGATGCTGGAGAAAAAACTCGTAAGAGCAACTATTTTTCTGAATAGGTGGATTTCACTAGTGTCTCATCTGAGGCTGTTAAGATGGAACCCCGATTTGTCATCGAGTCGAACCCGAGTTGCGAAATGAACTCACTCCCCGACAATCAATTTCAAAACCCTGGTTCCAAAGTACGTCTCGTGGAAACCCCGTTCCTTTAAATATGTCAAAGACTTAAACAACAATGATCAAAGAAAAGGAACCTATCATACACAATACGTGCATTAAATTGGGTAATCATTCTAAAATGTGTGTTTTCAGTAAACACATCAAGAAAAACAAACGTTTTACAGAAGAAATAATCCGAACTGGTTTTGAACCAACGGCGTTCCAAATTTCAAACTGAAAAAAGGTTGCGAGGTTAATCCTTTCCCGTTTGAGCTATCGCTGCTGATGATGAGATTGGGTGTCTGTTTACATTATAACCATAGTGTATGCATGTATCGCTTTCTAAAGATCTTACCCTTTACACAATAAGTATTACGAAAGTCAAAAAACTACAAGAAAATGATTAAATCGAAAAAAGATCGTAAAGTTGGTTAAGACGTGTCATGAATTGAATCGGCCAATGAATCTTATAGTATTTGTAAGAGAACACATAGAAAGTAGGAAAAGATACGACAGTTTTCCTGTATGGTCGCAAAATCTATTTTGAATTTTGGTCAACTGGCAATTGAGTATATGAAAGGGTTTTCTGGTAATGAAAACCCATTTCGCCTGTCCAAAAGTGGTTATAAGAATTGTACATCCTTTCGGACGTCCAATTAAAAATAGGTATGGTTCAGGTTATCCGACCGTCCCTAGCAAATTGGGCCGACCCTAATTTTTTTATTGCCCTCTAAGGAAAAAATGCAAAAAATAACAACAATGACAAGAAAAAAAGGTATATATATATATATATATAAAAAAAAAAAAAAAAAAAAAGAAAACCGACCTACCCTAATCTTTTTCGACATGTAACCTGGACCACATATATTTTTTAATTTGGCCTAGCCAGCATACACTACATGATGACACTATAAAAGCTAGCTTGTATTTCAAGATAGCATTAAAGTGCCACTTTACTAACCTAGCTATGTGACAATCATTTGAATTCAATTGCACAAGATCTACAGTGCTCTCAATAAGAACCAAATTCAGGAAGTCTTGGACTTCCATGTCCTAATTTCAGGAATTTTTTCCAGAAAATCAAGAATTTTTCAGCGCGTTTTCGCAATTTCGAATTATATGAAGGAAAAGAAGAAATATACAAACATATCTCTTTCTTTTTCAAATTTATATTGTATGCTCCAATTTGCAACTCTTCTCCTTGTGGCAATCCGGTTCAAGCTTGACCAGTCATAAATTGTCATGTTGGCAGTCTGATTTTAACCCTTTTATGTAGCTAATTCATAATATCTGCAAGATATGACCTTAAGATAACCATTATATGAAAGGGTTAAACATTCATGATACAAAGACGTCCTCCATGTCATGTGTATTGCCATAAAAATATTGATCTATGAGTTTCTCCCTTTTCACTCAATGTTTTCAAATATCAGGGCAATTTCACCCTGGCTTAAAAAAAGTTGTCGCCATCTGCATCGCTTTCGCCAAATTCCAAAAGTTGCCAGCAATCCCCCCCCTCCGACGCCGGAAAATCATATCCAGTTTGGAAAATGAGAAAAGATGAATATTCGTGTACCGATTAAATTTTGAATCAAGTAGGAATCATGACGTTACTCGCTAGCTTTTATTGTCTTCCCATTATTAACTCCATCGGGATCCGTTTTCTCGCATTAAAAAACACGAAACAAAGGACTTAGGTCTAGTTTATTCCACAAATTTTGCGCTAATAAATTTACCTGCGACATCGTACTTCAGCAACCGCCGTAAACTACGGCGATCTTACCAATTGTTTGCTACAAGTTCGGCTTTGAGCGACTCCATGTCGAGTGAAATTTGTCGTAAAGTAAAGAATTTAACTGAAGAAACCTGGCCTGTCAATCAAGTTAAAACAATATCAAAAGTACACGCCCACTATATGTAACACGCTATGCTCTATTGCACACGGCACTAGTAAACTACCCAAATCTTGTCTACTGTGTAAATTATTGAATTTTCCCATCGCTTTGTTATGTCATATGTGTTAAGATATCGATGGCAATTAAAGCTATTTGTCGTGTCGCGTGCCGAGACAATGTATCGTAGGTAATGTTCGATAAAGCTGTAAATACACTTTGAACTAACTTGAATAACGGAGCTCCAGATAAGAGGGGGTGAAGACTTTCTAACTTTTTTATTTCAAATCCAAACCCTATATTGTGGGTCCTCATTTGAATTTTTTGCAGACGTCCGGGTTTATATTTTTGGAAGTCAGTAAAAAAAATTGGGAGTCTGCCGGCCGTCCAATTTCAAAATTCCGGACGTCTTTTCACGAAAATCGGACGTAATATACGTCGACGTCCGCTTATTGAGAGCACTGGATCTATGAGAAACAAAAGAAAGTTCATTCACTGAAAAATGAATGAAAAGAATCTATTTACTATTCAGTAGGAAATTTTCAAAGAAAATGTTTACTGATGTACGGCCACACAAATGACACGTCGCACGGACAATAACCCGCTTGTCAGTGGAGCGCAAGAGCTACAAGAACGTAGAAAAAATGCTAGACTATGCATGCTATACAAAATAACAAAAAATAAGGTAGAAATAAATCCAGATAAATATCTAACAAGACCGACTAGACAAAGTAGAAACAAACATAACAAAAGCTTCTCTATTCAAAACGCAAATAAAGATGTTAGGAAATGGTCCTTCTTTAACAGAACTGTAAAAGACTGGAATTCCCTCCCTCCTGAGTTAGCCGAGGCTGAGACATTTGAGATATTTAAATCTCGAATGGGCACTCAGGACAAAAAATAATCAAGAGAGTGGGAGGGGTGGGCATATAGGGAGGGGGAGGGGGGAGGATATCAAATTCATCAAAATTTAAGAAATCCGCTCGTCATACGCGCACAAAACTGGCATAATCTTCGACAAGACGAAGGAGGCCAGATAATGGAAGAAGAAGAAGAGCGCTGGCACAGTTCTGCAGTGCCAGTCATAGGCACTTGGATCCAGGAATAATAACAACTTACATAATAATTATAGTCCTGTATAATATAAATATGAGAAGGTCGGACAGCGGCCATTGTTTCAAGTAACGGATGTTGTTACAAGCGCTTCTGGTTTCCGTCACATAATAGTTTTATCCCCTATGAACAAGGAACCAGCTACTTCCGTTACTTGAAACAATGGCCGCAGTCCGACCTTCTCATATTTATATTATACAGGACTATAGATCTATGTAAGTTGTTATTATTCCTGGATCCAAGTGCCTATGGTGCCAGTGGAGTTAAAATCGTTATGACAAGGGCGCGAAAACACATGACAAATGACAATAGGATTTAAATGAATATGGTAAAAAGGTATATGTCTAATCTAAAGTATAGAACACAGGATGGTACTCCTTTTGGCAAACTATACATACCGCCATAAAGCCACGCTTCGTCGTCTTCGTTGTTTCCGACAGTTTTCAGAACCGTCACAGCGGCCATTTTTTATCACGACCGTCGAATATACGTATCCAAGGTTTTTCACATTTTTCCGATTTAAAATCATACCAAATCAATATATGCGGATATATAATATAATTTATTTATTCGTGTGGATCTTTTTATGATGTGAGATTAAATTTTAGTAATCAAAATTATATCGAAAATAAATACGAAAATAATGAAGTCTTCGTGAGAATGAAGAAAACGTAAAATATACTTATGACAAAAATGATCCAAAGGTAAACAAAATTTGATGACAGTGTGTTGGTAACCTTCCAACGATTTTATGCGTTCCTTAAAACTTGTAAATGACATAAATTGAAAAGCAAAAAAAAAAATCCCTTTTTTTCCTATTTTTATTTTATATACTTTTATTCTAATTGAACCCATTTTTTTGCAGCCTTTTCTATTAGGGATTTCAAGACCAGGCCCCGGTTTCTCGAAAAAACTTAAGTATATTCTCATGAGAACATGCTCAACTTCAAAGGAATACTCTCCAACGATGAATGCTATTCGATTGAAGTTCACATGGATTTCATGCGGTTTGAGCATGGTGCTAGCAACCACCACGCATGCCCGGATGTAATTATTGCGCAATCGGTGTCGCGTGAAAAATCCGACCCGGGAAATTAGCCAACTTCATACGCTTTCATACGAAGATATCAGAGTAAAACCAAGTGAGAAATTTGCATAATTGGGCGGGACTTGTTCTGAACCTAGCGTGTAGGGCCGTTTGGCTTTGGTATCAAGCTGGTTTGCATAAAATAACAGACGACGAAAATTTCGAAATCAACAATTTTGCGGAGAACGATCAAATACGCCCTTGATTGAGTTTTAGTATGAAAGTTTAAGCATTTACCAGCAAATAAAGTTCAAATTTGCCTTTGTCCTTGCACGTAAAATACCTTAATTTGGGGTTTGTTTTGGCCAACTAGACGACTTTAAAGGGAGGTTATTATGTTTGGATGGCCCCTGGGGTCATACTAAAATACGCCACATGGGAAAATTCGCCCTATGGGACCATATGAAAATATAGACGCCATATAGAATTATATGGTATAGAAGATTATTTTTTGGAAATTTTAAGGCTTAAAATGTCAAATATCGAATAGTATTTGACATTTTATGTTTATTTGTACTTGGTTTTAGATATTAATGTAAAATTTGGAGTTGAGCGCCGATAACGCCACATCATTTCTACCTTCGCCACACAGACCCAAAAGTAGAATTGCATGTATATAATGGAATTATGTTATTATCTTATTACACAAGATAAATATGACTATTGGATTTGTATTTTATAATGTTTTCTTTTGTTTATTTTCAGATTTCGGATGAATATAGCGGAAAGCCATGTGGGGGAAAGGGAGGTAATTATATGCGTCATACAAATAGACTAGAAGGCGTAATAAACTGGATGACCTGTACAATTCGCAATTTTCCAAAATGGATTCAAACGGCTGCTGCCTGAACAAACGTTTGTTCAAAACAATTATTGATTTATCAAAATATTGATTGATTGATCGATTGATCATAACATTGATTGATTGAATGCTCAAAATATTAATTGATTGATTGATCATAACATTGCTTGATTGAATGATCAAAATATTGATTGATTGATTGATTGATTGATTGATTGATCGATCGATCGGTTGATTGATTGATTGATTGATTGATTGATTGATTGATTGATTGATTGATTGATTGATTGATTGATTGACGGACGGACGGACGGACTGACTGACGGCCAGATTGATTGATTGACGGACGAACATATAATCAGCACTGCAGCTTTTTATGAACAGGGCAACGATGAAAAATAGTACCTATTAGTTCATCCCTTTGGCCTAGAGGTTTAACCCATTTCCAAACAAGAACTGGTTTTAACGTCCCTAAAAGAGCAGTCTTGGGAAAACATCGAGGCTAAAGAAGAAGATGCTGATAATAAGCAACGTCCATTTGTGGTTTACAACAATTTTCAAATTGGCCACTGTAAAATTTCGCAGTTTTGGAAATGGTTTCATTTGTTTGTTCTTGTTTTGATTAAAGACAAATAACTTTTTACCAGATACCTTTTCAAGTACCAAAGACCCATGACATCAAAATAAATAAAAAAAATTAAATGGATTTTCAAAAAAGGGAAAAGAAAAAATCCAATAAACTGTTTAACCTGAACAACAACAACAATTACAGCTGCATTCCCACACATAATTAGTTTTACCGGTCTTACCCGTCCCTTTATATAAGATGGCAAAATTTTAGTCTGGCCAAAGATTTTGCAGACGACAATTTTTAGCGGATGAAATATTACATTTTAGTCTTTCGTGGTAGGAAATATTGTGTAAAAATGAAGATATTGATAGTCACTATTTTTACAATGTTTTCTGAAGCTTTTAACTTGTAAAGAGCCCAAAAGCGTCACTGTTTGGGAATTGGTAAATTAAATGATGACCAAATAATTGCAAAAGAAAACCATAAAACCAGATCAGGTGGAGCGTGTAAGGTAAACAAAAACGACAACAGTTCAGAATAAAAAGGCCAAACTAGTTTCAAATATGAATAATCACTAAACAAAAAACAACAACAACAAAAAAAAAAAAAAACAAATTCCGTCTCCGAAGTTATTCATCATTAACCAAGCGACAATTTTGAGGACATCTATGGATAAGGCGAGAAATCCCCCTAAAAAGCTCAAATGGAAAAGTTTGTTTTCAAAACATGCAAATTAATAACTATTTCGAGCTGTATTGTCAGATACATACATGTATACCTAAATAGTATACCTAAATTGAAAATTGACCCATCAAGCTGAGCCTTTTAGGGAGATTTCTCGCCTTATCCATGGAGGTCCTTTAGACGTTCATACATGGTGCGATTTACAATAGTCCAATTTGTAAAGATGATGAACTGTTATATTTATAAATTAGAAATATTAATGGAAAAGTAGAAATTGCTTATTGATGCAAATTTCTTCAATTCCCAAGTGTTTTGCAAAACTTTCTAGTATTGTATGGACGAGAACCAGGGGCCCGTATAACTGATGATCGTATGTTGGATTTTTGCATGATTACTTGTAACAACAGCCCTGATTGGCTCAGTCGAATTTCTCGTGCAATCAGCTCTCTTGTTACACAGTTTACACAAAAATTTGATAGTAAAATGTTTAGTAATACGGGGCCCAAGTCTTTTTTGAGGAATGGTTTACCCAGACCACACACAAAAAAATGCTTGTTGCAAGCATTTTCTTCAGCCCACAATATTTTCTCTACAAAATGGCCAAAAAAGTTAAAATTTCATTCACTTTAAATTGTCGTCTGCAACGTCTTTAAACTTGGACATATCTGATTTTTTTACGTTTTCTCAAACCCCTAATAGTGACGTCAGAACAAGATCTTAGAATGAGAACATGTAAATCTATGCATCCAGGTTAATTTACTTTCGTACTTATTCACTTTCCCAAACGGCAAAGAAAATGCTTGGACCAGATTTAAAACTGTAGCAGACGATAAGATTGGCGCTGATATAGACAGGATTTGTGTAAAATACATCATGTAGAAAATATCGAGGCAGAAGGAAAAAATGCTGGTTACAAGAATTTTATCTTTTTTCCCCAATGTCCTCCATAGCCTTTTCTTTCTATTAGGGACGTCAAATTTAGGTCTTGTTTGGAAAGGGGTTAATTAATCATCAAGGTATTCCAACAATCAATACCATCACTTGGTGCAACTTCGGGCGTCATCCGTGGCAACAGAAATTGTATAATGACCGCATCCAGATATGACAGACAACTGTTCCAGTCCCTATAAGCCTTCAACCCAGATGCCGACCGTCAGGGAATGACATACAAAGCCAGGCCATGCCAAGAAAGATCAAGGATGATGTGTTTGAAACTGTGAAAGAATTGGAAGAACATGGCATTAAAACGTGCGTATTTCAACCCTCCAAAATGGCCAAAGGGGCACACTTCCTTACCCTTTCACAAACAAGTCCCTGATTTGACCTGGCCATCAAGGTTTGGAAAATATTGAGTCAAAAGAAATAAACGCATATTGATGTAATCGGAAATGTAGAATAAATAATCTTAAATTTTCTGGTCTGTGATTTAGAATTATACATGGGAAAGGGTTAAGAATATGTGGTGTCAAAACATAGATTATACATTATCAGTAATTTCTTGCTTTCTCTCAATGTTTTCAAAATTTTCAAGGGACGCCAAAAGTTAAAGTAAATGGGATTATGCTGTTCACCTTGTCGATATCCCATTTTATCATTCAAAACGTATGATCCAAGTCCCAATTAAAAGGTTAAGCTGTGCAATCTAAAATCTTTTCCATGGAAAATTATAGCAGACGACAAAAATAAAATAAATATACTAGATCTTATGAGCGCACAAAAAATTGAATAAATATTTTGGGCTTCCAGTCTATAAATTTATCCAGTCTAAAATGTCTGTAGTTTGCTCCCTTTGAAGTTTTGAGTTTTTTTATATTCTTCTTTAAAATTTGAAAATAAAAACGTATACATTTTTAATAACTGAAACTAATTAATCAAATATACTGTAATAGATCTAACGATCTATCCATTTTATTCATTTCATATAAAAAATCAACTTTTGACCCTTGTCAATGTGGCGAACGGTCAAAGTGGTATGGCGTCGGCGATCAGCTCCAAAATGTATCGCCTAAAATCATCTAGGCTACTTCTATTAAGTACTAGATCTACTCGAAAGTGAAAAAGTATGATAAATAAAATCTTAATATGACCAAAATGCATGTTATTATAACATATATTTCCATATGGCGTCAATATTTTCATATGGCTTCCATAGGGCGTATTTTCGTCATATGGCGAATTTTAGTGTGACCGGGCCCCTGTCATGAACCGGAAGCTATACTTTTTCTTCATGTCAACAAAGTTTGTAAGTTAAAATTGCAAAAACTGTAGACGATCTGCAGATTTTATGGTTATCATATCCGTAAGTAATGCATAAATAATTGATTGCATTCATGCAATTTAATTTAAACTCTTCAAAAAGAGGAAAAGTTTGAAGAAATTGGTTCGTACCCAGGAGTTTTCGTATTCGTCTCAATTTTTGTATTCAAAACGTAAAAACAATCAGCAACTGCCGCAAATTATATGAAAGCACATAGATTGATTTACCTGTGCTTTGTGTGATGTAACAATATGTTGATTTTAACACGCCAATTTTGCAAACCTTCAACTTAGCAATGAAAACATTGACAGAAAGGGAGAATTAGAATGTTTCAATCAAAATCAAAAATATTGTCATTTTCTCTCAGTGTTTTCTACCACAATACTTTATATATCAGTTGCATGTATAGACTAGTCAACTCTATTCACCATTCACTTATGAGTGCTTAAATTTAATCTGCAATTTACACAAAAAATGTTGATCACAAGCATTTTCCCTTTTGCCTCAATATTTTGTTCCAGATTTATTACAAAATTAGCAATAAGACAACAAGGCAGAATAACTTGAATGAATCTAATTAGGTATTCCTCAGTCGACTAAAATGTCATTAAATATCAGATCTAACGTAAAGATTAAATATCAGATCTATGTAAACTACATTAACCTTTTCCCAAACAAGACCTGGTTTTGACGTCCCTTATAGAAATGGCTTGGGAAAACATTAAGAAAAAAGAAGAAACTGCTGATAATCAGCAGTTTCTCCTTTTGCCTCAATATTTCCATAGCTATATCATACACAAATCTTACATTTATCAACATTCATTTTGCCGTCTGCAGCAACTTTCAAATTGGAACACCCTAAAATTTTGTCGTTTGGGAAAGGGTTAATATATAAATGAAACTGTAGCTTTCAAGTAAATTCACAAATGATCTGCTGCATAAGGACAATGAGCCATCAACGCATTGTTACAACATAAATTAGTACCAAAATGCCATGAATTATCTATATATATTATACAAATGAAATCCAATGCGATGATGGTTAATTGTCCAACCGCCAAATCAAAAAGGACTTCAAACTTTTCTAGCAAAGCTCCTAAAACTAATGAAGAAGAGAAATAGCAAAACGTTCAATAGAATGAAAATCACCTATCCAACGTTATCCCTTCTCATCCTCCTAAAAATTTTTAAAAAATTTAAAAATTTCAAAGCAAGTATAAACTTGTCGACTGCATAAAGACAAACTGTGCACGAAGCGCGGCAAAACTGGAGCTTTTATATACCTACCAACTAAGCCAACCAATCAGAAGCCTGCTTGTCATCGCAAATTACCCAGTTTTATCGATGCGTCGCGTCATCGACAAAACTATGCGAACATTTGACTTATTAACACTCTGTAATGAAATGATGTAGACCTACAAGTTCTCTCCAAATTGTACTGTCTTAATATTTTCAGTGAAAATCTTAATTGTCTGACAAGGTTTATAAAAAGCTTATACCACTTGAAATTAGTAGTTAAGATGCCTTTGACCATTTACAATGTACGAAACAAACATATATTAAAATTATAGTAAAGACAATAATATCATACAAATATGCATACATGTACAATATAAACACAAGCTATTTCAAGCTAAAACAGTTTACTTAGCTTGGAATATTTAACACTAGAAAGAAACAGTAATTGAAAGTGTTTTCTTCCAGACACAGCATCAGAATTTAGAATATTACATAATAAGATCTATTCCTTTTGATGAAAGCTTGACCAACTGCAGACACTCTTTTGATATCTTTAATACTCAGATCAAGAAAGCAGAAAGGATTTGCAAATTGCCAAAATATGATATCTAGATTGATCATTCACACTTGTTTCCATCTTTATGATTAAAACAACATATTTTCTCTCTCTAACTTTCCATTCTTTCAAATTTGAAGGTGCTTTTTTCCTCCCAAATCAACAGAATCCCCCAGGCACGCTCCTTTAAGTTCCGTCTTCTGAAGACTGGTACTGCTTTCCTGAAATAGAAAGAAATAGGAGGGAGAACTTTAGGAGATAAATAAAAGGTGATTTTCATAACTACAAAGTTCATACATTTTCAAAAGAGTCCCTATTTGCACTAGCATTAACCTTCATTTTACACATAGTAAAATGGGTGGGTGGGGTAATTATATTTTGTTGATTGAACATATATACATCCTCTTTTGGACTCTCAAACCTTTAAATATTGGAGACAATGACATTCTCATCATGCACAATGTATTTGAAGTCATCTAAATGAAACTCCAGTTCAAAAAAACTTTTTTATATTGACTTTCTCTTTTATATTTCAAATTTAGCCCAAAATTTATGGTCAACCGGACTCATTAATCTTAAGAAAAAGTCACAATCAAGTCAGCAAACAGATGAATTTGACTATCATTATTCATCTTTGATGATATGACCACCAAATGAACATTAAATTAACTGCATTTTATGCAGCATCTTCTAATTACAGGGTGAGGTCAAGTTTTCCTGAAAAAATGAAATTTGTATTTTCAGAAACACGATTTTGGGCATTTTGTCATAGTTTTTTTTACTTAAAGAACATTTTAAACCTAATTAAACTATATATTTTCTCATTTGTATTGATGAGATCTTCCAGAAAATGTATAGTTTTTACAGATTAAACTTTTTTCTGAAAAAGAGTGGTGGTTGCTAATGGTGCTCAGATTTGAGCATGAGAACGTACTCAAGTTTTTTCGAGAAACTGGGGCCAGGTCTTGCATGGGAAAAGGTTGAAGGCCTTTCAGTATTTTGTGGCTTTTCAATAAAAAACTCGTAACTGAAGCTTGTTTTAAGCTGCATTTAAGAGCTTTTTATTGAAACACAGAGATTTTAATATTTCACCCCTGTGAAGTTGGCTACCTATTCCCTATTCCCTATTCATTACCTATTCACATGTGAAGTCTGTTACCTATTCCCTATTCCCTATTCATTACCTATTCAAGTGTGAAGTTGTTTACCTATTCCCTGTTACCTATTCATTACCTATTCGCGGTTTTAGGTCTGATTTGACCCCAAAGTGCGTCAAACATTGCAAAACCGTAGACTTGATGCCTTGTCAATGATTGTCTTCATTCCAGTGAAAAAAGAAACACCCAACTGGTGAAAATTGACTTAAAACATGCATATTAGATATCCTCATTAAAAGTTCATTACCTATTTGAAAATGACTCCCTGCCGTCCTGGGCAATATATCACCATTACTATGTCCAAAACAACTGAAGGATTAAAAAACAATATCACACAAATGGAGCAAATTGGCTTATTACCTATTCAAAACGCCCGTTACCTATTCGTTACCTATTCGAACAAACGGCTCCCTGCCGACCTATGCAACAAAATATCGCCTCCTACGATGACCAAAATTACAGAATAGTTCTAAATTCGATCCCCTGTCACAGGAATAGCTCAAAATGTCATTAAAAATGGTTGGAATTGGCTTGTTACCTATTCAGAACACCCGTTACCTATTCGTTACCTATTCGAACAAACGACTCCCTGCCGCCCTAGGCAACAAAATATCGCCTCCTACTATGTCTAAATTACAGAATAGTTCTAAATTCGATGCCCTGTCAAAGCAAAAGCTAAAAATGTCATTAAAGCTGGTGGGAATTGGCTTGTTACCTATTCAGAACGCCCGTTACATATTCGTTACCTATTTGAACAAACGACTCCCTGCCGCCCTAGGCAACAAAATATCGTCTCTTACGATGTCCAAAATTACAGAATAGTTCTAAATTCGATGCCCTGTCACAAGAATACTTAAAAATGTTATTCAAACTGGTGGAATTTGGCTTGTTACCTATTCAGAACACCCGTTACCTATTCGTTACCTATTCGAACAAACGACTCCCTGCCGACCTATGCAACAAAATTTCGCCTCCTACGATGTCCAAAATTACAGAATGGTTCTAAGTTCGATGCCCTGTCACAAGAGTACTTAAAAATGTTATTCAAACTGGTGGAATTTGGCTCGTTACCTATTCAGAACGTCCGTTACCTATTCGTTACCTATTCGAACAAAAGACTCCCTGCCGACCTATGCAACAAAATATCCCCCTACGATGTCCAAAACTAGCAAATAAATCTAGAATCGATGCCCTGTCACAAGCATACTTAAAAATGTTATTCAAACTGGTGGAATTTGGCTTGTTACCTATTCAGAACGCCCGTTACCTATTCGTTACCTATTCGAACAAACGACTCCCTGCCGACCTATGCAACAAAATATCGCCTCCTACGATGTCTAAAATTACAGAATAGTTCTAAATTCGATGCCCTGTCACAGGAATAGCTAAATATGTCATTAAAACTGGTGAGAATTGGCTCGTTACCTATTCAGAACGTCCGTTACCTATTCGTTACCTATTCGCACAAACGACTTCCTGCTGACCTATGCAACCAAATATCGCCTCCTACGATGTCTAGAATTACAGAATAGTTCTAAATTCGATGCCCTGTCACAGGAATAGTTAAAAATATCATTAAAACTGGTGGAAATTGGCTCGTTACCTATTCAGAACGCTCGTTACCTATTCGTTACCTATTCGAACAAACGACTCCCTACCGACCTATGCAACAAAATATCGCCTCCTACGATGTCCAAAATTACAGAATAGTTCTAAATTCAATGCCCTGTCACAGGAATAGCTAAAAATGTCATTAAAACTGGTGAGAATTGGCTCGTTACCTATTCAGAACGTCCGTTACCTGTTAGTTACCTATTCGAACAAACGACTTCCTGCTGACATATGCAACAAAATATCGCCTCCTACGATGTCCAAAATTACAGAATAGTTCTAAATTCGATGCCCTGTCACAAGAATACTTAAAAATGTTATTCAAACTGGTGGAATTTGGCTTGTTACCTATTCAGAACGCCCGTTACCTATTCGAACAAACGACTCCCTGCCGCCCTAGGCAACAAAATATCGCCTCTTACGATGTCTAAAATTTCAGAATAGTTCTTAATTCGATGCCCTGTCACAGCAAAAGGTAAAAATGTCATTAAAGCTGGTGGGAATTGGCTCGTTACCTATTCAGAACGCCCGTTACCTATTCGTTACCTATTCGAACAAACGACGCCCTGCCGCCCTAGGCAACAAAATATCGTCTCTTACGATGTCCAAAATTACAGAATAGTTCTAAATTCGATGCCCTGTCACAAGAATACTTAAAAATGTTATTCAAACTGGTGGAATTTGGCTTGTTACCTATTCAGAACACTCGTTACCTATTCGTTACCTATTCGAACAAACGACTCCCTGCCGACCTATGCAACAAAATATCGCCTCCTACGATGTCCAAAATTACAGAATAGTTCTAAATTCGATCCCCTGTCACAGGAATAGCTCAAAATGTCATTAAAACTGGTGAGAATTGGCTCGTTACCTATTCAGAACGCTCGTTACCTATTCGTTACCTATTCGAACAAACGACTTCCTGCTGACCTATGCAACAAAATATCGCCTCCTACTATGTCTAAATTACAGAATAGTTCTAAATTCGATGCCCTGTCACAGGAATAGCTAAAAATGTCATTAAAACTGGTGTGATTTGGCTCGTTACCTATTCAGAACGTCCGTTACCTATTCGTTACCTTTTCGAACAAACGACTCCCTGCCGACCTATGCAACAAAATATCGCCTCCTGCGATGTCTAGAATTACAGAATTGTTCTAAATTCGATGCCCTGTCACAGGAATAGCTAAAAATGTCATTAAAACTGGTGAGAATTGGCTCGTTACCTATTCAAAACGCCCGTTACCTATTCGTTACCTATTCAAACAAACGACTTCCTTCTGACCTATGCAACAAAATATCGCCTCCTACGATGTCTAGAATTACAGAATAGTTCTAAATTCGATGCCCTGTCACAGGAATAGTTAAAAATATCATTAAAACTGGTGGGAATTTGCTCGTTACCTATTCAGAACGCTCATTAACCTATTCGTTACCTATTCGAACAAACGACTCCCTGCCGACCTATGCAACAAAATATCGCCTCCTACGATGTCTAAAATTACAGAATAGTTCTAAATTCGATGCCCTGTCACAGGAATAGTAAAAAATGTCATTAAAACTGGTGAGAATGGGCTCGTTACCTATTCAGAACGTCCATTACCTATTCGTTACCTATTCGCAAAAACGACTTCCTGCTGACCTATGCAACAAAATATCGCCTCCTACGATGTCTAGAATTACAGAATAGTTCTAAATTCGATGCCCTGTCACAGGAATAGTTAAAAATATCATTAAAACTGATGGGAATTGGCTCGTTTCCATATTCAGAAAGCTCGTTACCTATTCGTTACCTATTCGAACAAACGACTCCCTGCCGACCTATGCAACAAAATATCGCCTCCTACGATGTCCAAAATTACAGAATAGTTCTAAATTCGATGCCCTGTCACAGGAATAGCTAAAAATGTCATTAAAACTGGTGAGAATTGGCTCGTTACCTATTCAGAACGCCCGTTACCTATTCGTTACCTATTCGAACAAACGACTCCCTGCCGACCTATGCAACAAAATATCGCCTCCTACGATGTCCAAAATTACAGAATAGTTCTAAATTCGATGCCCTGTCACAGGAATAGTTAAAAATATCATTAAAACTGGTGGGAATTGGCTCGTTACCTATTCAGAACGCTCGTTACCTATTCGTTACCTTTTCGAACAAACGACTCCCTGCCGACCTATGCAACAAAATATCGCCTCCTACGATGTCTAAAATTACAGAATAGTTCTAAATTCGATGCCCTGTCACAGCAAAAGCTAAAAATGTCATTAAAACTGGTGAGAATTGGCTCGTTACCTATTCAGAACGTCCGTTACCTATTCGTTACCTATTCGAACAAACGACTTCCTGCTGACCTATGCAACAAAATATCGCCTCCTGCGATGTCTAGAATTACAGAATAGTTCTAAATTCGATGCCCTGTCACAGGAATAGTTAAAAATATCATTAAAACTGGTGGGAATTGGCTCGTTACCTATTCAGAACGCCCGTTACCTATTCGTTACCTATTCCAACAAACGACTTTCTGCTGACCTATGCAATAAAATATCGCCTCCTACGATGTCTAGAATTACAGAATAGTTCTAAATTCGATGCTCTGTCACAGGAATAGCTAAAAATGTCATTAAAACTGGTGGGAATTGGCTCGTTACCTATTCAGAACGCTCGTTACCTATTCGTTACCTATTCTAACAAACGACTCCCTGCCGACCTATGCAACAAAATATCGCCTCCTACGATGTCCAAAATTACAGAATAGTTCTAAATTCGATGCCCCGTCACAGGAATAGCTAAAAATGTCATTAAAACTGGTGAGAATTGGCTCGTTGCCTATTCAGAACGCCCGTTACCTATTCGTTACCTATTCGAACAAACGACTTCCTGCTGACCTATGCAACAAAATATCGCCTCCTACGATGTCTAGAATTACAGAATAGTTCTAAATTCGATGCCCTGTCACAGGAATAGTGAAAAATATCATTAAAACTGGTGAGAATTGGCTCTTTGCCAATTCAGAACGTCCGTTACCTATTCGTTACCTTTTCGAACAAACGACTTCCTGCTGACCTATGCAACAAAATATCGCCTCCTACCATGTCTAGAATTACAGAATAGTTCTAAATTCGATGCCCTGTCACAGGAATAATTAAAAATATCATTAAAACTGGTGGGAATTGGCTCGTTACCTATTCAGAAAGCTCGTTACCTATTCCTTACCTATTCGAACAAACGACTCCCTGCCGACCTATGCAACAAAATATCGCCTCCTACGATGTCTAAAATTACAGAATAGTTCTAAATTCGATGCCCTGTCACAGGAATAGCTAAAAAGGTCATTAAAACTGGTGAGAATTGGCTCGTTACCTATTCAGAACGTCCGTTACCTATTCGTTACCTATTCGCACAAACGACTTCCTGCTGACCTATGCAACAAAATATCGCCTCCTACGATGTCTAGAATTACAGAATAGTTCTAAATTCGATGCCCTGTCACAGGAATAGTTAAAAATATCATTAAAACTGGTGGGAATTGGCTCGTTACCTATTCAGAATGCTCGTTACCTATTCGTTACCTATTCGAACAAACTGATAGCATTTCTACGCATTAGAATAAACAATCTTTGCATATAGACATACTTTTAAAAATGAAATAGGTAACGAGCGTTCTGAATAGGCAACGAGCCAATTCCCACCAGTTTTAGTGATATTTTTAACTATTCCTGTGACAGGACATCGAATTTAGAACTATTCTGTAATTCTAGACATCGTAGGAGGCGATATTTTGTTGCATAGGTCAGCAGGAAGTCGTTTGTGCGAATAGGTAACGAATAGGTAACGGACGTTCTGAATAGGTAACAAGCCAATTCTCACCAGTTTTAATGACATTTTTAGCTATTCCTGTGACAGGGCATCAAATTTAGAACTATTCTGTAATTTTAGACATCGTAGGAGGCGATATTTTGTTGCATAGGTCGGCAGGGAGTCGTTTGTTCGAATAGGTAACGAATAGGTAACGAGCGTTCTGAATAGGTAACGAGCCAATTCCCATCAGTTTTAATGATATTTTTAACTATTCCTGTGACAGGGCATCGAATTTAGAACTATTCTGTAATTCTAGACATCGTAGGAGGCGATATTTTGTTGCATAGGTCAGCAGGAAGTCGTTTTTGCGAATAGGTAACGAATAGGTAACGGACGTTCTGAATAGGTAACGAGCCAATTCTCACCAGTTTTAATGACATTTTTAGCTTTTCCTTTGACAGGGCATCGAATTTAGAACTATTCTGTAATTTTGGACATCGTAGGAGGCGATATTTTGTTTCATAGGTCGGCAGGGAGTCGTTTGTTCGAATAGGTAACGAATAGGTAACGAGCGTTCTGAATAGGTAACGAGCCAAATCACACCAGTTTTAATGATATTTTTAACTATTCCTGTGACAGGGCATCGAATTTAGAACTATTCTGTAATTCTAGACATCGTAGGAGGCGATATTTTGTTGCATAGGTCAGCAGCAAGTCGTTTGTTCTAATAGGTAACGAATAGGTAACGGGCTTTCTGAATAGGTAACGAGCCAATTCTCACCAGTTTTAATGACATTTTTAACTATTCCTGTGACAGGGCATCGAATTTAGAACTATTCTGTAATTTTGGACATCATAGGAGGCGATATTTTGTTGCATAGGTCGGCAGGGAGTCTTTTGTTCGAATAGGTAACGAATAGGTAACGGACGTTCTAAATAGGTAACGAGCCAATTCACACCAGTTTTAATGACATTTTTAGCTATTCCTGTGAGAGGGCATCGAATTTAGAACTATTCTGTAATTCTAGACATCGTAGGAGGCGATATTTTGTTGCATAGGTCAGCAGGAAGTCGTTTGTTCGAATAGGTAACGAATAGGTAACGGGCGTTCTGAATAGGTAACGAGCCAATTCTCACCAGTTTTAATGACATTTTTAGCTATTCCTCTGACAGGGCATCGAATTTAGAACTATTCTGTAATTTTGGACATCGTAGGAGGCGATATTTTGTTGCATAGGTCGGCAGGGAGTCTTTTGTTCGAAAAGGTAACGAATAGGTAACGGACGTTCTGAAAAGGTAACGAGCCAATTCTCACCAGTTTTAATGACATTTTTAGCTATTCCTGTGACAGGGCATCGAATTTAGAACTATTCTGTAATTTTGGACATCGTAGGAGGCGATATTTTGTTGCATAGGTCGGCAGGGAGTCTTTTGTTCGAATAGGTAAGGAATAGGTAACGGACGTTCTGAATAGGTAACGAGCCAATTCTCACCAGTTTTAATGACATTTTTAGCTATTCCTGTGACAGGGCATCGAATTTAGAACTATTCTGTAATTTTGGACATCGTAGGAGGCGATATTTTGTTGCATAGGTCGGCAGGGAGTCCTTTGTTCGAATAGGTAACGAATAGGTAACGGACGTTCTGAATAGGTAACGAGCCAATTCCCACCAGTTTAAATGATATTTTTAACTAATCCTGTGACAGGGCATCGAATTTAGAACTATTCTGTAATTCTAGACATCGTAGGAGGCGATATTTTGTTGCATAGGTCAGCAGGAAGTCGTTTGTGCGAATAGGTAGCGAATAGGTAACGGACGTTCTGAATAGGTAACGAGCCAATTCTCTCCAGTTTTAATGACATTTTTAGCTATTCCTGTGACAGGGCATCGAATTTAGAACTATTCTGTAATTTTAGACATCGTAGGAGGCGATATTTTGTTGCATAGGTTGGCAGGGAGTCGTTTGTTCGAATAGGTAACGAATAGGTAACGAGCGTTCTGAATAGGTAACGAGCCAATTCCCACCAGTTTTAATGATATTTTTAACTATTCCTGTGACAGGGCATCGAATTTAGAACTATTCTGTAATTCTATACATCGTAGGACAGTGTTAATTTTTCATTTTGGGGGAAGGGGGTCAGGGCCCATAGGTTGGGGAAAATTTGCGCAAGAACGCCAAAAAAAGGGGAATTTCAATACATGCTTATACTCTCAAATACAGTGTTATAAATGCATTTAACATGCTTGAATATCATAATGGGACATTCAAACAACCATTACAACTGTTAGAGATGCCTAGAATACAAATACGATTTGGATTTTTCTTTGCAATAAAAAAATCTAGTTCATGGAGGGGAAAATTTATCTGAAATGGGGGAAAAAAGTATATTCCTCAGAGAGGGGAAAGGGGCCCAATAACGACCGTTTTTTTAGGAAAAAAAATCACTGTAGGAGGCGATATTTTGTTGCAAAGGTCAGCAGGAAGTCGTTTGTTCGAATAGGTAACGAATAGGTAACGGGCGTTCTGAATAGGTAACGAGCCAATTCTCACCAGTTTTAATGACATTTTTAGCTATTCCTGTGACAGGGCATCGAATTTAGAACTATTCTGTAATTTTGGACATCGTAGGAGGCGATATTTTGTTGCATAGGTCGGCAGGAAGTCGTTTGTGCGAATAGGTAACGAATAGGTAAAGGGCGTTCTGAATAGGTAACGAGCCAATTCTCACCAGTTTTAATGACATTTTTAGCTATTCCTGTGACAGGGCATCGAATTTAGAACTATTCTGTAATTTTAGACATCGTAGGAGGCAATATTTTGTTGCATAGGTCGGCAGGGAGTCGTTTGTTCGAATAGGTAACGAATAGGTAACGGACGTTCTGAATAGGTAACGAGCAAATTCCACCAGTTTGAATAACATTTTTAAGTATTCTTGTGACAGGGCATAGAATTTAGAACTATTCTGTAATTTTGGACATCGTAGGAGGCGAAATTTTGTTGCATATGTCGGCAGGGAGTCGTTTGTTCGAATAGGTAACAAATAGGTAACGGGTGTTCTGAATATGTAACAAGCCAAATTCCATCAGTTTGAATAACATTTTTAAGTATTCTTGTGACAGGGCATCGAATTTTGAACTATTCTGTAATTTTGGACATCGTAAGAGACGATATTTTGTTGCCTAGGGCGGCAGGGAGTTGTTTGTTCGAATAGGCAACGAATAGGTAACGGGCGTTCTGAATAGGTAACGAGCCAATTCCCACCAGCTTTAATGACATTTTTAGCTTTTGCTGTGACAGGGCATTGAATTTAGAACTATTCTGAAATTTTAGACATCGTAAGAGTCGATATTTTGTTGCCTAGGTCGGCAGGGAGTCATTTGTTCGAATAGGTAACGAATAGGTAACGGGCGTTCTGAATAGGTAACAAGCCAAATTCCACCAGTATGAATAACATTTTTAAGTATTCTTGTGACAGGGCATAGAATTTAGAACTATTCTGTAATTTTGGACATCGTAGGAGGCGATATTTTGTTGCATAGGTCGGCAGGGAGTCTTTTGTTCGAATAGGTAACAAATAGGTAACGGATGTTCTGAATAGGTAACAAGCCAATTCTCACCAGTTTTGATGACATTTTTAGCTATTCCTGTGACAGGGCATCGAATTTAGAACTATTCTGTAATTTTGGACATCGTAGGAGGCGATATTTTGTTGCATAGGTCGGCAGGGAGTCGTTTGTTCGAATAGGTAACGAATAGGTAACGAGCGTTCTGAATAGGTAACGAGCCAATTCCCACCAGTTTTAATGATATTTTTAACTATTCCTGTGACAGGGCATCGAATTTAGAACTATTCTGTAATTTTGGACATCGTAGGAGGCGATATTTTGTTGCATAGGTCAGCAGGAAGTCGTTTGTGCGAATAGGTAACGAATAGGTAACGAGCGTTCTGAATAGGTAATGAGCCAATTCCCACCAGTTTTAATGATATTTTTAACAATTCCTGTGACAGGGCATCGAATTTAGAACTATTCTGTAATTCTAGACATCGTAGGAGGCGATATTTTGTTGCATAGGTCAGCAGGAAGTCGTTTGTGCGAATAGGTAACGAATAGGTAACGGACGTTCTGAATAGGTAACAAGTCAAATTCCACCAGTTTGAATAACATTTTTAAGTATTCTTGTGACAGGGCATCGAATTTAGAACTATTCTGTAATTTTGGACATCGTAGGAGGCGATATTTTGTTGCATAGGTCGGCAGGGAGTCGTTTGTTCGAATAGGTAACGAATAGGTAACGAGCGTTCTGAATAGGTAACGAGCCAATTCCTACCAGTTTTAATGATATTTTTAACTAATCCTGTGACAGGGCATCGAATTTAGAACTATTCTGTAATTCTAGACATCGTAGGAGGCGATATTTTGTTGCATAGGTCAGCAGGAAGTCGTTTGTGCGAATAGGTAACGAATAGGTAACGGGCGTTCTGAATAGGTAACAAGCCAAATTCCACGTGTTTGAATAACATTTTTAAGTATGCTTGTGACAGGGCATCGATTCTAGATTTATTTGCTAGTTTTGGACATCGTAGGGGATATTTTGTTGCATAGGTCGGTAGGGAGTCTTTTGTTCGAATAGGTAACGAATAGGTAACGGACGTTCTGAATAGGTAACGAGCAAATTCCACCAGTTTGAATAACATTTTTAAGTATTCTTGTGACAGGGCATCGAACTTAGAACCATTCTGTAATTTTGGACATCGTACGAGGCGAAATTTTGTTGCATATGTCGGCAGGGAGTCGTTTGTTCGAATATGTAACGAATAGGTAACGGGTGTTCTGAATAGGTAACAAGCCAAATTCCACCAGTTTAAATAACATTTTTAAGTATTCTTGTGACAGGGCATCGAATTTAGAACTATTCTGTAATTTTGGACATCGTAAGAGACGATATTTTGTTGCCTAGGGCGGCAGGGAGTCGTTTGTTCGAATAGGTAACGAATAGGTAACGGGCGTTCTGAATAGGTAACGAGCCAATTCCCACCAACTTTAATGACATTTTTAGCTTTTGCTGTGACAGGGCATCGAATTTAGAACTATTCTGAAATTTTAGACATCGTAAGAGGCGATATTTTGTTGCCTAGGGCGGCAGGGAGTCGTTTGTTCGAATAGGTAACGAATAGGTAACGGGCGTTCTGAATAGGTAACAAGCCAAATTCTACCAGTTTTAATGATATTTTTTAGCTCACCTGAGCACGAAGTGCTCAAGGTGAGCTATTGTGATCGGTCTGTTGTCCGGCGTCTGTCTGTCTGTCTGTCCGTCCGTCCATCCGTCCGTCCGTTCACAATCATAAAAAAATCTTCTCCTCCTAAAGTGCTGGGCAGAATTGGATGAAATTTCACAGATATGATCCTTGGGTCATCCTTTTTCAAAATACTTCAAAGAATTGGGATCGGGGTCAGAATGGGCTCAAAAAGTAGGTCACTAGGTCAAATCTTATTTTTGCTCTAGGAGTCACAGTATTTGCTCAATCATTGTGAAAGTAGACCAGAATCTTTGTCTTGATGATATCTAGGTCATCTTAAAAAGTAGGTCATGCCAGATCAAAATGTAGGTCACTAGGTCAAATGATTTAAAATCCTTCTTTTTGCTCTAAAAGTGCTGCCTTTGGCTCAAATCTTGTCAAAATTGCTCAGAATGTATTTTTGGTTGATATCTAGGTTCTTTTAAAAATAGGGTCATGTGAGGTCAAAAATGAGGTCACTTTAAGGTCTGTTTGATAAATTCCTTCTTTTTGCTCAGAAGTGCCCATTTTTAGCCAAATTATTATGAAAATTGCTAAGAATGTTTTTATTAATGATATAAAGGTCATGTAAAAAGTTTGTCATGCAAGGTCAAAAACTAGGGCACAAGGTCAAATATCAAGAATTCCATTTATTAGTCAAGGTCAAAGGTAATGAAAACTTCTTTTTGCTGTGGAAGTTCTAATTTTGGCTCAATTATTTGAAAATTGCTCAGGACGTTTATTTTGATGATGTCTGTACTCTGTAGGTCATTGAAAACTTGGGTCATGCAACGTCAAAAACTTGGTCAGTGGGTCAAATCTTGTTTTTGCTGTAAGAATTTATTACAATATTTGCTCAATTATTGTGAAATTTGTTCAAACCATCACTTTACAAGCAAAGAAGCCCTATGTTGTGGGTTTGGGAATTTTCAAATGAGGAATTCAGACAAATTTATTTTAACCAGGTATCAGCTTATCAGCAATCATTGCTTAAGTAAATAGTTAGACTGTCTTAAGTCAATAATAGACCATCCAAAATAAATAAAGGGCTGCCTTATCTGATAATGGAGCGCTTATCTGATGAATGATAGAGCTACATTTAATCTTAATGTCTTAACCCTTTCCTATGATGTCCCTATTAAAAAAGGCTTGGGGAATTATTGAGTCAAATGAAGAAAAGACTGATAATCAGCATTATTTTCTCATCTTGCCATGCTATTTCAAAATTGAACAGTCTATTTCTTTTCTGTCTTGGTAAAGATAAAGCCCTTTCCCAGCCAAGGTTTAAGCCCTTTCCAAATTGTTTCAGAACAGAAAGTCCTTAGTTTTATGCCTTTGAATTTGGTAAAATTGCCATTGTCATTCTTTTATATTCTTCTAATGTTATAAGATTGATTTCATGGTCATGCCAGTATCTCAACTATGAATTCAGGTGAGCGATCTAGGGCCATCTTGGCCCTCTTGTTAACTATTCCTGTGACAGGGCATCGAATTTAGAACTATTCTGTAATTCTAGACATCGTAGGAGGCGATATTTTGTTGCATAGGTCAGCAGGAAGTTGTTTGTGCGAATAGGTAACGAATAGGTAACGGACGTTCTGAATAGGTAACGAGCCAATTCTCACCAGTTTTAATGACATTTTTAGCTATTCCTGTGACAGGGCATCAAATTTAGAACTACTCTGTAATTTTAGACATCGTAGGAGGCGATATTTTGTTGCATAGGTCGGCAGGGAGTCGTTTGTTCGAATAGGTAACGAATAGGTAACGGGCGTTCTGAATAGGTAACAAGCCAAATTCCACCAGTTTGAATAACATTTTTAAGTATGCTTGTGACAGGGCATCGATTCTAGATTTATTTGCTAGTTTTGGACATCGTAGGGGGATATTTTGTTGCATAGGTCGGCAGGGAGTCTTTTGTTTGAATAGGTAACGAATAGGTAACGGACGTTCTGAATAGGTAACGAGCCAAATTCCACCAGTTTGAATAACATTTTTAAGTATTCTTGTGACAGGGCATCGAACTTAGAACCATTCTGTAATTTTGGACATCGTAGGAGGCGAAATTTTGTTGCATAGGTCGGCAGGGAGTCGTTTGTTCGAATAGGTAACGAATAGGTAACGGGTGTTCTGAATAGGTAACAAGCCAAATTCCACCAGTTTGAATAACATTTTTAAGTATTCTTGTGACAGGGCATCGAATTTAGAACTATTCTGTAATTTTGGACATCGTAAGAGACGATATTTTGTTGCCTAGGGCGGCAGGGAGTCGTTTGTTCGAATAGGTAACGAATAGGTAACGGGCGTTCTGAATAGGTAACGAGCCAATTCCCACCAGCTTTAATGACATTTTTAGCTTTTGCTGTGACAGGGCATCGAATTTAGAACTATTCTGAAATTTTAGACATCGTAAGAGGCAATATTTTGTTGCCTAGGGCGGCAGGGAGTCGTTTGTTCGAATAGGTAACGAATAAGTAACGGGCGTTCTGAATAGGTAACAAACCAATTCCTACCAGCTTTAATGATGTTTTAGCTATTCCTGTGACAGGGCATCGTATTTAGAACTATTCTGTTATTTTAGACATCGTAGGAGACGATATTTTGTTGCATAGGTCGGCAGGGAGTCGTTTGTTCGAATAGGTTACGAATAGGTAACGAATAGGTAACGGGCGTTCTGAATAGGTAAAAAGCCAATTCCCACCAGCTTTATTGACATTTTTAGCTTTTGCTGTGACAGGGCATCGAATTTAGAACTATTCTGTAATTTAGACATCGTAAGAGGTGATATTTTGTTGCCAAGGGCGGCAGGGAGTCGTTTGTTCGAATAGGTAAGGAATAGGTAACGGGCGTTCTGAATAGGTAACAAGCCAATTCCCACCAGCTTTAATGACATTTGAGCTATTCCTGTGACAGGGGATCGAATTTAGAACTATTCTGAAATTTTAGACATCGTAAGAGGCGATATTTTGTTGCATAGGTCGGCAGGGAGCTTTTTGTTCGAATAGGTAACGAATAGGTAACGGGCGTTCTGAATAGGTAACGAGCCAATTCTCACCAGTTTTAATGACATTTTTAGCTTTTGCTGTGACAGGGCATCGAATTTAGAACTATTCTGTAATTTTAGACATCGTAAGAGGCGATATTTTGTTGCCTAGGTCGGCAGGGAGTCGTTTGTTCGAATAGGTAACGAATAGGTATTGAATAGGTAACGGGCGTTTTGAATAGGTAATAAGCCAATTTGCTCCATTTGTGTGATATTGTTTTTTAATCCTTCAGTTGTTTTGGACATAGTAATGGTGATATATTGCCCGGGACGGCAGGGAGTCATTTTCAAATAGGTTATGAACTTTTAATGAGGATATCTAATATGCATGTTTTAAGTCAATTTTCACCAGTTGGGTGTTTCTTTTTTCACTGGAATGAAGAAAATCATTGACAATGCATCAAGTCTACGGTTTTTGTCGAGCCCGCTTGCGGTGAGCTCGACATAGTTGTCACAATGGCGGTTCGGTGTATGTGCGTTAGTGCGTTAGTGCGTGCGTTAGTGCGTGCGTTAGTGCGTTAGTGCGTGCGTCCGTCCGGATGGAGCTTGTCCGGGCCATAACTTCACCATGGATGGAGGGATTCAGAAATAACTTGGCACAAATGTCAAGCTCAGTAAGGCGGAGTGTCGCGTGCAAGAACCAGATTCCAAGCTCAAAGGTCAAGGTCAAACTTGGAGGTCAAATGTCAAAAATGAGAAGATTTTTGCTTGTCCGGGCCATAACTTCACCATGGATGGAGGGATTCAGAAATAACTTGGCACAAATGTCAAGCTCAGTAAGGCAGAGTGTCGCGTGCAAGAACCAGATTCCAAGCTCAAAGGTCAAGGTCAAACTTGGAGGTCAAATGTCAAAAATGAGAAGATTTTTGCTTGTCCGGGCCATAACTTCACCATGGATGGAGGGATTCAGAAATAACTTGGCACAAATGTCAAGCTCAGTAAGGCAGAGTGTCGCGTGCAAGAACCAGATTCCAAGCTCAAAGGTCAAGGTCAAACTTGGAGGTCAAATGTCAAAAATGAGATGATTTTTGCTTGTCCGGGCCATAACTTCACCATGGATGGAGGGATTCAGAAATAACTTGGCACAAATGTCAAGCTCAGTAAGGCAGAGTGTCGCGTGCAAGAACCAGATTCCAAGCTCAAAGGTCAAGGTCAAACTTGGAGGTCAAATGTCAAAAATGAGATGATTTTTGCTTGTCCGGGCCATAACTTCACCATGGATGGAGGGATTCAGAAATAACTTGGCAAAAATGTCAAGCTCAGTAAGGCGGAGTGTCGCGTGCAAAAACCAGATTCCAAGCTCAAAGGTCAAGGTCAAACTTGGAGGTCAAATGTCAAAAATGAGATGATTTTTGCTTGTCCGGGCCATAACTTCACCATGGATGGAGGGATTCAGAAATGACTTGGCACAAATGTCAAGCTCAGTAAGATGGAGTGTCGCGTGCAAGAACCAGATTCCAAGATGAAAGGTCAAGGTCAAACTTTGAGGTCAAATGTAAAAAATGAGTTGATTTTTGCTTGTCCGGGCCATTCCTTAACTTGGCACAAATGTCAAGCTCAGTAAGGCGGAGTGTCGCGTGCAAGAACCAGATTCCAAGCTCAAAGGTCAAGGTCAAACTTTGAGGTCAAATGTAAAAAATGAGTTGATTTTTGTAGAACCAGATTGCTAGCTCAAAAGTAAAGGTCAGAATTTTAGGTCAAATATCAAAAATGAGTTGATTTTTGTTGAGCCCGCTTGCGATGAGCTTGACAAAGTTGTCACAGTGGCAGTTTGGTGTATGTGCGTGTGTGCGTCTGTCCGGATTATGCTTGTCTGGACCAAAATTTGGTCATTACTTGGGGGGAATTAAAATAATTTGGCATGAATATTAACCATCATGAGGTGGAGTGTCGCGGGCTCGACATGTTGCCCTTCGGCATCTAGTACAATGTTTGACGCACTTCGGGGTCAAATCAGACCTAAAACCGCGAATAGGTAATGAATAGGTAACAGGGAATAGGTAACCAACTTCACACTTGAATAGGTAATGACTAGGGAATAGCGAGGGCTTGGTGCAAAACTATTGTAACTACATTTTGTAAAATTTTACAGGAGAGTGAAAAAACTAATTGAATTTCTCAAAGTTAAAGAGGAAAATTGCTTATATAATTCTAAAAATCTTTTTAAGTATACAGAATTGAAACTTAATATTAGAACACATAATGTATTCCTACCTAAAGATTCAGAAAATGTAAAAAAGTGAATTTCTGAAAAACATGTAGTTACAATAGTTTTGCACTGAGGCCTCGATAGGGAATAGGTAACAGACTTCACATGTGAATGGGTAATGAATAGGGAATAGGGAATAGGTAGCCAACTTCACAGAGGTTAATATTTCCTGTTTTCAGGCAAGCAATGGCAGCGCTTCTGTGTCAGCATTTGGTGATGAAAAACAGTATTAGAAGAATATCATCTCTGAACAGTTGTTTATCTGCTCACTTCTCTACACAACAAAGAAAAGCACGCAACAACACTACCAAGATTAGAGACTTTAGGCAAACAAAATTAGATCTACTAGAACCAAAACTGAAATTACATGTGCAGTCATTTCATTCTGGGAATACACTCCTCAAAAAATCGTCAAAGACTATCAAAGGAGAGCAGCTCGAACTTGTGAACATTTTTTCTCCATTGGGAGTGGTGCTGGCTGAAGGGTCTCCGATCATTTTTGTTGAGAGACTGTGTAATAGTTTCCATTCATATACATATAAAGAATGCACTGATAAAGCGATTACCAAAAATGTTAAGGCAGCAGATTGTCATGGTCTTCGAAACTTGCAGCTTGTTAAAAAAGAAATTCCAGAAGAACCGTCAGGGAAAAGAGAAAAGAAAAGCAAAGGACCAAGCCAAGAAAAAATTGCTTCAACACAGGATTACCGTACAATCAGAAAGTTGCAAGCGGACATTGTAAATGCCGGAGAGTCTCTTGTTACGCTAAAGTGTAATCAAAGGACGCATGCTGTAAGAAAAGCTTTCATCTTTCAGAGCATCATATATTAACCCTTTCCCAAACGACAAAAATTTCGACTGTTCCAATTTGAAAGCTGCATCAGACGACAAAATGGATGTTGAAAAAGATTGGGTTTGTGCAAATTATAACACAGAAAATATTGAGGCAAAAGGTGAAAATGCTGATTATCAGCATTTTCTCCTTTTGTTTCAATGTTTTCCCAAGCCTATTCAATTAGACATCAAAACCAGGTCTTGTTTGGGAAAGGGTTAAAGAGGGGGTAATGGCTTTTCAAAATGCAAATATCTGAGAATATTATAAAAATTGTAGCAGAGCCTGGATGTAACTCAGTTGGGACCATCCTGGTCGCAAATTGTAAAATCCAGATTTTCATATGATACTTGAGTCCTGGGGCATTCAACCCACAAAAAAGTAGAAATGACCCTTATTTTTGAAGGCAAGGGGGTCACAATGACCCCCCCCCCCCCCCCCCCCAAATTCTCATGCTCAGGGAAAACCCTGACACTTGTAATTCATGTCTTTACCTCCACTTATCTGTATTCTTTTTACTAAACAGTTACTTGATTTCACTTTCCCAAACAATACTTAGTTTTGATGTCATGTGGGAAAACAAGGAGAGGAAAATGATGATGATGAAGATGATGATGATGATGATGATGATGATGATGATGATGATGATGATGATGATGATGATGATGATGATGATGATGATGATGATGATGATGAATAGCGTTTCCTATCCATTTACAGTTACTTTTTCAAATTTTCACTGCATTTGGTTTGACCTCGATAATTCTTATCAATTTGCATCTGACCTTATAGCTTTTGTTTTGAAAAGGGTTGATAAGTCTTTGATGCAGTAGCCAGCATTTTCTCCTTTTGCCTTAACCCTTTCCCAAACAAGACCTGGTTTTGACGTCCCTAGTAAAATGTCTTGAGAAAACATTGAGACAAAAGAAGAAACTGCTGATAACCAGCAGTTTCTCCTTTTTTATCAATATTTTCTATGTCATTTTTACACAAATTCTATCTTTAATAACTTCCATTTTTTCATTTGTTGCAGTTTTTGAAGTGGACCTGACTGGACCACCCTAAAATTTTGTCGTTTGGGAAAGGGTTAATATTTACCACGCTGTATTGTGCACAAGTTATATCTTTATTAACATCTTTTTTGTTACCTGCATCAGCTTTCAAACTAAGGCTGTGCCCATGGCACAGTTGGTAGAACTTTGAACTCTCATTCATGTTGTCCCGGGTTTGATCCCAGGTTGTGGCAAATATCGTTTCAGACAAAATTCTCTCTCACTAATGATTTTGTAATTGTTAACCTCTGTGGGCGAGCAGCTGGGGATTGTTGTGGTAGTACTGGTATTTTTTGACCAAATCTGGGGCCTTTATTATGCAGCGACAAAAAGTATCTTTTTTTCCCAATTCTCTGGTGAAAATTCTCAATGAGCTCCCATAAATTGCCATGATGAGACCATTTCTTCATCTAAAAACATTTCAAAGACATTTTTGGCGTAGATCCTTAAACAAGAGTATTAACAAAATGTATTTTGCATCACTGCAGTCTAATCAGTAGCTTACACTGAGTGACAGTATGAATACAAACTTAGAATATTTTTTCCCAATTTAGGATAAAACACAGCTATTTTTCCCAATTTCACCGGCCCTTGGCCCCAAACAAAAATTTGTAGCAAGACCCTGGGTATAAGAAATTAAAGGAATCCATGGTTAGTTGCTGTAGCTGCCACAATATGACCATAGCAATTGAAAGAGGCGTTAAACCCCAATCTATCAAATTGGATTACCCTAAAAGTTTGCTATTTAGGAAAGGTTCAACATATTTCTGGAAGAGAAGAGAATGCTTTTTGTATGCCCGTCAAAGAGGGACGTATTATGGGATCACCCTTGGCGTCCGGTTGTTCGGGCGTCTGGGCGTTGTCCACTTTTTTGTTTGGAGCATAACTCTGATACCTTAAGTCCGATTTACTTAAAACTTGGAAGTTATATTCACATCATTACGGAGTACAGTGCACAAAAACCATAACTCTACCTGGCCTATTTTTTGAGGAATTGCCCTTTGTTGTTTTTCATAAGGCAGTGTAACAGGCGTATCTTGTGACAGTTTGACACCATGTTTTCTACTGGTATTTTACCATCCTCTCATCCTAGATATAAATGCAGGAAAAGAAGACAGTTTAAGTTTTTTTTTCAACCAGTTTCTTCTTTTCCGTCAATTTGTTCATTTGTGCCTCTGGGACAACAGATTGTCAACATGTCCTGCCATCTTCCATTATTTCAATTAACAATGTTCAAGTCTTTTAAATAATAAACATTTTCTACTCATAAGTATTATAACCCTTTCCCAAACAAGACCTGGCTACGACATCCCTCTTAGAAAAGGCTTGGGAAAACGTTGATAACCAGCAGTTTCTCCTTTTGTCTCAATATCTGCTATGCCATATTTTACCCAAATCCTATTTTCAATAACTTCCATTTTGCCATTTTTCGCAGTTTTTGAAGTGGATTCCCCTAAAATTTTGCCGTTTGGGAAAGGGTTCAAACATTGTACTTATTATTACATTTTGTTTTTGCAGCAAAGAAAAGTTGCGGAACTCGAACAATTTGTCAAGAATCATTTACAAGACATTTGTACCTTTCATGAAATGGAAAGACGATCGGCCATTGCCGTTTTTCGATTGAAAAGGCAAGATGAGGATGAGAAATTCTACAAGAATATCTTTGACATTATTTACAATCGAGAGAAAGATGAAGTGGACATGATGATGGACTATTATAAAACTGTGAAATCTTTCTCGGAGGAGTCTCAAAGTAGTAGTTAACCCTTTCCCAAACAACAAAATTTAAGGGTAGTCTAATTTGAAAGTTGTTGAAGATGATAAAATACCTGTTAATAAGTATAAGATTTATGCACAATATACCAAAGAAAATAATAAGGCAAAAGGAGAAAATGCTGGTTACCAGCATTTTCTTGTTTTGTCTCAATGTTTTCTATGCCTCATCTATTAAGAGCGTCAAAACCAGGTCTTGTTTGGGAAATGGTTAACCCTCTCCCAAATGACATTTTATGAACTTGTTGAAATTTAGGGTAGTCTGATTCAAAAGTTGTTACAGACGACAAAATAGCTGTTAATAAGTATAAGATTTATGCACAATATAAGGAGAAAATGCTGGTTATCAGCATTTTCTTCTTTTGTTTCAATGTTTTCTAAAGCCCTTTCTATTAGGGACATCAAAACCAGGTCTTATTTTGGAAATGGTTAACCCTCTCCTAAATGACATGAACTTGTTGAAATTTAAAACCCCAGTCATTCATATTTTCAATAGGCAAAGATTTACTGTTAAGGACAGATCCTCCAGTTGTTACTGCGCAACTTACTGCGCATATCCTAAATAACGAAAATAAAGCTGTTTCAGTAATTGGTCTTTTCAGCAAATGTATTTTTTACATTTAGTTAATGTTTGGTTGATAAATGACAAGACCCTTTTCGGTTATTTCAATTTTCTCTGTTTGATCAATTAAAGTGTAATAGTACTCGGATGGTACATTTTGCTTTCTGTTACGCGTTCAACATGTGGCGTTAGCGATGGGAAACGGAGCAACAAAAGCAAAGTGGTGTTTTTATCAGCTAGTCCGCTTCAGATGGACACAAAAGATGACACTTTTTATCATCTAAAGCTGGTAATAAGGAAGAAAATGGATAAAAGTAGTGAAACAATTTCGGACAGAGCTGCAAAAAGTAAACCAAATTTTACTTATAACTAAGAAAAACGCTTGGTTTGATATATTTTTATTTGTTTGTTTTTGTAGGTATGACCAAGCACTATGTCTATACCAAAAAAGAAAAAATTCTTACCGCTGGAATATTTTTTATTATCAGAAACGTTGTGAAAAAAGAGCAATTTCAGCTACTTTTGAAAGAATGATTTACTAAAAATTTCAAAATCATCAATAAATTTTCCAAAATTGATACTCATTTATACAGAATAAAACATATTGAACACAATAAAGACTTATATATGTAATGCTAGTCATTTCGAACACCTTTTTTGTGGGTATTTAACTGACACCTCATTTTTGCAATTTTAGACAAGAGTAGTCTCCCTTGAAATCCAATAACTTTTTAATTCGCTTGGTGACCTATAGTTTTTAAGTCATTTTTTTACTTTTTATATATTTAAATATCAGTACAGAAAAAATAAAAAAAATCTTACCGTGGGAAATAAATGGAGGATCTGTCCTTAATATGCAATTCAAAGCTGCTTCAGAAAATAAAATGTGTGTTGATAAAGTCTGGATTTGTGTATTATATAACTGAAACAAACAATATTTAACCCATTTCCAGATGACAAAATTTTGGACCATTCCAATTTCAAAGATGTTGCAGACGACAATATAAAATGCATGGAATTTTACATTTTTTGGTGATTTTGTTTAAGAAAACATTGTGGGAAATGAAGAAATTACTTATCACAAGCAATTTCTTTATTTTCCACAATGTTTTCCATAACCATTATCTTGTTGGGAGTCAAAAAGAGTCAATGTGTGGTGATGGGTTAAGGAAAAGAAATTAAATGCTAGTAATCAGCATTTTTTTCTTTTGTCTAAATTTCCCATGTCTTTACTAAAAGGGATGTCAAAACCAGGGACTGTTTGGGATAGGGTTAACCCTTTCCAAGATTACCAAATTAACCCATTACTGCATAGTGACGCTTTTTGACACCCCTCTAGAAAAAGGCTTGGGAAAACATTGTGAAAAATGAAGAAATTGCTTGTGACAAGCAATTTCTTCATTTCCCACAATTTTTTCTACCCCAAACGACCCAAAAAAGCAAATAATAATCCACTTGAAATTGTCGTCTGCATGATCTTTGAATTTGGAACAGCCCAAAATTTTGTTGTTCGGTAATGGGTTAACGCATTACCAGACCACAAATTTAGACTGATCTAAATTCAGATATGTCGCAGACCACAATTTCAAGTGACAAAAATTTTACAACTATTGGTCTTTCTGTGTAGGAAACATTATGAAAAATGAAGAAAATGCTTGCTACAAACAATTTCTTCATTTTCCATGATGTTTTCCAAAGTCTTTAATCTTGTTTGGTGTTTAAGGTGTCACTGTGTGGTAATGGGTTAATCCTTTTCCAAACGACAAAATTTCAGGGTGGTCCATATTGAAACCTGCTTCAAACTACAAAATAGGTGTCACACAAAGCAGAATTTGTGAATATTATAGCACAGAAAACATTTAGGCAAAGGGAGAAAATGCTGATTATTGGCATTTTCTTCTTTTGTCTCAATGTTTTCTTTTAAGTCAGTTTTAATAGGGTCATTAGAATTAGGTCTTGTTTGGGAGGGAAATAAATCTTGGCTTAACAGACCAGAAAAATTTAGAGAAAAGGAGAAAATGCTGGTTATCAGTAATTTCTTCTTTTGCCTCGTGTTTTAGTGAATGTACCTATATTCCATATTAGGTATGCCAAAATCAGGTGTTATTTTGTGGAAAGATTTAATCCGGTAATGTAATTGAGAACTGAAAAGATAGCAATTACTTTGCAAAATGAAAAACAATAGAAATGAAATCAGAATTGTATTAGATAATGTATGCTTAACCCTTTCCCTAACAGGACCTGGTTTTGACGTCCCTGATAGAAAAGGATTGAGAAAACATTGAAACAAAAGAAGAAACTGCTGATAACCAGCAGTTTCTCCTTTTGTCTCAATAATTTCTTGGCTATATTGTACAAAAATCCTTTCTTTTTCAATGTCCATTTTGTGGTCTGCAGCAACTTTCAAATTGGACCATCCTAAATTTTTGTCATTTGGGAAAGGGTTAAAGATGTGACATACACAATTCTGCGTCCACATCACATCTGCAGGACATCAAAAAATGGTCGATTTTACAGCATATGTGACCCGTCATGCTAAAAGGGACCTTATCGGATGTGTGAAAAATATCGACCCTAGTCAGTCTGCGCAGTCCGCGCAGCCAGACTAGGGCCGACACTTTTCAGTTTTATGTAATTTTCTAAATCCGAAATGATTGTCCTATCTTACTATATGTTCATTTTTCGCATACGGGATCTGGTTGACCTCTGGTGAGTATTACTAGTTAGTCAAAATTTGGATTTTTGTACTTCGGATAAGGTCCCTTTTAGCGTGACGGGTCACATATTTTTTTGGATGTGATGTTGACGTGATGTGGACAAGGAAAATGTATGTGAATGAATGAAGATTTTGAGTAAAAAAGTTGCTGTTTTGAAATTTCTAGCATTTTCTTCTTTTCTGCATTTGCTTCTAAGTGTTGTTTTTGGGAAAAGTTTAAAATATGTTGCCTTGTTTTTGACAACTGTATTAAAACAACTGAATACATGTATGTGGCTGAGAAAATTCGGCGTCGAAAAAACTGGTCAAGCTCAAGCTATGAAAGTATTACACCATTTCCAAACTATTTTAACCCATTCCAACACAATGACTCTTTTGATGTTCTACATTCCCGGCTGTACATTTTCCTTGGTAGGCATGGAAAATTGCCAACATTTCCCAGGTTTTTATGATTTTCTGTGGAAATATCTAGGAAAGCAAGGAAACCTTGGACATTAATCTGTGTTTTCCTAGATAAGCTAGGAAATTGGTTGGAAAACATCTTGGAAACCTCGGAAACATCAAGGAAAAAGCTTGGAATATAGAACTTAGTTGAATTTTAGCATGGAAATTATTTTTTTATACAACTTAGTCATTTTCAAGCTAGGAAAATGCAAGGAAAATCAGACTTAAACTTTTTAACCCATTACCAGATGACAAAATTTTAGACTAGTCCAAATTCAAAGATGATGCAGACAATAATTTCAAGTGAATAAAATTTTACATTGTTTGGTCTTTTTCAAGGCTGTACCCCTAATAATATTTAAGATATAAGTCAGTTTACAGTTTTTTCAAAACTAGGTCAAACCACAAGGTCAAGGACATTTATTCAAAGGTCATGGAAAAAAGAAAGGTGTTATGCTGGCTAAAGTACACACCATGTTTCAAGAGAATATCTCAAATACTTTCTGAGTTTTAGACCTCAACAAAAAGAAAGCAAGACCAGACCTCCAGTCTATTTTTGTTATAGTCTTCTAGTCTAAATGAAGTCACTAAAAAATGGAGGGAACATGAATTTGTTTGTTTGCTTGTTTGTTTGTTTTAAGATGATGTTTGTGATAATTTCAACCTGTGTACATCAGTGAATTAAATAAGAATATAGGAGTTTGCTTATTGAAAAGGCAAAGTAAGACAACACCTCAATTTAGGTGAGTAAACTTTTGACTTTCAAATTCAAATAACACCCCACCCACATTTCTAATAGAGTAATGTTGATATGGAAAGTTTTCCTTGCTTTCCTTGGTTATCTGGGATAAAGATTCCATGCTCTGCTCGGAAATTATTCCTAGGTTTTCTCTAAAAGATATTCCGAGGTCACCAGGGAATATTTTCCAAGCTTTCCTAGCAATTTCCGTGGACACCTAGGAGTATTGGTTCCGAGGTCTCAGAAAATTTTCCATGGAATTTTTTCCCAGCTAATCAAGGAATATTTTCCCAGCTTTGCGTGGACACCTCGGAGTATTGGTTCCGAGGTCTCTCAATTTTTTTTTTCCTAGCTGTCCAGGGAAAGCTAGGAAAAACCTTGGTCCCAATACTCCTAGGTTTTTCCTAGCTCATTTTCCTTGGAAACCAAGGAAAATGTACAGCCGGGTTACAAGATCTCATAAAGATTTGAACCAAAAGACAAAAAAATGTGACCCGTCACGCTAAAAGGGATCTTATCAGGAGTCCAAAAATGCAAATTTGTAGAAAATTCGGCGTCGAAAAAACTGGTCAAGCTCAAGCTATGAAAGTATTACACCATTTCCAAACTATTTTAACCCATTCCAACACAATGACTCTTTTGATGTTCTACATTACAAGATCTCATAAAGATTTGAACCAAAAGACAAAAAAATATGACCCGTCACGCTAAAAGGGATCTTATCAGGAGTCCAAAAATGCAAATTTGTACAAAGCTATCCGACTCGGCATATATGTCAACCAGATCGCATTTGTGAGATTTGAACATATAGTAAGATACAGAAAACATTCCAGATTCAGAAAAGTACAAAAATAAAAACTAGAAGACCTGAAGGTCTTGAGTCGCTCCACAGGCCTGAATTTCATGTAATATTTAATCCAAGTTTTTATTAGATTGTTCAATGCTTGTGTTTCATAGAGCAAAAAGAAAGTTACAAAACTAGATTGTTCAAAATGCAAAATGTGTGGTTCTTGAAGCAAAGAAAGTAAAACTACATGTTTGCCATTTGAGAAAGGGTAAAAGGCAATTGGAGAACATTCCAGCTAAGGATGATACTAGCAATTAAAATTTTACTTCTTCCAAACAGATCTAAATTAACAGATCATTGATTACTCCAAAATAATTCATATTTCTAAAAATAAATTTTGAGCTAAAAATAGATTTTGAGCTAAAAATAGATGTTGGGAAATACCCTATTCCAAAATTAATGCAAATGGCAAACATGAATTTCTTGTAACATCAATTAAGTCCAAGTTTTGATTAAATTTTTCAATACTAAAGTCTTGTTGCTCTAAATAAATAGAAATAAATAGCAAATAGAAAGCTGAAAATACATTCATATAAGATCTATTGATTACCAAGCTTTGTCTTTGTTAGAGCGAGTTTGGCTGTTAGAGTGTAAACAAAGTCACAATTAGCAATTTTGTCAAATTGAAAGGCATATAACTGAGGATTTTATATTCTTATCTAGCTAAGAGTCACACTTAAGCAAGATCTTAACTTCACCTACATCTTGTTTAAGTTTTGACATGATTGTTCAATATTTGTGGATGTAAAGAGTGTAAAATCAAAGTCGAAAACAGCAATTTGGTCAAATTCAAGGGCAGATAAATCATGACTTAAGATTCATGTGAAGCTGAAAATTATACCAATGCAAGATCTTATGGCCAGTAAGATAACATGAAAGTTTCATGTTGATTGGTGGATATTTATGGTTGTTTGAGTAAAAATAAGGTCAAAAATGGTAATTTTGCCAATTTCAAGGGCACATAACTCAAGACGCAATATTCAGATCAAGCTGAAAATTGCATCAAAGCAAGATCTTATTAGCAACAACATTCTGACCAAGTTTTGTCTTGATTGATCAATATTTGTAGTGGCTAGAGTGAAAACAAAGTCAAAACAGCCATTTTTTAATTCAAGGGCAGATAACTCCAGACTTTCTGGTTCAATCAGAACTAATTGAAGGAAGCTGATGGAGGACCACCTAAGGATCATTCCTGTGAAGTTTGATTGAAATCCATCCAGTAGTTTCTGAGGAGAAGATTTTTAAAGAAAAAGTTGACGACCAGACGGACGGACGGACACAGCGCCATGACAATAGCCCGCTGGCCTGAAGGCCAGTGGAGCTAAAAAGTAGAGAGCGCAGATGGACTAGGGTCGATACTTTTCACACATCCGATAAGGTCCCTTTTAGCGTGACGGCCCTGACGGGTCACAAATGCAAAATTTAATACACTTGCAATTGTCATCTCTGAATTTGGACAGGTCTAAATCCCCTTTTTGTAATTGGTTTACCAAACTAAGTCATATATATATTATATTAAGCAGAGCAATAGATAACAGAGTAAAGACATTTCAGATTTGATATTGAAAATATTGAGGCAAAAACCAGAATATGCTAGTCATGAGCATTTTCTTCGTTTGCCTTAATGAAAGTCTACCAATGGCATCAAAGGCAGGACTGGTCTTGTTTTGGAACGAGTTAATCAAGGCTATGTTTTTATTATTGTTGAATGAAATGTAAAGCACATTTCAATGAAAGCCAGTTTGGTAAAAACTTTTAAGACATATTTTTGTCTTACGGATGACATTTTAAGTGCAAGACTGACATATCACTAATCCAAGACTTATGGGATTGTTGTTTTAACCCTTTCTCAAGCGTCAAAATTATAGAATTGTCCAAATTCAAAGGTGTTGCAGATGAAAATTTCAAGCCAATACAATTTTACATTTTTTGTTCTTTCTGAGTAGAAAACGTTCTGGGAAATGAAGAAATTGCTTGTTTTCGAAAGCTTTTATCTTATCCCTTTCCCAAACGTCAAAATTTTAGGGTGATCCACTTCAAAAACTGCCAAAAATTACAAAATGGAAGTTATTTAAAGTGACATTTCAAATTTATTTCATTTTTTAAAAGTATGTCTTGATGCAAAGATTGTTTATTCTAATGCGTAGAAATGCTATCAGTTTTTTGGGGTTGTTATTTATAAGCGAAAAATACGCCTTTAAAGCTGAGGCAGAAATGGCAAATTCTATATAAATCTGAACTGTTGTCCACAACAATTTGTTTAATTTTAGCACAAAAATATATATTTCTCGTAAACAGTTCAATATTTTGACTTGAAATTTTCAGAATTTCCATAAGAAAAGATGCTCTTTTAGTTAGAGTAAAAGTAAAATTTATGTAAAAATGATTGTGAAATGTCAATTTAAGTTAGAATTTGTGTAAAATATGGCAAAGAAAATATTGAGACAAAAGGAGAAACTGCTGGTTATCAGCAGTTTCTTCTTTTGTCTCAATGTTTTCCCAAGCCATTTCTATAAGGGACGTCAAAACCAGGTCTTGTTTGGGAAAGGGTTAAGGAGAGTAAAAAAGAGCGATTGTGTGGGAATGTGTTAAGCATTTTATAGGACATACCCAAGACAAAAATTATGTCTTAAACATTTTTTAATAAGTCTGGCCCCAGATGCCCCGGCTGGTTTAGCCGAATCATTATTTCCATTCGGCTGTAAGGTGATAAAGATTGATTGAATGGCGTTTCACCTTTGATTGAATGGCGTTTCACCTTCGAGAACATCAAACATTGGACAGTCCACTTTGATAGCTGCTGCTGATGACATGATGAATATTCATAAAGATTGAATTTGTGAACATGTATCTTAACCAGGCATTTTCTCAATGTGCTTCAATATTTTCATGCTATATTTTATATTTATATGAATGATATCTTTTAAAACATCTGTTTTGTTATCCACAGAGCAGCCTTAATTTATGTCATTTCGAAAGGGTTATTATTAGTTTCACTCATTTTGTGGTTGTGGAACACCTAACCATAGATTCCTGTTATTCGTCTCACCAGTACTATAGTTTCCAAGTCTACAGCTTTCATTCCACCGATGTTTATTACAACCCTTTCCCACATATTGATGCTTTTGGACGCCTCACAAAAAAGGCTTTGGAAAACATTGTGGTAAATGAAGAAATTGCTTGTGACAAGCAATTTCTTCATTTCCCACAATGTTTTCTACCAAGAAAGAGCAAAAAATGTTAAATTTTGTTCAATGGAACTTGTCGTCTGCAACACCTATGAGTTTGGACTAGGCTAAAATTTTGTTGTTTGGTAATGGGTTAATCTACCCATTGGTGGGAGACCAATGTCGGGATGGATATTCACTGCGACCAGTGATCATAAGTGGGATAACATCAAAAAGTCTGATGCGTTATGAACTGTACTATGGATGATGTCCAAAATTTTACACTTGTCCAAATTCAAAGATGTTGCAAAAGACAAGTTCACAAGCAAATTCTTCATTTTCCTCATCGTTTTTCAAAGCCTTTAATTTGAGGTTGTCAAAAAGCGTCATAATGTGTGAATGGATTAAACATAGCATTAACCCATTACCACACATTGACGCCTTTTGGCTCCCCAAATGAAAAAGGCTTTGGAAAACATCATGGAAAATTAAGAAATTGCTTGTGACAAGCAATTTCTTCATTTCCCACAATGTTTTCCATCCAAAACGACAACAAAATTTGAAATTTCATTCACTTGAAATTGTCGTCTGCAACACCTTTCAAATTGGAACAGTCCAAAATGTTATCGTTTGGTAATGGGTTAAACGCCCAGAGTGGAGGTTTTTGACCAAGGTGAGTCGCCATTGGCTAGGTTTTAGGATATTGCAACAAGCTTGTCTTTATCACATTACCTGACAGCAAAATTTCAGACAATTTCAATCTGTTTCTGATAAATGTATTTTAAATCAGAGATTGGGAAAAGATTTTGAGTTTCATGGCTATAATGCAAGACTAGGGTTTTAACCCATTACCGCACAATGACTCTTTTTGACTCCCCACAACCTAATGGCAATGGAAAACATCGTGGAGAATGAAGAAATTGCTTGTGACAAGCAATTTCTTCATTTCCCACAATAATTTCCATCCAAAAAGACATAGAAAATAAAAATTCCATTCACTTCAAATTGTCGTCTGCATGATCTTTCAATTTGGACCGCCCTAAAATTTTGTCGTTTGGTAATGGGTTAACTAAACACAAAAGCAAAATTGTGACAAAAATTTATTGTAAATAAACGTAGGAAACGGACTGGAATATTTGCACAGGAATAAATAGAAAAGAAAACTTACAATTTAACCCTTCCCCAAATGACAAAATTTATGTAAATAAATGTTAATAATTTGTATGTTACAGAATTGAAAGCAATGGCAGAAAGGAGAAAATGCTGATCATCTGCAATTTCTTGTTTTCTCATTCCTTTCCATTTTTTTCTTGGTTAAGGGGGAAATCACAACCATGGCTAATCTGGAGTAATTCTGATGTATTTATATTATTCATATTTGTGATAGTTTGATCATAAAGAAAAAAGACTTAATGCATAATCAACCAACTAGACAGTCCTGGCGGCCTGGAAGCGCTCCACAGGCCTGATTGTTTGTCTTGTTGAATAAAATTTAAAAGGTTCAGGCTGCGCAAACAAGCAAATGCATGACCAAGCTGAAAATTACAAGCAAGTAAGATTGTATGGTCAGTAAGATTTCTGTGAACATTCTGTATTGACTAGTTAAAGGGACATTTCATTCCAATTTCAATTTTTTAAAGTATGTCTTGATGCCAAGATTGGTTATTCTAATGAGTATAAATACTATTAGTTTTTTTAAGTTGTTGCCAATAAGCGAGAAACACGCATTTAAAGTTGAGACATAATCGATAAATTCCATATAAATCCGAACTGTTATCCACAACAATTTGTTCAATTTTAACACAAACATATAAATTTCTCGCAAACGGCGCAATATTTTGGCTTGAAATTTTCAGAATTTTCATAAGGAAATATGCTCTTTCAGATAAAATTAAAAGTAATATTTATGACAAAATATTCTGAAATGTCACTTTAATACTAATGGTTGTAAAAGTGAAAACAAGAGGACCATGATGGTCCTATATCGCTCACCTGAACCAAAATGATATGAGCAACACTTTTGTTCAATTCAATTAATATTTATGACCTTAAGACTGAGAATGAACTTATGGTCAATAGCGTTGTGAAAATCCAACTTATACGAGATCTTATGGTGCCCAACTGTGAACATTGTGTTCAAGTTTTGTCTTGATTGATAGATAATTGTAGAGTCTAGAGTGTAAACAAGGTCAAAAACAGCCGAAATTAAATGGCAATTCTATCAAATTCAAGGGCACATAACTCTCGACTTTCTGATCTAATCAGACTGAAAATCAAACTCATCCGAGATCTTATGATCCCAAACATTGGGTCCAAGTGTTGTCTTGATTGATGAATAATTGTAGATTCTTAGAGTGTAAACAAGGTCGAAAACAGTCGAAATTGGCAATTTTATCAATTTCAAGAGCACATAACTCTTGTCTTTCTGGTCAGATCAGACTTAAAATCAAACAAATTCAAGATAATGGTCTCCAACATTGTGTCCAAAATTTGTCTTGATTGGTCAATAATTGTAGATTCTAGAGTGTAAACAAAGTCGAAAACAGTCAAAAAATGGCTATTTTGTCAAGTTCAAGGGCACATAACTCTAGACTTTCTGATCAGATCAGACTGAAAATCAAACTCATCCGAGATCTTATGATCCCAAACATTGTGTCCAAGTTTTGTCTTGATTGATTAATAATTGTAAATTCTAGAGTGTTAACAAGGTCAAAACCAGCGGAAAATGGCAATTTTGTCAAATTCAAGGGCATGTAACTCTGGACTTTCTGTTCAGATCAGACTACAAATCAAACTCAAGTGAGATCTTATCATCCCCAACATTGTGTCCAGGTTTTGTCTAGTTTGATTAATCATTGTAGATTCTAGAATGTTAACAAGGTCGAAACCAGCCGAAAATGACAATTTTGTCAAATTCAAGGGCAAGTAACTCTGGACTTTCTATTCAGACTAGACTGAAAATTGTACTCATCCAAGATCTTATGGTCCCCAACATTGTATCAAAATTTTGTCTTGATTGATTAATAATTGTAGATTCTAGAGCGTAAACAATGTCGAAAACTGCCAAAAATGGCAATTTTGTCGAATTCAAGGGCACATAACTCTCGTCTTTCTGGTCAGATCATACTGAAAATCGAACTCATCCCAGATCTTATGGTCTCCAACATTATGTACAAGTTTTGTCTTGATTGATCAATAATTGTAGATGCTAGAGTGCTAACAAAGTCAAAACTAGCTATTTTTTTTTGTTCAAGGGCAAATAACTCCAGACTTCCAGGTCCGATCAGGCCCATAATCGAACTCATCCGAGATCTTATGACCATACTTGATTTGACAAAGTTTGATTAAGATTGGCCAACTTTTGTGGATGCTAGAGTGTTAACACCAAATTGTTGACAGACGGACGGACAGACGGACGGACGGACGACAGACATTGAGTGACCACAATAGCTCACCTTGAGCACTTCGTGCTCAGGTGAGCTAATAAAGCGGAAAATGACAATTTTGTCAATAACAAGGGCACATAACTCATATAAAATTCAGATCAAGCTAAAAATTACACCAAGGCAAGATCTTATAGTCACCAACATTCTGTACAAGTTTTGTCTTGATTGGTCAATATTTGTAGTTGCTAGAGTGAAAACAAAGTCAAAATAGAGTCGAAAATGGCAATTTTGTCAATTTCAAGGGAACATAACTCATGATGTAAAATTCAGATCAAGCTGAAAATTGAATGAAGGAAAGACCTTATGCTCACCAACATTCTGTACAAATTGATTGGTCAATATTTGTAGTTGCTAGAGTTAAAACAAAGTCAAAATAGAGTCGAAAATGGCAATTTTGTCAATTTCAAGGGCACATAACTCTTGATGTAAAATTCAGATCAAGCTGAAAATTAAAGCATGGCAAGATCTTATAATCATCCACATTCTGTACAAGTTTTGTCGTGATTGGTCAATATTTGTAGTTGCTAGAGTGAAAGCAATGTCAAAATAGAGCCGAAAATGTGATTTTGTCAATATCAAGGGCACATAACTCATAACGTTCAATTCAGATCAAGCTGAAAATTGTACCAAGGCAAGATGTTATGGCCATCAACATTCTGTACAAGTATTGACTAAATTGGTCAATATTTGTATTTGCTAGAGTGAAAACAAAGTCAAAATAGAGCCGAAAAGGGCAGTTTTGTCAATGTCAAGGGCACATAACTCATGATGTAAAATTCAGATCAAGCTGAAAATTATACCAAGGCAAGATCTTATAGTCATCAACATTCTGTTCTAGTTTTGTCTTGATTGGTTGATATGTGTGGATTATATAGTAAATTTAAAGTCAAAACCAGCTATTTTTGACATATAAGGGCAGATAACTCAGGTTATTCTGATTCAATCCAAATTCTTTGAAGGAATCTGAAAGAGGGTCACCCAAGGATCATTCTTGTGAAGTTTGATTGAAATCCATCTGGCAGTTTCTGAGAAGAAGATTTTTAAAGAAAAAGTTTACGGACGCACGACGGACACACCGCCATGACAATAGCCCGCTGGCCTGTCGGCCAGTGGAGCTAAAAAGTAGTGTAAGAATTGCCCAAATTCAAAGATGATTGTGTTTTCCAATTTTGACCTGAGGCTGATAACATCTATTTTACACTCTGTTTGGTCTTTTTACATAAACAGTCTTATGACATTTTAATATTTCTTGCATCACGGTAAATGCCTCCTCATCATTTGACAACAACAGAGATGAACAGTTGAAATATGAACAAAATTTGAAAAGACTGATTCAAAAAGGTAGACACTATCCAGAGAAAAGGGGAAAATCTGGATATCAGCATTTTTCTTTTTTTCCCTGCAAAATTTCCAAATTTCTTCTCTACTAAGGTTACAAATTCTGATCTTGTTTGGGAAAACATTCAATTTGTAAGCAAAAACATAACATTTGACATGAAAAGGGATTTCCATGCAGATTGAAACCTGCTAAATCAATCAAGTATACACTGCGTGGCCATATTATAGTACGCAACGTCACTAATTAATTTCAAATAAAATATGGCGTCTTCAAGTTCGGGTTAATTTACACAATACATAAAGTGTATTGACATAAAATTTGTTGTGTACACAAACACTTGACCTTCCCCGATCTGGATTTTCCAATAATTTTGATGATGTCAGTACCATGATGTCATTATTGACGTCATTAAAATATGTCTGCTCGAGGTAAAGATTTGACACCCGAAGAAAAACAAACAATTGTAAAACTTTGTGAAAACCGATTCAGCTCTAGAAAAATCTCACAGGTAACGGGAAGAAGTTGTAACACCGTGCAGAAATTACTTAAAAGGTATAAACAGCGGGGAAATACGGGAAATCGCGATAGATCTGGAAGGAAGAGAAAAACAGACGAACGTAACGACCGTACGCTTTTCCGGTCCATCAAAAAGAACCGAAGACAAAGCTTGTCGGATCTTACAGTCAGGTTTAATGATAATTTAGAGAATAAAAGTGTTTCCTCTCGGACAGTCCGTCGTAGTTTGATAGAAGAAGGATATAGGAGGTGTAAAGTTGCCAAAACTACGACGAATTCCAAAAAGAATAGAGATGCTCGGGTGAAATGGTGTAGGGAAATGATAAATTGGACTGATGCTGAAGACTGGGGTAAAATTATATTTTCAGACGAGACTAAGATTGTTTTAGGTCAAGATAGAAAAGTTTATGTATGGAGAAAACCCGATGAAAAATACAGACCCGAATGTGTTGGTCAGTATGGAGACCACTCCCCTAGAGCAGGTATCTCGGCGATGTTTTGGGGATGCATAACTTGTAATGGTGTAGGAACATTGACCGATATTGATGGAAATATAGATTCTTCTGTTTACATTCAAGTACTTGATGACAATTTGTGACCTGTTATTACAAAATTTTTTGTACAAAAACATTGGATTCTTCAGGAGGATAACTGCCCCGTGCATCGGTCTAGACAAACGAACACTTGGAAGGAAAATAACAATATTCCAACTCTAATCTGGCCAAGTCAATCCCAAGACATTAACATTATTGAAAATTTGTGGCGAAAGATAAAATGTGAACTTGAAAGACGATTAGACGAGATTAGAAACATGGCCGATCTCATTCGTGTTGTGAAAGACATTTGGGGTAACATTGATTCCGCGCTTGTCAAGTCCCTGTATGAATCTATTCCCAAACGAATCAGAGCTGTGGTGAAGGCAAAAGGATCAATAACAAAATATTGAAAGGTAAGAAAGTGTTAGAGATCTTGTTTTTGTTGTTACAACCCCTGAAACGTAGACATGTTTCTTGATTTTACAACGTAGGTAAAGTGACGTTGCGTACTATAATATGGCCACGCACTGTAGGTCAAGATAAATGACCTACAGAGCATCTCTAGCTAAATACCAGGTCATTTATCGAGACCTATACTTTTCATAATTCATATGACAAAATGAAGCAAACAAACACATGCAAATGAAAATCATGATTAAATGTGTAATATAAAATCTGTCTATATGAGATAAGCATGACCTTGTATTCATGAAAAAAAAGAAAGAACCATCATCGCCTTCATTGGGACAAAGGGTCCATTTTTGTTGCTAATCAAGTTTGTATTTAATTGAAATATATAAAGAAAAAGAAAATGCTGGAAATGAGCAATTTCTGTCCTTTTTCTTCCATATTCCAATGGCTAAAAATTGATTTTTTCAAACATTTTTTTTTTATATCAATTGATAAGGACTGGTCAACATTTTTACTTTTACTTCTGCATAGATTTGACTTATCCTATGTTGACATAACAAGACAATGTGAACTGTACAATTTACCCATTCCCACAGTGTCACTGTTTGATGTCCTGCAAGAAAAAGGCTTTAGGACACATTGTGTAATATAAAGCAAATTCTTCATATCGGACAATGTTTTTTACTAAAAAAGACCAAAAACTAAAATCTCATTTAATTGAAATTGCTATGCGCGAATTCAAGAATTCTCTTTTCGTCTCTCTGATAATTCAAAGTTGCATGAATATTTACTTAACATGAAAAGAGGGGCCTTCCACGAAAATATATACATATACAGTTTTCTCAATATTTTCTGTATGGGATAGGGTTAAGCATTGGCAGGTGCAATTGATACATGTAAACAACTTGCTTTTGCATTGTTGATGAGGAACCAGTATTTCTAATTTCCTTCTTCAGACCTTTCCAAAACCACATCATTTTACACTGATCCAATTCAAAGATGTTGCACATAATCTTTACCCTTTAAAACCACTTTCTCCTTTTCCATCAATATATTTTACATGCATAACTTAAATCTTTTACATTCAAAGGGCTATCAATTACATCATCTGCAACAACATTGAAATTGAGCATGTCAAAATTTTTCTTCTTTTGAAAATATTTAGAGCCATAATGAGGCTATTTCCATGTCCAAGCTTTTTTGTTCCTTGTTTATTTCATAGACTAGAGTATTTCACAATCTGTTCATTGGTTAACCTGGGGTGCCAGTCTAGATATAAATGCTATTCCTTTTGTACACGCCGTTCTTAGAAACTGTGGACAGGAGGGCTTGTTGCACACATACTCTGCAGTCATCCTTAATTCATAGAATAACGTCCTGAAAAAGAAGAGAAGGGAGAAGTTATTTTAAGGTAGTCCACCCCAAACAAGATTCGCATGATTCTTCGTGTGACATCGAAAATATTCCGTGATGGAATTTTCCACCGCCGAATGTTTACAACTGCCCCTGAATAGATTTGGATACGTAATGACGCCGCTCAAAAAAATCTGATGTTTTATGAATCTCAAAATGGCCATATTGCGGGTATTCTAACTTTATCCATTCTCACATATTGACAACATTTTTTGACACCTAACAAGATAATTATATACTTTGGAAAACATTGTGGCAAATGAAGAAATTGCTTGTGACAAGCAACTTCTTATTTGCCACAATGTTTTCTACCAAAAACTGGGAAAAAGACAAATAATGTAAAATTTCGTTGACTTGAAAATCTCACCTGAAAAATCTTTTATTTCAGACAAATCTTAAATTTTGCCGTCTGTTAATAGGTTAAAAGTTTTATGCACACAAAAAACATGCAGACAGGACAAACATAAGTCTATTGATGTGGTGGCATATAATATTTATATGCCCAGTATTGGACGATAGGGGCATATTGTTTTACTCATGTACGTCTGTCTGTCCATCTGTTTTTGGACTGACAGACAGACACAAATAAAACGATATGCCCTGATCATCCAATACTGGGCATAAAAATATTGTCCTGTTTTATATGTAGGTCTGTACTAACCTGCAGTAGGGATTTCTTCTAGAGGCATATCTTAATGTTAAAAATCTGTAGTATACAAATGGATGGAATATTGTTGACTTCCCACTGAAATAAATACATTACATCAGTCGCAAGTTTTTTCTCTATAAACTGTACCAGCAAAGCATCAAAGTTTTAGACTGGAATTTTTTGAAAACAAGAAAAGAAATGCTAAGTGAATACAAATGAAATGTGCCGCATGAAAAATATTCTAATGGATGTAGGACTTGAAATGTAATCTATGTAACATTAAATAGAGCTTTTAATTAAAATTCATTAATTTTTTTGTGTGACATCATAAACATTCGCAATGTATCCAATCTTTACGGACACATTCTGATTTAGGTAAGATTCCGACGTCGCATGAATTTTATGGGGTGGACTACCTTGATAAAGCCACAGCTGCTTGTTTGATAACCTTTGAAATACAATTAACATTGTAATAAAATAAGACTTACCTGAAGGTCATAAATATAAGAGCTGGCATGAGAAAGATTTCAGAACAGGCAATAAATCTGAGTATTCCAACTTGCTGGGCCTGCAGTTTGGCTATACCATTTCTGACCATCATCATAGAGTTTGGGCCTTGTATCTGAAATAAATGGTTAACCCATAACCAGACACCTTAATTTTGGACTGTTCCAATTTCAAAGATGTTGTAGATGACAATTTCAACTGACTGAAATTTAAAACCTTTATGTCTTTTGTGGTAGAAAACATCGTGAAAAATGAAGAAATTGCTTGTTACAAGCAATTTCTTCATTTTTTCCGATGTTTGACAAAGCCATTATCTTTTGAGGAATCAAAGATTCATTGTGTGGGAATGGGTTTAAAGATCATGGCCCTGAATAACATGTCAAAACAACAGCTACAATTGCTGAAAATGTTCAATAAATCTGTCTATATGCGATAGATTTGAAATTGGTTTGAAGCAGAGATGTAACTAGACAGCCCTGGCGGTCTGGAAGCGCTCCACAGGTCTGATTGTTTGTCTTGTTGAATGCAATTTCAGAGGTTCAGGCTGTGCAAACAAGCAAATACATGACCACCCTGAAAAATACAAGCAACCAAGATCGTATGGTCAGTAAGATTCTTTGAAAGTTCTGTATTGGTTAGTTTAATGGTTGTAAACGTGAAAACAAGAGGACCATGATGGTCCTATATCGCTCACCTGAACCAAGATGACATGAGCCATAGTTATGTTTGAATCAATTAATATTTGTGACTTTTAGACTGAAAACAAACTTATGGTCACCGACATTGTGTCCACGTTTCGTTTTCACAAGTCAATATAATAAATATCTGATTGTGAAAAGTAAAAACAAAGTCAAACTAGAGAATTTGGTCAAATTCAAGGGCAGATAACTCAGCAACTGCTTGTCTTATTGCGCTGAAATTCAAAAACATCCAAGATCTTATGATAATCAAGATTATGTCCAAGTTTTGTCTTGATTGGTCAACATTTGTGGTTGTTAGAGTAAAAACAAAGTCGAAAACAGCAGTTTTGTCAAATTCAAGGGCAGATAACTCACAACTTTCTAACAACTTTCGATCAGACCAAAAATCGAACTCATCCGAGATCTTATGGTCAACAACATTGTGTCCAAGTTTTGAATTGATTTGTCAATATTTGTAGATGCTAGAGTGTAAACAATGTCAAAAGTAGCTATTTTTTACATTCAAGGGCAGATAACTCCAGACTTCCTGGTCCGATCTGACCCAAAATCGAACTCATCAAAGATCTTATGGTAACTAATATTGTGTCCAAGTTTTGTCTTGATTGACCAATAATTGTAGATGCAAAAGTGTAAACAAAGTCGAAAACAGTCAAAAACGGCAATTTTGTCAAATTCAAGGGCAGATAACTCACGACTTTCTAGTCTGATCAGACCAAAAATCGAACTCATCCAAGGTCTTATAGTCACAAACATTGTGTCCAATTTTTGTATTGATTGGTTAATATTTGTAGATGCTAAAGTGCAAACAATGTCAAAAGTAGCTATTTTTTACATTCAAGGGCAGATAACTCCGGACTTTCTGGTCCGATCTGACCCAAAATTGAACTCATCGGAGAGCTTATGGTCATAAATGTTTTGACCAAGTTTGGTCAAGATTGGCTCATATTTGTAGATGCTAGAGTGTAAACACCAAATTGTTGACAGACAGACGGACGGACATACAGACATACGGACGGACGACGGACAAAAAGCGATCACAATAGCTCACCTTGAGCACTTCGTGCTCAGGTGAGCTAATAAAGCAGAAAATGGCAATTTTGTCAATTTCAAGGGCACATAACTCATGATGTAATATTCAGATCAAGCTGAAAATTATACAAATGCAAGATCTTATAGTCACCAACATTCTGTACAAGTTTTGTCTTGATTGGTCAATATTTGTAGTTGCTAGAGTGAAAACAAAGTCAAAATAGAGTCGAAAATGGCAATTTTGTCAATTTCAAGGGCACATAACTCATGATGTAAAATTCAGATAAAGCTGAAAATTATACCAAGGCAAGATCTTATGGTCACCAACATTCTGTACCAGATTTGTCTTGATTGGTCTATATTTGTAGTTGCTAGAGTGAAAACAAAGTCAAAATAGAGTCGAAAATGGCAATTTTGTCAATTTCAAGGGCACATAACTCATGATGTAAAATTCAGATAAAGCTGAAAATTATACCAAGGCAAGATCTTATGGTCGACAACATTCTGTCTCAGTTTTGTCTTGATTGGTCAATATTTGTAGTTGCTAGGGTAAAAGCAATGTCAAAATAGAGCCGAAAATGTGATTTTGTCAATATCAAGGGCACATAACTCATGATGTTAAATTCAGATCAAGCTTAAAATTATACCAAGGCAAGGTCTTATGGTCATCAACAATCTGTACAAGTATTGTCTAGATTGGTCAAAATTTGTAGTTGCTAGAGTGAAAACAAAGTCAAATAGAGCCGAAAATGGCAATTTTGTCAATTTCAAGGGCACACAACTCATGATGTACAAGAGATGTTTGTAAAACATATATGCCCCCTCAAGGGCCTACATTTGATGTAGGTCAAAGTCCAAGGTCAAGTTAACAAGGTCCAAGGTCATGGTCACATATGAAAGGTCTTGGTAGGAGGTGTCTATGTGTGAAATTTCAAAGCTGTATATGTAAAAGTAAAATGAAACATAGGCCAGGTTAAAGTTTTTAAAAGTAGGCCAAATGCCAAGGTCAAGGTCATGGTCAAATGTGAAAGGTCTTGGTTGGAGGTGTCCATGTGTGAAATATCAAGGCTGTAGGTGTAAAAGGACATGATATATATGCCTGGTTTCAGTCTTTTTAAAAGTAGGTCAAACTTCAAGGTCAAGGTTGCAATATTCAAAGTCATGGTCAAATGTGAAAGGTCTTGGTAGGAGATGTCTATGTGTGAAATATCAAGGCTGTAGGTGTAATAGGACATAAGATAAAGGCTAGGTTAAAGATTTCTAAAAGTATGTAAAAATCAAAGGTCAAGGTCACAAGGTCCAAGGTCATGGCCAAATGTGAAAGGTCTTGGTAGGATGTGTCCATGTGTGAAATATAAAGGCTGTATGTGTAATAGCACAAGAGATATAGGCCCAGTTTATTTTTTTAAAAGTCGGTCAAACTCCAAGGTCAATGTCCAAGGTCATGGTCAAAAGTGAAATATCTTGGTCGTTGGTGTCCATGTGTGAAATATCAAGGCTGTATATGTAAAATGACATGAAATATAGGCCAGGTTAATGTATTATTAACGTAGGTTAACACCAATGTCAAGGTCACAAGGTCCAAGGTCATGGTCAAATGTGAAATGTCTTGGTCGTTGGTGTCCATGTGTGAAATACCAAGGCTGTATGTGTAAAAGGACATGATATATCGGCTAGATTAAAATTTTTTAAAGTAGGTCAAAGTCCAAGGTCAAGGTCACAAGGTCCAAGGTCAAATGTGAAAGGTCTTGGTAAGATGTGTCCATGTGTGAAATACCAAGGCTGTATGTGTAATAGCACATAAGATATAGGCCCAGTTTAATTTATTTAAAAGTAGGTCAAACTCCAAGGTCAAGGTCACATGGTCCAAGGTCATAGTCGTATGTGATAGGTCTTGGTCGGAGGTTTCCATGTGTCAAATATCAAGGCTGTATGTGTAAAATGACATGATATATCGGCCAGGTTAAAGTTCTTCAAAAGTAGGTCAAACTCCAAGGTCAAGGTCACAGAGTCCAAGGTCATGGTCAATTATGAAAGGTCTTGGTAAGATGTGTCCATGTGTGAAATATCAAGGCTGTATTTGTAAAAGGTCATGAGATATTTGCTGGGTTTAATTTTTTTAAAGTAGGTCAAACTCCAAGGTCAAGGTCACAAGGTCCAAGGTCATGGTTAAATCTGAACGATGTTGATAGGAGGTATCTATGTGTGAGATATCAAGGCTGTATGTGTAAAAGGACATGAGATATAGGCAAGGTTAAGAATTAAGTGTAAAAATCAACAAAGGGCAATAACTCAAAAAATTGATCGGCAGAGTTACGGTTCTTGTGCACTGCACCTCTCCATAATGAAATCTATTCACCTGTAAAGTTTCATGATTCTACCTTACATATTTTTTGAGTTGTGCTCCGGACAAGAATCAAGTTATAAACTCAACAAAGGGCAATAACTCAAAAAATTTGATCGGCAGAGTTACGGTTCTTGTGCACTGCACCTCTCCATAATGAGATCTATCCACCTATTAAGTTTCATGATTCTACCTTACATACTTATTGAGTTATGCTCCGGACAATAATCAAGTTTGAAAATCAACAAAGGGCAATAACTAAAAAAAAATTGATTGGCCGAGTTACGGTTCTTGTGCACTGCACCTCTCCATAATGAGATCTGTCTACCTGTAAAGTTTCATGATTCTACCTAACATAGTTTTTGAGTTATGCTCTGGACAAAAAACAAGTTTGATAATCAACAAAGGGCAATAACTCAAAAAATTTGATCGGCAGAGTTACGGTTCTTGTGCACTGCACCTCTCCATAATGAGATCTATTCACCTGTAAAGTTTCATGATTCTACCTAACATAGTTTTTGAGTTATGCTCCGGACAAAAATCAAGTTTGAAAATCAACAAAGGGCAATAACTCAAAAAATTTGATCAGCAGAGTTACGGTTCTTGTGCACTGCACCTCTCCATAATGAGATCTATCCACCTGTAAAGTTTCATGATTCTACCTTACATATTTTTTGAGTTGTGCTCCGGACAAGAATCAAGTTATAAACTCAACAAAGGGCAATAACTCAAAAAATTTGATCGGCAGAGTTACGGTTCTTGTGCACTGCACCTCTCCATAATGAGATCTATCCACCTATTAAGTTTCATGATTCTACCTTACATACTTATTGAGTTATGCTCCGGACAATAATCAAGTTTGAAAATCAACAAAGGGCAATAACTCAAAAAAAATTGATTGGCCGAGTTACGGTTCTTGTGCACTGCACCTCTCCATAATGAGATCTGTCTACCTGTAAAGTTTCATGATTCTACCTAACATAGTTTTTGAGTTATGCTCTGGACAAAAATCAAGTTTGATAATCAACAAAGGGCAATAACTCAAAAAATTTGATCGGCAGAGTTACGGTTCTTGTGCACTGCACCTCTCCATAATAGATCTATTCACCTGTAAAGTTTCATGATTCTACCTAACATAGTTTTTGAGTTATGCTCCGGACAAAAATCAAGTTTGAAAATCAACAAAAGGCAATAACTCAAAAAATTTGATCAGCAGAGTTACGGTTCTTGTGCACTGCACCTCTCCATAATGAGATCTATCCACCTGTAAAGTTTCATGATTGTACCTTACATACTTTTTGAGTTATGCTCCGGACAAGAATCAAGTTATAAACTCAACAAAGGGCAATAACTCAAAAAATTTGATCGGCAGAGTTACGGTTCTTGTGCACTGCACCTCTCCATAATGAGATCTATCCACCTATGAAGTTTCATGATTCTACCTTTAATACTTTTCGAGTTATGCTCCGGACAAGGTTTGGTCTACGGACAGACCGACCGACATACGGACCGACCGACCGACAGACCGACCGACCGACCTTCCGACCGACACTTGCAAAACAATATACCCCCATTTTCTTCGAAAGGGGGCATAAAAATTATGATCAAGCTGAAAATTATACCCTGGCAAGATCTTAGAGTCACCAACATTCTGTTGTAGTTTTGTTTTGATTGGTATATATTTGTGGATTTTAGAGTAAAATTAAAGTCAAAACCAGCTATTTTTGACATTCAAGGGCAGATAACTCGGGTTATTCTGATTCAATCCAAATTCTTTGAAGGAATCTGAAAGAGGGTCACCCAAGGATCATTCTTGTGAAGTTTGATTGAAATCCATCTAGAAGTTTCTGAGAAGAAGATTTTTAAAGAAAAAGTTTACGGATGGACGGACGCACGCATGGACGCACGCACGACGGACACACCGCCATGACAATAACCCGCTGGCCTGTCGGCCAGTGGAGCTAAAAATGTAAAGGATAAGTTAAATTTGATGTATCTTTTAACACATTCCCGCAAAATAACAACCTTTGACACCCTTTAAAGAGATAATGGTTTTAGGAAAACATTGTTGAAAATGAAGAAATAGCATGTAACAAGCAATTTCTTCATTTCCGATGTTTTCTTCCCAATAAGGAAACAAATATTAAAATTCCATTCACTTGAAATTGTCATCTGTCATCTTTGAGTTTTGACCCGTCCTGAATTTTGCTATCTGTTAATGGGTTAAACAGCACTTAATGAAATAGTTATTGACAAGCAAAAAATAATACTTTTCACATTCCTCAGATGGTTCATTTTTCCTGATTCTGGATTATATATAAGGGCAACAGATTAGAGGGGGTGAAGACAAATCCAAACCCTATGTTGTGGGTAATCATTTAAATCATCTCGAGACAGTTACTATGAGTACCAACAACATAGGGTTTTATTAACTATTCATCATATTTTTTTCATTTACTGTCTCTTCCTCTAGTACTACTTCCCAAAACCTGTGTACTCTATACTACATTACACTGTTCATAAGTTCTGAATACCTTTAACCCTTTCCCAAACAAGACCTGGGTTTGACGTCCCTGATAGAATATGCTTATAAAAACATTGAGACAAAAGAAGAAACTGCTGATAACCAGCAGTTTCTCCTTTTGTCTCAATATTTTCTGTGCCATATGCTACACAAATCTTATCTTTAATAACATTCATTTTATCATTAGTGGCAGTTTTTGAAGCGGATCACCCTAAAATTTTGTCGTTTGGGAAAGGGTTAATTAGCCACTAAAATATTGCAGTGTAAAAGCCATCACCCCCTTCTTATCGTTAGCTCTGATATATTCTTCAATTTCTCCCCAATACTTACATTCAGCAAGTTCTTAGTGTAGGTGCAGGCATGTAGAAGTCCAAACAGAAACACTGGGACCAACACCACTTTGTACAGTCAAGGAAAAGGATAAGTTTGGCATAAGGACACAATAATCTAGTTGGCTTTATAGAACACTTAGTTATGGTATTCCAATTTGAAAGCTGATGCAGACAACAAAATGAATGTTGATGAAAATATGATTTGGGTACAATATAGCATATTCTTCTTTTGCCTCAATGTATTCACAAGCCTTTCCTAATAGGGACGTCAAAACCAGGTCTTTTTCAGTAAAGGTTAAAATCTTTAAGCAGACAAGCCTAACTAGAACTGTTGCAAAGCAAACAAATACTCCCAACTGGCCCCTTGTCACTGAAAACGTGCTATAGGTCAAAAGGTTCTTCAGTTGGAGCATGGAAATGGGTTTTAACCCTTTCCCAAACAAGACATGGTTTTGGCGTCGCTAATACAATATGCTTGAGAAAACATTGAGGCAAAAGAAGAAACTGCTGATAACCAGCAGTTTCTCCTTTTGCCTCAATATTTTGTATGCTATATTTTACACAAATCCAATTGTTTTCAATCTTAATTTTGTCGTCTGCAGCAGCTTTCAAATTGGAACACCCTGAAATTTTGTCGTTTGGGAAAGGGTTAAACAAAGTCCAACCAGTTGTGACCTTTGACCTATGTGACACAAAAACTGTAAGGCATCTCCTTAGACCAGGGAAAACAACTGTGTAAAGTTTCATGATTCTGCGTTAAACTGTTTTTAAGTTAGAGCACAGGAATGGATTTAAAACAGAGTCCAATTGTGACCTTGACCTTTGACCTACATGACCCAAAATATAAGGGCACCTTCTCGGACCAGGGACAACAACTGTGTAAAGTTTCATGGTCCAATGTGGAAATATTGAGTTAGAGCACGGAAAGAGATTTTAAACAAAGTCCATTTGTGACCTTGGCCTTTGACCTACATAACCCAAAGACTATAGGGCCTCCTCCTTGGGTAAAGAGCAACACTGCGCAAAGTTCCATCTGACATTAAATGGTCCTTGAGTTAGAGCATGTTAAGGTATTTTCAAACGAAGTCCTATTGTGACCTTTGACATACATGACCTCCAAGACATAGGACAGCTCCTTGGGTCAAGGACAACAACTGTGTATAGTATTATGAGCGCTTTTTGAGTTAGAGCAAAGAAATGAACAAGAGCATGAAAACAAATTTCTCTTATTTTGACCTTAACCTTTGACCTGCATGACCCCAAAACAAAGGGCATCTCCTTGGGTCAAAGCAATAACTTTGTAGAGTTTCATGATCCTAGGTCAAGCGGTTCTTGAATTAGAGCAAAGAAATAAACCAGATGTATTTGCGAAACAGGAATGCATGCCTCCCCCACCCCATTTTTCTAAAATGTTAAGTTTCCGTGAAAAAGGTTTGATAAGGGTAAACAAATGACCTTGAGGGAGGTCATAGTGCATGGGACAGATAGATATCAATGAAAGAAAGTTACATACCAAATTTGAGCGTTGTATGTTGAATACTTTTGGAGAAAAGGCAAATGTTAAGTTTTTGGACAGACAGACAGATGGACACGAGTAAAACAATAATTATACCCCCAATCTTTCGATGCATGGGCACTATAAAAAGTCTACAGACGGACAGACATGGTAAAACCAATATACCTCCCTGGAGTTCATAGGTGGGGGTATAATAAGGTAATAGTCATAATGAAATCAGAAATGAAAGAATATGAACATCAATATATTCCCCACCCACTTCACTCTAAGAATTATAATAAGTTACCACAAAAGGATACTTGTAATTGGATAACTGTTCAGGAATATGATGCTAAACAACAGATAATGGCAGCTATCTTCAGCAAACAACAGCGACATAAACACTCTACTGAACTGAAAATTGGGTAGTCGCTGATGAAGCCTCAATGCACTTGTGGCCGCGTTGCTGATTAAAGCTCTCTGATAGTGGGTGTAGGGAGATCCACTGAAAAAGATTCGGGTCAGGTTTGATTTATTGGGGGTTTAGTTTGGTTTATTGGGGTTTTACCCTGTTTTCAACTGCTATGGTGATACTGATATTGCGGTGGCTGGAGCACCTAACCATGGATTCCTGTTTTTTCTTATACCAGTACCACAACAACATCCTAACAGAGTCTCCAGCTGCTCGCTCAGATAGGCTGTCAATTATTTAACAATTGGTGGGTGACAATTTTGTCAGATACGGTATTTGCTGAGGCTGCGGATCGAACCCGGGATTTCTCCTGTGAGGAGCAGATGTGCTACCAACTGCACTAAGGTCACGGCCTCATTTGGGTCAGGATAAGGAATAAGAGTCCTTAATCCATTCCCTCTCATATTGACGCTCAACAAGGTAAAGGATTTGTGACAAGCAATTTCTTCATTTTCCACTATGTTTTCTACTCAGAAAGACTGAAAACAAAATTTGTTTGAGAGACACTTATGCCCCTGCAATTTTAAGTTATGTTTTTGGAATGACAAACATACAGGCGGACAGCCAGACAGACACCAGTAAAACATCATGCCCCCGATCTTTCAATACTGGAACTTATAAAGTAAAATTCCATTCACTTGAATTTCAACCAGTCCAATTATTTGCAAAAAATAGGATGTTATGCCATTCTGTATCTGTTATTTCATTGATTAATTCAATTGAAATGAGTATCCAAAACATAAGACTGATGGGCAAAGGTCTTTGTCTTAACCCTTTCCCAAACCACAAATATTTGGACTGTTTCAATTTGAAAGCTGCAGCAAATGACATAATTGATAGTGATGAAATTAGAATTTGTGTATGATAAAGTAGATGAAATATTGAGGAAAACAGAGAACAAGCTTGTTATCAGCATTTTCTTCCTTTTCCTCAATGTTTTTCCAGGCCGTTTCTTCTAAGGACGTCCAAGCCCAGGCTTGCTATGTTTGGGAAAGGGTTTAACTTACCCAAATAATGGCAAAATAAACATACATGTAATGGAACTAATCACTGTAAACATTCTGGTTAACCATAATCCAGCCTCAACTTTGTTACTTACCCAAATATTGGCAAAATAAACATGATGGTACTAATCACTGTAAACATTCTGGTTAACCATAGTCCAGCTTCAACTTTGTTACTTACCCAAATATTGGCAAAATAAACATGATGGTACTAATCACTGTAAACATTCTGGTTAACCATAATCCAGCTTCAACTTTGTTACTTACCCAAATATTGGCAAAATAAACATGATGGTACAAATCACTGTAAACATTCTGGTTAACCATAATCCAGCTTCAACTTTGTTACTTACCCAAATATTGGCAAGATAAACATAATGGTACTAATCACTGTAAACATTCTGATTAACCATAATCCAGCCTCAACTTTGTTACTTACCCAAATATTGGCAAAATAAACATAATGGTACTGATCACAGTAAACATTCTGGTTAACCATAATCCAGTTTCAACTTTGTTACTTACCCAAATATTGGCAAAATAAACATGATGGTACTAATCACTGTAAACATTCTGATTAACCATAGTCCAGCTTCAACTTTGTTACTTACCCAAATATTGGCAAAATAAACATAATGGTACTGATCACTGTAAACATTCTGATTAACCATAGTCCAGCTTCAACTTTGTTACTTACCCAAATATTGGCAAAATAAACATGATGGTACTAATCACTGTAAACATTCTGGTTAACCATAATCCAGCTTCAACTTTGTTACTTACCCAAATATTGGCAAAATAAACATGATGGTACTGATCACTGTAAACATTCTGGTTAACCATAATCCAGCCTCAACTTTGTTACTTACCCAAATATTGGCAAAATAAACATGATGGTACTAATCACTGTAAACATTCTGGTTAACCATAATCCAGCCTCAACTTTGTTACTTACCCAAATATTGGCAAAATAAACATAATGGTACTGATCACTGTAAACATTCTGGTTAACCATAATCCAGCTTCAACTTAGTTACTTACCCAAATATTGGCAAAATAAACATGATGGTACTAATCACTGTAAACATTCCGGTTAACCATAATCCAGCCTCAACTTTGTTACTTACCCAAATATTGGCAAAATAAACATGATGGTACTAATCACTGTAAACATTCCGGTTAACCATAATCCAGCCTCAACTTTGTTACTTACCCAAATATTGGCAAAATAAACATAATGGTACTGATCACTGTAAACATTCTGGTTAACCATAATCCAGCTTCAACTTTGTTACTTACCCAAATATTGGCAAAATAAACATGATGGTACTGATCACTGTAAACATTCTGGTTAACCATAATCCAGCCTCAACTTTGTTACTTACCCAAATATTGGCAAAATAAACATGATGGTACTAATCACTGTAAACATTCTGGTTAACCATAATCCAGCCTCAACTCTGTTACTTACCCAAATATTGGCAAAATAAACATAATGGTACTAATCACTGTAAACATTCTGGTTAACCATAGTCCAGCTTCAACTTTGTTACTTACCCAAATATTGGCAAAATAAACATGATGGTACTAATCACTGTAAACATTCTGGTTAACCATAATCCAGCTTCAACTTTGTTACTTACTCAAATATTGGCAAAATAAACATGATGGTACTAATCACTGTAAACATTCTGGTTAACCATAGTCCAGCTTCAACTTTGTTACTTACCCAAATATTGGCAAAATAAACATGATGGTACTAATCACTGTAAACATTCTGGTTAACCATAATCCAGCTTCAACTTTGTTACTAACCCAAATATTGGCAAAATAAACATAATGGTACTGATCACTGTAAACATTCTGGTTAACCATAATCCAGCTTCAACTTTGTTACTTACCCAAATATTGGCAAAATAAACATGATGGTACTGATCACTGTAAACATTCCGGTTAACCATAATCCAGCTTCAACTTTGTTACTTACCCAAATATTGGCAAAATAAACATGATGGTACTAATCACTGTAAACATTCTGGTTAACCATAATCCAGCTTCAACTTTGTTACTTACCCAAATATTGGCAAAATAAACATGATGGTACTAATCACTGTAAACATTCTGGTTAACCATAATCCAGTCCCAACTTTGTTACTTACCCAAATATTGGCAAGATAAACATAATGGTACTAATCACTGTAAACATTCTGGTTAACCATAATCCAGCTTCAACTTTGTTACTTACCCAAATATTGGCAAAATAAACATAATGGTACAAATCACTGTAAACATTCTGCTTAACCATAATCCAGCTTCAACTTTGTTACTTACCCAAATATTGGCAAGATAAACATGATGGTACAAATCACTGTAAACATTCTGGTTAACCATAATCCAGCTTCAACTTTGTTACTTACCCAGATATTGGCAAAATAAACATAATGGTACTGATCACTGTAAACATTCTGGTTAACCATAATCCAGCCTCAACTTTGTTACTTACCCAAATATTGGCAAAATAAACATAATGGTACTGATCACTGTAAACATTCTAGTTAACCATAGTCCAGCTTCAACTTTGTTACTTACCCAAATATTGGCAAAATAAACATAATGGTACTGATCACTGTAAACATTCTGGTTAACCATAGTCCAGCTTCAACTTTGTTACTTACCCAAATATTGGCAAAATAAACATGATGGTACTAATCACTGTAAACATTCCGGTTAACCATAATCCAGCTTCAACTTTGTTACTTACCCAAATATTGGCAAGATAAACATAATGGTACTGATCACTGTAAACATTCTGATTAACCATAGTCCAGCTTCAACTTTGTTACTTACCCAAATATTGGCAAAATAAACATGATGGTACAAATCACTGTAAACATTCTGGTTAACCATAATCCAGCTTCAACTTTGTTACTTACCCAAATATTGGCAAAATAAACATAATGGTACTGATCACTGTAAACATTCTGGTTAACCATAGTCCAGCTTCAACTTTGTTACTTACCCAAATATTGGCAAAATAAACATAATGGTACTGATCACTGTAAACATTCTGGTTAACCATAATCCAGCCTCAACTTTGTTACTTACCCAAATATTGGCAAAATAAACATAATGGTACTAATCACTGTAAACATTCTGGTTAACCATAATCCAGCTTCAACTTTGTTACTTACCCAAATATTGGCAAAATAAACATGATGGTACTGATCACTGTAAACATTCTGGTTAACCATAATCCAGCTTCAACTTTGTTACTTACCCAAATATTGGCAAAATAAACATGATGGTACTAATCACTGTAAACATTCTGGTTAACCATAATCCAGCCTCAACTTTGTTACTTACCCAAATATTGGCAAAATAAACATGATGGTACTAATCACTGTTAACATTCTGGTTAACCATAATCCAGCTTCAACTTTGTTACTTACCCAAATATTGGCAAAATAAACATAATGGTACTGATCACTGTAAACATTCTTGTTAACCATAATCCAGCTTCAACTTTGTTACTTACCCAAATAATGGCAAAATAAACATAATGGAACTGATCACTGTAAACATTCTGGTTAACCATAATCCAGCTTCAACTTTGTTACTTACCCAAATATTGGCAAAATAAACATAATGGTACTGATCACTGTAAACATTCTTGTTAACCATAATCCAGCTTCAACTTTGTTACTTACCAAAATATTGGCAAGATAAACATAATGGTACTGATCACTGTAAACATTCTGGTTAACCATAATCCAGCCTCAACTTTGTTACTTACCCAAATATTGGCAAGATAAACATAATGGTATTGATCACTGTAAACATTCTTGTTAACCATAATCCAGCCTCAACTTTGTTACTTACCCAAATATTGGCAAAATAAACATGATGGTACTGATCACTGTAAACATTCTGGTTAACCATAATCCAGCCTCAACTTTGTTGTTCATCATGTAACCCTGAAACCAGTATTAATCTACCAAATAAATGAAAACTTCTACAAAATGACAAAGGAAACATAATAAAGCTAAATATGGCACTTATTTGCATTGTCCTCATGAGACGATTTCAATGAGTACCCACGACATAGAGTTTGATGATCATCAAAGAATATTTTTCATTTTGAAAACCTATTTCTCCCTTATCTTGGTTTGATTTTTTCCCAAACAAAACTTGACATCCACTGCTGTGGATCCAGGATTTCTGTGAAAGGCAGGGGTTGAAAATACAAATAGGGGGATCGTTTTCCTAACTAGTAAATCACACAAATTTGACTGGATTTCTTTATGAAAATGAAATAACCCTCCTTCAGAGGGGGATTCGTTTGAACCCCCAGAACCCCTTCTGGATCCGCCACTGATATTTGGGAACAGATTATGACAAAAGAGAAAACACTGATAAACCATCATTTCCTCCTTTTGTCTCAATATTTTCTGGGCTTTATTGTATGCAAATCCTTTCTTTACCAACATCATTTTTGTCTTCTGCAGCAGCTTTCAAATTAGACCGGCTAATTCTTAGCCGTTTGGCAAAGGATTAACCCTTTCCAAAACAAGACCTGGTTTTGACGTCCCTAACAAAACTAGAAAGACCTGAAGGTCTTGAGTTAGTCCACAGGCCTGGAAATTTGTAAATATTGAATTAAGTTTTTTACTAGATTGTTGTTCTTTGAGAAAAATAAAAGTAAAACTGAATGTTTGCCATTTGGAAAAGGGCTAAAGAAAAGGGGAGAAAATTCCAGCTAAGGTGATGATACTAGGAATGAAAGTTTTCCTTCCTCCAAACAGATCTAAATTTATTGATCAATTACTCCTTAATATCCAATGTTTCTTACCAGTTTGTTCCATACTTATAGTTCTTTAAGAGTAAAAATGTATATAACTAGATGAAATTTGAGAAAGGGAGGAAAATTCCAGCTTTGGATAGTACTAGCAATGAACATCTTCCTTCTTAATTTACCAACAAGATAAAGGCTTTGAGTTTTAAAACAATGTAGAAAAGGAAGAAAATGCTTTTGACAAACAATTTCTTCATTTTATGAAATGTTTCCACCTAAAAAAAACACAAAAATGTTAAATTCCATTAACCTGAAATTATCGCCTGCAAGCTCTGTGAATTTAAACTTGCCTAGTGTGTCCACTGAAAATTTTAACTGGGGGTTTTTGTACCTCTTGGTGGTTGAAGTTGGGGGTACAAAAAAATAAATAGGGGGTACAAGACATCCAATCAGTACCCACAAAAAGGGTTTGACCTAAAAAAATGAATATATACATTTGCTGATTGTCAGAAGTTTCTCCTGTTTTTACTCAATGTCAACTTAATCCAAACTATTTCTACCAGGAATGTCAAAACTAATACCTCTTTGGGAAAGAGTTGGGGCGTTTTGTTCAGCATTTTTTTCTTTTGATTACCTGCGAATCAATCAAATTCGGAATGTTTTCAAAAGCCTAAAGCAGTTTTCAACTTTTGATCACAAACCGATATAGATCATCAAGTTTGTGGCTACGATCTCATAACTATTTTCAACCAAGCCTCTAATATCGGCATTGTTCCCTTTTCTCTGTCCGAACTGGCTGAGCAATGAACTTAGATTTTGGATTCAACAATTGATGATAGTCCAGACTGAGTCAGTGTTTCCTTCGTCGTTTCTCCCTATTTATGTTGACTTTCTGATTTAGTGCATTTGAAATTAAAAAAATCCAGTCTGTTGTTTAGATGCCATGATCATGCAGATGCGGTATATTTCAAGCGTTTTGGTCTAATAAAATGGCAAAAATGCAGCATCTTGGTAAACTGCAATTATGGGAAAAAATAGAGGGACCCAAATGACTAAATTTAGCAGATTCAATTTCATTACTCGGCTAACAGACTTGATTTTTCTTTCGTTAACAACAGGGGTTGTCATCTTATTTTTATACATGATACAGGATTCATTTTGCGTATGTTCTTAGACGTTCTGGGTGAAAAAGTAGTGCATGATTTTTGTTGATCTTACGTGATTCACGTACATTTCTACGTGATCGGACACCCTGCTGCCTAAATTTTGCCCTCTGGTAATGGGTTAACACCATTTAATGCCATACTGCACTTTCAAGTACATGTACACCTTACACTATTCTAACCACTAAGAGAAAAACCCTTCAAACAGTAACCCTTCCATCTATTTTACACTTAACTCAATAGCTTGCTAATTGTATCCCATTTAAATGAGCACATAATTCAGGATGTGAAATTCTGATCAAGCTGAAAATTATACTCAGGCAAGATCTTAGGGTCACCAACATTCTGACCAAAATTCGTCTTGATTGGTCCATATTTGCGAATGCAAAAGTGAAAACAGAATGAAAATAGAGTCAAAAACTGATATTTTGTCAAATTCAATGGCACATAACTCAAGATATTGGATTCTGATCGGGCTGAAAAATTCACACATGCAAGCTCTAATAGTTAATATGATTCTGTTCAAGTTTTGTCTTGGTTTGTTGTAATTTCTGGTTGGTAAAATGAAAACTAAGTCGAAAATGGCAATTTTGTCAAATTCAACGGTACATAACTTAGGGCTGTGGATCGTTGGGTAAGCGGCGATCCGATCTGATCCACGATTCATGAGCAACGATTCACAGATCGATCCACGAACCTCTACGGCTGTAAAAGTGGTCAGAAATCTTGTTGCAGAAGACAAATTAAGTGTCAGTTATTTTCTTCATTTCTCCCTAAGGGTTTTCATCTGCAGGGCTCGCGCGGGCGATCACCACTTGAGCCATTGGCGACAATTTAGAAAATGTGGCTCAAAAAAATCTAATGTGGCTCAAAGGCTTGACTCCAACTTTTTTGCCGTAAACCAGTCACCAATTAACACTTACTTATTGTTTTACATGAAAAATCGATAATCTGTGATTGACATCGTCTAAACGGTCTAGTAGGCACGCGAGTTACCAATTCCTTTGTGTAATCACGCGGCGGAAAGAGGGGACGCATCAGCATACCGTCACTTTTCAACAAAATCCCCGTAACTGCAGGTGGTGTTAAGCAGCAGTTACGAAGTTTTGGTTGTAAAACAGCGATATCAAATCAACAATGCTTTGATTACGTCATCCTTTTTCCGCGCTTACTAGCACGCACATTTTTTGCCAACAAACCGTAGTAAACATAGCCATATTTGGATGACCTGCACCCGCTTGAAAAAGTCACGTGATTATATTGAGATTGGAATTTTCCGCTCTTAGGAGAGTATTTTCAATACAATTTCTATCGACTACGTCATCAAATGACAACTGTGTTGGCGGCGTTTCCTTTGATTTCGGCATGAGAAATGTAATGGTGTATCTTTAATATTTTGTTAATCATAATGTGATATGAGAAATATAGAATTGAAAAAAAAAACATGTGAATTAGAAAGTCATCTAGTGACGTGAAAAATGTTCCACTATTAGTTACATTCGTATTTATAATTGGAAACTAGCTCTACCTTACATCATTTGTTTACTTCCGTTTTAGCCATTTGACAGTTAAAGTTCGGGTAAATTACAATAAAACGCCTTACTGTTGATCTTTTTTGTTTTGTTTTAACTATTAAACATGTTTGTTTACTTTATTGTAAAAGATCGCGATCCAGCGATCTCTTAGGTGTCAATTAATCGTACTCGAATCTTTGATTAGATTCGTGAATATCCGAGTACTCGGATACTCGCAGCAGCCAGTGTTCTGGCGAGGCCGCGATTCCGCGACATTCTCGCATGAAAAAAGTAAATGTCGCATAAAATTTTGTCAAGATGCGATTTCTGTCGCATGAAAATAACGAGATCGAATTTTGTTTTTTACGGCCGCTGACAAATTTTACTGTACTCGAAATCGAAAGTAAAAGGAGAAATCCACACTAGACATTAGTTCCTCATTATTTCCTACCCAGAATTCAATTCGCAGGCCCTGAATGAGCATTAAGATGGAAAACCCTGTAATTACATATCAATTTATCGTTGCACGCGACTGAAGTTCCGGGGCCTTTTTGTTTATGGGTCGGGTTCGGTTTGTAATTTCAGGCGCGGAGTGCTAGTTAATCGATCAACATTACAGATTTAATTGAATAATTTCATTTAACCGAAACTGAGTTTTAGATTGATAATAAAAAATACACATACTTGTTAAGAATTTGATATTCATATTTGCGTCTATCATTATCAGAGCGATAAAATTACTGAATGACTGAACATCAATATTGACTTAAAAACGAATACACCTGCATTTGCAGAATCTAAAAATGCCGTCATCAGATTCTTTTCCACCAAATAAAATGAGTTTGAGTTTATTGGGGTTTTACGCCGTTTTCAACTACCAGGGTCATATTGCGGCGGCTGGAGCACCTAACCGTGGGTTCCTGGTATTTCTCGCACCAGTACAACCACAATATCCAAACCGAGCCTCCAGCTGCTCTCTCACATAGATGATTCACACCCATTGGTGAGAGACAAATGACTTTTGTCAAATGTCAGAATGGATACTGGCCGAGCCGGGGTTCGAACTCGAGACCCCTGGATTGACAGACTCCGACGTAACCGACTGAGCTATCCGGGCTCGGCCCAAATAAAATGAAGAAAACTAAGAATGTCCTGAATTATTTCAGTAAATCTTTAGAGGCACAGTCAAATTCGATCCTTGAAAATTCAAACCAGATAAACTAGTAAATCATGGCTGGGCTGTCGTCGGCAGAAAGTCCCGTCGACGAAAGACAGGATCTATCGTCTGCTTTGTCATAGCTTCGTAAATTTATCCACCAAAATTAAATCGGGACAACTTATTTTCCTCGGACAAGCTCTGTTAGCTGAGTGTCTCAAGAAAACATCGCCGAAGTGGGGCCATTACAGTGAATATATATGCACAGTGCTTCTGAAATAAGCTGCCCGAGTTGTCCGACTTGTCCGTTTACCTGTACGGACAAGCAGATTTTGAAAATTAGGTTGTCCGTGGACAAGTGAAAAATCTGGTTATAATAAAAAGTGTTTTAAAATTTTCTTTCTTTTTCTCACATTTTTTTTCATACAATGTAATTATATTATTACTGATACAGTTAAATGTACGAATTTTGTAGTAGACAATAGTTAGACAGTCATAATAGATATGCAATAAACAAATGAAGCTATTGAAAAGTATGTGGGTTTTGTACGGACAAGTTGACTTTTGATACGGACAAGTCAATTTTGGATCAACACTTGTCCGTGGACAAGTAGATTTTCAAAATATTTCAGAAGCACTGATGCAGATATCTTGGGTTAATTTTGGTGCACAGGAGTTTAATTAAAGTTGTTATTTTGGATTTAAAATCATAATGTGTCCCCTAGTTTGTCCAAAATGTCCCCAACTTTTGAGTAGCCATAAGACATTTGTCCCATACTTTTTTCTACCTCGCCAGAACACTGAGCAGCCCTAACATATTTCAAGATGTAAGATCCCGATGAAGCTGAAAATTACACTAAAACCAGATCTTATGGTCAACAACACTGTGTCCAAGTTTGGTCTTGATTGGTCAATATTTGTAGTTGATAGGGTGAAATCAAAGTCAAAATAAGCTATTTCAAATATTCAAGGGCAGATAACTCAGCCTTTTCTGATTCAATCAGAATTCCTTTAAGGAATCTGAGAGAGGCCTGAGGGTCACCCAAGGATAATTCCTGTAAAGTTTGGTTGAAATCCATTTATTAGTTTTAGAGAAGGTTTCTAAAGAGAAAGTTTACGGACGCACAGACAGACGCACGACAGACACAGCGCCATGACAATAGCCCGCTGGCCTGAGGGCCAGTGGAGCTAAAAACATATAGTCCATTCGAAATTTTCGGAACCTTGCAATGTCGAGTACAATGAAGTTTCATTTTTTCTTTGCATTGTATAGGTGCTCTAGAGCAGATCTAGCTTTGTTGCCAGAATGGCAACCTTGGGGAACTCCCACAATCCGCTAAAATCCAAGATGGCCGCCAAACGCTCCTGGAAAAATCAACTTTTTGTCAAATTGTCCTACATTGACGCGAAAAATGTGTAACTAGGGTAAGCTGAATCCGAATCTGACAATAGATATCGTATTTGGATATCAGAAATATACTAAAATAGAGATGGCCGCCGGAAGCCATCCTGAAAATTACAATTTCATGATATTTGTTTTTAGATGGCCTACAAAAGATAAATCCAAGTTCAATTTGATTCTTTATCTGGCATTTGAATCAACCTGATGTATATCAAATTCCGACATGGCCGCCAGATGTCAATTCTAAAATAATTTCTAGTTGAATACTGGCATAAAATGTGGCTAGATTTTGATATTTTTCCGTATTTGTTGCTTTTATATTTATTTCGAACGCAAAATTTTATATTCAATGTAGATTCTACACATTTCCCGAATGTAGAAACAAACATAATGAATAAGTAAACTAGTTGCCATCTGGAAAAAGAAGAAGGAAAAATAGGAGATCATTTTATGCAGAACATACCGAGGTTGCACGTTTGCTTTTTTCCGACGTAGACTTAATATCTTAATAAACTTACGTATCTTTATTTCAACATATTCTAGCAAAATGCTCTTGACATTTCGTTTCAAAGAGCGCTAGCTGAAAAATTTCCAGTAATATATCGTATGTTTTTATTTTGTGCATGTGAGATTATTTTGAAGCTTTTGTGTTGGAAAAATCAAACTTTTGAGTAACGGTACTTTTTTGCTAGCATTAAACGCATATCTAAACTAAAGTAAACATGCCACCAGTTGCCATACTGTGAAATGAAAATTAAATCTGCGCTGTAGTCTTCAGATTTGGCTGTGTGTCACTTTCTTTATATCATTTATGGCCAGCAGTCGCCATGTTGAAATATGACATAAATGATTATGTAGACATAATATGTTGCATCAAATTTCTTTGTCGGCATTATTCTTAGCATTCGAATATATTTCAATATTTCATCCAAGGATATCAGATTGAACTAAAACCTGACAATATTATCCAAGAAAAAAAAACACACACTATTAAATGGTTAACATATCCTTCTGTCTATATCTATTTCAGGAACGATGTTCACGTTTGAACTTCCCTGTGAGTGTGGATATGATAATAATGATTAACACACAACTCATCTTTTGAAACTGATCGTTTTAACAATTATGCCTGTAACTACTAAGTTAAAGGGATCTTAATATCCCTTAAATGGGACAGATTTATGTAAAGATTATTCTTGCCATACTTGTATTAATGAATGATTCTGTTACATTATTCAATGTACCACTTCCAAGATCCAGCATTTTTCCCAAGGGGATGGGGGTCCAGAGGGAACGCGACTGCATTGGCGAATGAGAAATTCCTTAAAAATCACTTTGATAAGCCTTTATTTACAAATTCGAGAGGGAGCCCGGACCCCAGGGCTTTCTGACTAAGATTGGTATATTAAACGCTAAATATGTATTATGACAATACTCAGTTATTATTGTTTCTATATATAGATATCGTTGGATTGGTCAGCATTATGGTATAAGTACAAAAAACATAATAAACATGCTTGTGTCTTCATGAATAAGTCATATCTACTTGTAGTTCCATTTCAAAATGCATGATAAATCTCAACAGTATCGTGCTATCTTGTCTCTAGTTACTCAGTATGTGCAATGAATGTTGGGACATTTTGCATGAGTTTGCTAGATCCTTCTTATCTTAAGATTCACCAAAAGATATTAAAAAAAGCTTGACGGTTGTAAGAAGACAAAATATTTCTAAAATAAAATTCAAAAGGCAGACTTATAATTATAATGAAATTATAGTGCGATTTCTCTTCAGTTTATAGATTATCATCTTCGCAAGCCAAGGGTGACATCTACGACGTCACGTCGTTTCTGTATTCACCCTTGGCGTATTTAGTCCGATTTTCTTGGTCTCCTGGAAAGCGTTTTCATTGGTTCCAGCGAGGTCTCGCTGGAACCAATCAGATTGTCGACTGATACGTTTGTTATGAGTAACCAAATCATGACAACGGGCGGGAAAAAGCATTGTATTTGCAACTCAAAAACGCGAAGATGGGCGATTTTTCCTAAGAATTTCACTGCAATAGACAGGAATTCCGAACTATAATCGACGAATTATTATACTTTCGAAAATTCGACCAAAAAAGCAGCTAACTTTTACATAATCCGCGTGACGAATGACGCGAAAGACAACGCGCGTTAATGACGTCATCAATAATGGACGTAAACAACCAGCAGAACAACCGCGAGGCGGCGCTTCGCGATTTCAAGAAAATCGGACTAAATCCGCCAAGGGTGAATACAAACGTAGGTGGGTTCAACCTTGGCTAGAGAAGATGATAGATTATAGGACATTTGATATGATATGAATAAAAAACTGAAAAATAAAACCACACACTAATAATTTGTCAATTGAATCCAGGAAACCAACGATGTCGACAATGCCTTTGAGGAATTGTTGAACGGTTATAATTCAGAAAAAAATCTAGTTAATAGGACGAGCTCATTTGATAAGACTCTATCTATGTGAAGTAATCAGGTAAAAAAACGGATGGATGCTTGTTCGATTGTAACATTTCGTGAAATCATCCAGTTTGCCTTTCCTTTACTTCTTTATATGTTAAAATTAAGAAGCTGTCAAAAGTATGAGGTATTCAGGCACAGATAAAATGAAGCTAAATGAATAATTTAACAAGACATTTATGCAATTTATGTTGCTATTTGAATGTAGGGAAACATTGGCATATACCTTCACGATTATCAATGTATTTATGATACCTTGGCTTATTAAAGTTGTTTAATAATTGTAAATCTTAATCTACCTAATAATTATTCTGTATTGTTTCAATCTATTTAACCAAAAGCTCATGTAAACAGTACATCGTCAATGTCTACCTTGTCTATACCTTGAACCGGTAGTAACAGACTGACCAACCCTGTCCTTTTGCAGCTCTTGGCTTTAACCCTCAAACTACCAGGTGGGGTCTTTTATGACCCAAACATAATATCTGTAATATTTGTTTGCCATTTTCAGAGTTGTTCTCCGGTACACGTTTACTTTCTTGACTTTGTCAATCTTCTATTCGTCGATGATATGTCAACTTTTCTTAAACATCGAATGACGTCTGTAGGATTTATCTATCTATTTTTGTGCTGGGGTAAAAAATGACCCCAATATAAACGCATTGAAAAGTAAAGGAAATAGGGATTTTATTGATCTGACGTTTAACAATCCATTTAACAACGTTTACACCATCATAAGTTATATTTTTCAACGAGTTTGACATACTCTATCAAGTAAAACTTAATAAAAAATCACCTGAAATGGCGATTTTTCTGTCAAAAGTAACATAAGTTTTTCACCAAATTAAAGAATAAAAATTGTTTAACGAATTTTATCACCCAACCTAAAGCACGACAAAAATTCACAAGGAAAAGGTCATAGATCTTGCTTTACTTTTGATATACAACATAGCTATGAAAAGCAAAGGGGTTCTTGGTAAGCTCAGTTATGAATCTCAGAGAGTAGCCGTTTTTGAAAAATACCAAAATATTGTGCATGACAGCATATACACGTGTGTTTTTAAAATCTAATCCAGTGGTGATACATTGTCCAACAAAAGAAAACAGATGCTTATTCTTTCTTCTAGTATGTTTTCCTACATAATAATGTTGAACACAAGGGCCGTCAGAGACGGACAATACTCCCCGAATAAGGCATTGTCACAATAAATGTATGCCATGAAGAGCACTTTATTGTCAAGGGCATCTTAATTGCTACTCAAATATGAAATTTCATCAAATTCTGACGATTAGACTAGGAGAAATTAGAGAAAAACTGTATTTAACCATAAGTCCCCTTTTCCCATGACAAGGCCTCAAATCCAAAAATGGGGAAAAGTACATCGGCATTATGTCACAGGGAGTTAACATGGTAAGTTTCATTTGATTTGGCCCAAGGGTTATCGAGATATTGCTTCGGACGGACGGACGGACGGACGGAATGACAGGACGGACGGACGGACGGACAGTCAAAGCGGCGACTATATGCTCTCCCTTCGGGGAGCATAAAAAGTCATTTCCTGGTAAAAAAAGAGACTTATTTCTAAAACGGTGTTTGGGATAAAAATGACTACACCTGGGAGTTTGTGTGTGTAGAATTTGCTGGTAGCTTGAGGGTTAATTCCATGATTAACATATTTCTGGTTTCGCATATAACAGTGTCATACAGAACAACCATGAAGGGTCTTTTTTAAAGGCGGCTAGTACGTTAGTTGAATTATTTCGGGGTAAACTTTTCAGCCACGAAATAAGGATGACATATATTATGTCTACTTCTTCTTTCGATGACGACTGTCTGCTACAACTGCTTCTAAAATCATCTAATATGGCAAGCGTCGATCATTGCAATTGAAAATGTATAGAAAACTTCCACAGTAATTGTTTGTACCAATATTTTACATAAAAGAACGAATCACTTTCAAAGTGGCATCTGGTGGCCATTTTAGAATTTATCAAAGAGATCTATATTATAACATCTACATAAAGACTACAATGTATTAGAAGTAAACACTGGGAATAGAATATGCATACAGTCTTGTATTTGTACCAGTATTTCAACCAGTAATAATTATCGATGTGGCTTTTGGCGGTCATGTCGGAATTTGATATACATCAGCTTAATCCAATGTGAAATAAAGACTTATTTTTAACTTGACTCACGAAGTACGCCATAAACATGTCTTATATGGACTATCTAAAAAGAATATCATGAAATTGTAATTTTTAGAATGGCTTTCGACGGCCATCTCTATTTTAGTATATTTCTGATATCCAAATACGATATCTATCGTCAGATTCGAATTCAGCATATCAAAGAACCCCTAGTTACACATTTTTCGCGTCAATTTAGGACAATTTGAAAAAAAGTTTATTTTTCCAGGAGCGTTTGGCGGCCATCTTGGATTTTTGCGGATTGTGGGAGTTCCCCAAGGTTGCCATTCTGGCAACAAAGCTAGATCTGCTCTAGAGCACCTATACAATGCAAAGAAAAAATAAAACTTCATTGTACTCGACATTGCAAGGTTGTCATATAGGCCATATAGCAGCGTCGAATGGACTAATAGGGAAAACATTGAAACAAAAAAAGGAACTGCTGATAACCAGCAGTTTCTCCATTTGTCTCAATATTTCCTGTGCCATATTAAACACAAATCCTATCTTTAATAACATATATTTTGTCATTTGTGGCAGTTTTTGAAGTGCATCACCATAAAATTTTGTCGTTTGGGAAAGGTTTAAAAAATTGTTTACCAAAACAGTATTTTGCTGTGTTTGTTGTTGATTTTGCGAAGTATTCTCACTGCCAGTATTTTGAGTATTTTCTTGTCCTCCATTATCAGCCATCTTGCACTTTATCTACAGTAACAAAAGTATCACATACTACTACTTGTAACTAATTTAGGCCTACATGTACATTTTCATAATTTGATCATTAACCCTTTCCCAAACAAGACCTGGTTTTGACGTCTCTAATAGAAAAGGCTTGGGAAAACAATGAGACAAAAGAAGAAAATGCTGATTACCAGCATTTTCTCCTTTTGCCTCAATATTTTCTGTGTTAACAGTTAAAATATACATAAATCCATTCTTTGCGTCTATATTGTCGTCTACAGCAGCTTTCAAATTAGAACAGTCTAACATTGTGCCATTTGGGAAAGGGTTTAAGAAACAATTTTTTGATTCAGGCATTTTGTTCTTAACTATTCTTTTCTTTTCACTCTTATTCAACTACACACCGTGGCATGTAACTGTGATTCATTCTAGTATAAGTTTGAGTTATGATTGATCTTTACAAAGCTTGATATTAAAAAAGAGGATTTCTATCCGAATACCATGTTCATCCGAATACTACGCTAGTTAATTACGTCAAAAAACGGGAAATTATGACATATGATCTGCATTTCATGCGCAGAAAATGATTTGAAAATTGACTTATTGTACATTGATTGGAAATTTTACCGTATTAACAAGGTATTTGACGCGATTTCTTCTTTTTAAGTAGCCGGTTTTCGCCAATATCTTCCAATAGATGTCGCCACCTGTCGATTACCATCTATCTTTGGTGGGCATTCTGGGTTAACTACTTTCAAGATGTCAGCGCCCGTAAAGTGCATGCACGTGGTACTTCCTGTCACGCGGCACATTTGCTTCACATGTTTGTATAAAGTAAAATGAATAATCCGATTTGAATTAATTATTTTATTCGATGAAATTGAGACGAAAAGTAAACTTTATTTTGTAGGTATTGTAGTTTTTCTTGCAATTTTCTGCTTGCTACTTTTTGGCGACAGGATCTGAGTTATGCGCACCGCGTAGTGATTTTTATCCAAAAATGGATAAAGTGATGCGTCAAATTAGTCAGTCCAAAAATAAAAAAAAAATAGACTGGAAATATTGTAGACTGGCTGCTTAGTCAATGGGTTTTCGCTTCCAGTTTTTGATCAAGGGGGATAACTCTTCTGATGACAAAGTGCTTCTAGACTGAAAGCTTTATAGACAGGTAACTTTGTAAATCAGTTTCGCTGTGTTGTAAGCTGTCCGTTAGGTTTGTGCAGTCATTCAAAGATGGCGACAACGATACAATATGAGAGGTAGTAGTCCTATTTATAAGCCCGGACATATTTCATTGTCCGGTCTTTTCAGATACGCCATTTTGTATATAGCACTTCCGCCTTGCGGAAAACGTCGATGTTTAGCCCTCAAACTACTATGTCTAAAATCGAAATTTTGATCTAAAAATTGTATGAATTGAAAGATAAATCAATTGTTTTTCACTTCAGTATAATTTTGAAATAAAATTTTATCTTGTTTTATTCAAATCAAACTAAATTTCCAACAGCCATGAACAAAATCAAGATATCCGACTCGCTCGCCAATTGAAATGAAAACATGTTTCAAAGGCATAATTTAGTAGACAAAGCAATATTTCAGTAATATTTATGTAGTTTTAAACATTATGAAGTAATTTCTATTGTTTATGCCATGCTGTACCTTGAAAAGTGACTTTGAATGATTTTACATTTGCTACCCTTAACAATCGCAGCCAGCTAGGAATAGAGAGGTAGCTGCCATAGTTTTTCATCGATAAAATTCTTAAACGGCCGTATCTTGCCTTGATACTGATATCATTATACAGGGGAAATGTATAGAGCTCTATCAACGGTTCTATATATCAAAGTACCAGTGTTGTCCTATCGTACTCAGTCGTTGTGCAAAGACAACCCAAAACGGAAAACTTTTTTCGAAGCGAGAAAGTTGCCCTTTTAAGGATAATTACATAGTAATCAGCGAACTAAGGAACAAACTATTGCTCTGATTTGGATGTTTTAAACATGCTCTTTTCTATGGTTACCGTTATTTTACACAAAAATGTCCAGAGTGATCACAAACACCGTGTTTACTAAACGACCAAACAACGGTGTAGTCACTGTGAAAATATGCAGACACAACGGTGCAGTTTCTGTGTTTTATGTACGGTGTGGTTACATGTATATTTTCATAACAAATTGTGAACGGTGTAGACTTGAAGCAATACAGAACTTATTATTTCTGGAATAATAATATTGTAATGTTTCATGATAACGTTTTCATGCCTGGGAATCACGTTTTACAATTGCTACCGAAATTCTTCAACAATCATGTTAATATTTTACTGACTTGTAAATGCTTTGCAGTAAAGAAGGTGACAATATGTCTACAAAATATACTTTAATCAGAACAGAGAAAGAATCTAGTTTCTTCGCTATCTGTCAAAGCAATTCCGTAAAGGTCAAAAAGTAGAAAATACAAAGAATCTGCCGGCGTCTGTTTTATTTTGTCTTTTATTTTCAGTTCCATGCTGTTCACTTGTTACTACTGTCATTTCGAATGAAGTTTCGAAAAGGTTGTGAAGCATTCGGAACAGGACCATTCCAGCCAGATATTAAAAGTGCGCTGGAGGGAGATCAATGATCAGACAGGCCAAAAAGGTTTGGAAACTCTGAACTTTAGTATAATTCCGGATATTATCAAGCAGTCAGACTAGGACATCATCCCCATTTGCCAGCATAGAATACACAAGATATACATCATAAACGTAGAAAATCAGGATTTTTTAATTAACAATTTTTCTATCGATGATATCCCCGATTTTGTATGCATGAGTCCTGTACATAAAAAATACGAAGTTCAACACCCCAGAGAGTCGTTCAAAAAGCTCCGACCTTAATTGCTGATATTTCCATTGGACGTGCTGAAACAGATGATACGGAAAGGGACTCGCGAGACATGGAACTAATGGCTGAAATGAAAAGTTTGTTCCTAGATGTGATTTAGTCATTGAGAATCATTGATCAACTTGGTAATTGGTTACCTTTTCATAAGATGGTCAAGGAAGGTTGGTTTCCGATGAAAAACATTGCATTTCATTTATTCATGGATGTGTATAAGTTCTACACTCTTGGGAGTATTTCAATGCGTTTTACTCCAATAGTCAAACGGTTTTGGTGAATAGGATATTGTCTTTTACATTGCAAGTGGTTACATTTTATGAGTGGGCCCAAAAATCTTGGTCAGAAAATTTCAGTCCTGAAGAAGAGGTTAATTACGTCTGAAAATGCCAAAATAAATTTTGCAGTTCCGTAATTCTATTTTCAAGACTTGATTACTTTAAGTCGAGCAAGACGAAAAAATGGCCCAAATGTTTATGAAACAAATTTATAATTTATGTTTTGCAATTTAGGATTTATGTTTTGTTGATGGAATCCTTTATTTAGGGTAAAATGGGACTTTTCAATGAGGGGTCAAGTTGAAAACAAGATACATGTCGATCAATAATTATCATACTCCATGAGTTGAAATCATTTCATTAATTACAAGAATTGATTGTAATAACCAATTAAAACAGTTACAAAGAAAAATTCAAAGCCAGAGCCGAAATTTCGAATTTACAAATCGAATGAACGGATTAACAAGAAACTGGCCATTGCACCCACATCTAAAGGTAAGTCAGTAAACATTGTTCTAAAATTACGTTTACTGCATGTCTTGCTTAATATTTTGTGATGGTATTTTTGTGATTATCATATCCGTCAGAAGTTAATTCAATAACAAAAAAACGAAAAAAATGTCTTTCGAAAATTAAATTAAACACACATTGAACTGTTTTAGGTTTAGGTGAATGAAGAAAAGAGAATACGGCATACTTCCTTAACTTTTGCTTTCGTTTACTTTGAGAATGGCGGCGTTTTCATCAAGGGAGAGAACTTGGTTTTCTAAGACCAAAGTATTTGAGGGAGATAAATCAGAGCTGCATATGATCTGCTAGCTATTAGAGCTTGTTCGTCCTATACAATGTACCAAGTCTACACCGTTCACAATTTGTTATGAAAATAATAACTACACCGTACAGATAACACAGAAACTGCACCGTTGTGTCTGCATATTTTAACTGTGACTATACCGTTGTTTGGCCATTTAGTAAACACGGTGTTTGTGGTCATTCTGGACATTTTTGTGTAAAATAACGGTAACCATAGAAAAGAGCATGTTAAAACATCCCAGTTAGAGCAACAGTTTGTTCCTTAGTTCGCTGTTTGCTCTCTAATCATCCTTAAAAGGCTAACTTTCTCGCTTCAAAAAAAGGTTTCCGTGTCTTTGCACTACGACCAAAGACGATAGGACAACACTGGTACTTGGCTATATAGCACCGTGAATAGACATACATTTCTCCCGTATGATGATATCAGTATCAAGACAAGATACGGCCATTTAAGGAAATTATCGACGAAAAACTAAGACACTCACCTCTCACGATTTTCCACGGACGCCATCTTTGATTGACCACTCAAAACATCCGTACAAACTACACAAATCTAACGGACAACTTACAACACAGTGAGTTTAGCGCTGTTAAAAGTATTACAACACATCATTAACTGCGAAACATTTCGTGCATCTTCGTGCAAAAGAACTGGGAAGAATTTGTTGAGTTAAGAGTGAAGTGCAGGAATAAAATAGATTTACATGGCAACTACCATGAATACCTAGGTAAATGAAATGCTCAACCCCGAAGAAAACTCTCTCATGATTTTTTTTTGGAAGTGTATAAAACAAAAGCTCGGAAACAAGACTCAGTTCAGACTGTTCGTGTTGGAACTTTGAAAGATGACGTAATTATTACTGAAGATGCAGAAAGCAGAGCAAACTTTTTAAATAAACATTTATCACCGTCTAACAACGTACACCGGATGTTGCGATTGTTGAAGCGAAGCGAAAGTTGACACGGAGCATTACACGGTATGTTTTTCTTCTATTATTTTGCATATATTATCATAGTAGGCTTGTTACATAGAAATATCATCGTTCATACAACGATCTTGATCACTAACTATATGGCAGATTTGGGAAAAGGCTTGTATGTGATATAATCGATAAAAAACATCTGCTCAATCACTGAAATTGTTCATAACAATTGCCGATTGTCTCGAATCTTGTCTTTTAAAAGTTATACTGTTAGATTTGACCAAAATTTCGCATCATCAAACATTCTTTATTGTCCAATGTCCTTGAAAACGAAGTGTCACATTGTGTTTGCACTTGGATTGTTAAATATGACGGAAAAACAAAAGTTGCCGGTGTACAGTCGATAGCAGTTTGTTATTATGCCGGTGTACATCCTATAGCTAAACAGTGTACAGGCTATAGCTGTGAAGAATATGCCGTTTTTGGCGAAAAATGCCGTTTTGTTGAAATTCAAGTATATATGAATGTGCATGTGGCATTGTTAGATATTGCCATTGATCAGATTTAGCCCTTTCCCAAATAGGACCTGGTTTTAACGTCCGAAGTAGAAGCATTTTGGGTAAATATTGAGAGAAAAGAGATTTTTGCTGTAAATCAGCATTTACTTCTTTTCCCTCAATATTTCCCATGTTAAAACATGCGCATTTTCTACTTTTAACATCCATTCATGATTGTTTCATCATATGTAATTACTTTCGGATTGGGTCAGTCTGGAATTTAGCCGTTTGGGTTGGGCTTGAATACACGAGACACATACTGACACACAAAATATAGTGTGCATATGGTTACAGCGAAAAATCGTACTTTTATTTAAACAAACTGATATCGTATGTGGTATCAAAATTTAAAAGAAGTATTGATTGTTTGATTGTTCATATTTGACTGAAATTTAACTGTGTATTTAAAGTCGTTTGCTGCTGCCGCCATATAGACATAACTGTTCAAAGATGCGTTAAATATTGTGCTGAAATAAGTGTACAAGATATGTAAAGGGAACGACTAACGATGTTTTCAAATGCTCTTTTAATCGGCGTCAGAACATCTTATTTATGTGTATTTCATGCTAGCACGTAAAATCCCATTTTCTCATGAGGCGTAGTCTAAATAAATATGTATAAATTTATTCTACGAGATCCTTAACCTGGGGTGGACTTGATTGAACTACTCCACTCTCAGTGTAGAGTATTCTGAGCTGCGATTTCCAATCAAGTGTATTAGAGTATAAAACAGATAATTATTGCATTTAAAAATAATTTCCCTATCGCAAAATCGCCAACGAACATGTCAAAGATGTTTGTTTAGTTTTTTCAGTAAAATCTGATGTCTTTTTAGTTCTATTTTTTCTTTTATATCCGTTAAATTGATTGATAGAATATCATACCAAACTATTTCTATTTTTATCGTCTATCAGAAACCATGTTGATGACGTCACACTCCCAAACGCCCCTGCGTGGTAGGTGGAGTACTCTGAGTAGATCCGAATCGGACCTTGACATTATTTTAATGGACTGTCCTTTGGCATCAGGGCCGCGGTCATGGCGCAGTTGGTAGCGCATCTGCCTTTCATTCGAGAGGTCCCGGGTTCGGGCGAGAGAAATACCAGGAATCCGTGTTTAGGTGCTCTAGCCGCCGCGATATGACCTTATTAGTTGAAAACGTCGTAAAACCCCCTTATTCATCAGGTTTGATCGCAAAACATGAATTTTGATTTCTTCCTCGTTCAATGTTAAAATCCTCCGATATTCCCTGCAATGATCGCGAATAGCCTTGAAAGTTACATTTTTATCTTGTTGTCATCATGTTTTATAAATTTCATTTCGCTTTCATGATGATGTTCAAGAAGGTGACCAATTATATTGGGAAAAATTGGCGCACTCCTGTTCGCAGTAAAGACATTTCATTTCGGTAGTCATCTGCTAATAAAATTGAAAAGAAAGGGAATTAGATCTTATACTCGAAAACAGCAACTTTCCTGCATGAAAAGGAAAGGGGTGGGGAATATGGTATTTCCGAATTTCAACTAGAACTCCTCAAAGCGGACAAATACCCCCGACTGGCGCCTTGTCACTGATAAAGTCTTATGTACAGCGGAAACGGAGTTCAATTGTGGCCTTGACCTATGTGACCCAAAAACAAAAGGACACTCACCTACTTGCGTCAAGGGCAGTAACTTTATAAAATGTCCTATGTCAAAAGGATATTGGGTTAGACCACAAAAACGGATTTTAAACTAAATCAAATAGTGACCTTGACCTATGACCTCCACTACCAAAGAATAGGGCACCTCCTTGGACGAAGGGCAACAACTGTGTAAATTTTCATCATCCTAGGTAAAATAGTGCTCCAGTTAGAGCGCGGAAACGGATTTTTATCAAACTATCATTGTTACCTTGACCTTTGACCTTCAAGACCCCAAAACAATAGGGCATCTCCTTGTGTCAAGGGCAATAACTGTGTAAAGTGTCGTGGTCGTAGGTCAAATAGTTTTTGAGTTAGAGCACGGACACGGATCTTAAACAAAGCCTAATTGTGACCTTGACCTTTGACCTTCATGACCCAAAAACAATAGGACACCGTCTTGGGTCAAGGGCAAGAACTGTGTAAATGTTCACGATCCTAGGTCAAACGGTTTTTTGACTTAGTGCAGTGAAACGGATTTTAAACAAAGTCCAATTGTGACTTTGACAATTGACCTAATAACCCCAAAATTATAAGACAACTGTGTAAATCTGATGAAGTAAGGTCAAACGGTTCTTGAGATAGAGCACGGTAAGAAAAAATCTAAAGACGAACGGATGGACTGACAGGCAGATAGACATGGTGAAACCAACTTACCCCATCTACTTTGTAGGTGGGGGTATAAAAACGTGTATTTCATAATCAAACTAAAGGTTTTGACGCTCTAAAAGGTTTATCAAATATGATGTCGTATTACTATAGACTGTACACTACGAAAACAATTTTTGCAATAGGACGTACACCATGGCTCTATAGACGGTACACCGAAGCCTTTTGAAGAAGAGGATATTATCGACAATTGCAGTTCTAAAAGTAGCTCTGGAATATTTCAAGTGACTGGCATTGGTTTGCTAGTCATTCTTCCAGATATTCCATCATATTGTAGATTGAAATTTTACCGATATATTGGTTAAAACACGTATTTTGCGACAGACGAAGGGGAATAATCAGTGATTGTAGTCAGATTTTGATTAATTGTAGCTCTTGTAGATCTTTGTTAAACATCTGGTGTGAAAATAACAATTCATTAATATCTAAGCTTCTACAATGAGAATTGTTTTCAGAGAACGTTAAAGTATTTACATGTAAAAAACACAGAAATGCTGACCTTGTAGCGCACCGCGTCAATATTCGCTCGCTTCAACAATCGCAACATCCGGTGTACGTTGTTAGACGGTGTTTATAATAAAGCTCTGTGTTTACAAAGGTCTATTGACGTTGAACTACGGGTGAGAGGAAATGCCGGATCAATTATTCATACCGGATCAGCTGATATCAATCTCCTTTCTTCTTCTTCTTCTTCTTCTTCTTCTTCTTCTTCTTCTTCTTCTTCTTCTTCTTCTTCTTCTTCTTCTTCTTCTTCTTCTTCCTCTTCCTCTTCTTCTTCTTCTTACTCTTCCTCTTCTTCTTCTTCCTCCTCCTCTTCCTCTTCTTCTTCTTCCTCTTCCTCTTCTTCTTCTTCCTCTTCCTCTTCTTCCTCTTCTTCTTCTTCTTCTTCTTCTTCTTCTTCTTCTTCTTCTTCTTCTTATTATTATTATTATTATTATTATTATTATTATTACATGTATTATTATTATTATTATTATTGCTGTTGTTGTTGTTATTGTTGTTGTTGTTGTTGTTGTTGTTGTTGTTGTTGTTCTTCTTCTTCTTCTTCTTCTTCTTCTTCTTCTTCTTCTTCTTCGCTTTTTACACCGTTTGGGAAACATTTTTCAGAAAAGTATATTTTTCAGGATACTCCCTAAAAATGGCGAATTTGTGTTGTATTGCTGTTACATGTACATACCTACAATATCAGGATTTATGACTAAAATCCACTTTTCAGAACATTCCAAGCTTGAGAAGACTATAGTTTTTACACCTTTTGGGACAGTTTTTTTAAAATCCCATCTTTTCAACGTACTACCTTTAAAGTGGTATTTTAGTGTTGTATTGATGTTAGATTCAGACAATATAAGAACCCTTTACTAAAAACAACCCTTTGGCACATGCCATGGCTAAAGGAAGATTTGAAAGAAGGAAACTTCGCTTTTTACACCATTTGGGAAACTTTTTCACAAAAGTATATTTTTCAGGGTAATCCCTATTAAATGGTCAATTGGTGTTGTATTGCTGTTACATACCTACAATATCAGGATTCATGACTAAAATCCACTTTTCGGGACATTCCAAGGGTAAAAGAAGACTTGAAATAAGGACTATAGTTTTTACACATTTTGGGTCAGATTTTTCGAAAAAAAAAAAAAAAAAAATCCAAGTTTTCAACGTACTACCTCTAAAGTGGTATTTTGGTGTTGTATTGATGTTACATAGAATCAGTCGGCATGACGTCATAGCCTCACTTTCATTTACATCGAGGGTACTTCCTCGGTCTTTATCGTTACGGGATACCATTTTTGAGGCAGAATATTTCAAAAATCCATCGTTGAAATTCATAAACAAAACTCTTTCGTTAAAGAATGTGATTTAAACTTTCTAACTACCAAAGCATTTTTAATAATCAGGCTTAGTCGTCGAGATATTAATGCTGAAAGTTGGTAATGCTTTAACGAAAAAGACCGATGCTTTCACCCCCACCGAATGAGTGCAGGTCCGTACTTTATGACTGACGACGTTTTTGATTATCTGAAGGGATTGTGCCGACCGAATCAATACGTACAATTTAAGAACCCTTGACTGAAAACCATTTTTGGTAGGCTACATGCCATGGCTAAAGGAAGATTTGAAAGAAGGAACATTCGTTTTTTACACCGTTTGGGAAACATTTTTCAGAAAAGTATATTTTCAGGATACCCTCTTTAAAATGGTGAATTTGTGTGTTGTATTGCTGTTACATACCTTACAATATCAGAATTCATGTCAAAAAAAAAAAAAAAAAAAACACTTTTCGGGACATCCCAAGCTTAAAAGAAGACTTGAAATAAGGACTATAGTTTTTAAACCTTTTGGGATAGATTTTCAGAAATATTTCCAAATTTTCAACGTACTTCCTTTAAAGTGGTATTTTGGTGTTGTATTGATGTTAGATTCAGACAATAAAAGAACCCTTGACTAAAAACCACCCTTTGGTACATGGCATGGCCAAAGGAAGATTTGAAAGAAGGAAAACTCGCTTTTTACACTGTTTGGGAAAAAAATTCAGAAAAAGTATGTTTTCAGGGTACTCCCTTTAAAATGGTGAATTGGTGTTGTATTGCTGTTACATACCTACAATATCAGGATTCATGACCAAAAACACTTTTCGGGTCATTCCTAGGGTAAAAGAAGACTTGAAAAAAGGACTATAGTCTTTACACCTTTTGGGACAGATTTTTCGAAAAATGTCCAAATTTTCAACGTACTACCTTTAAAGTGGTATTTTGGTGCTGTATTGATGTAACATACGTACAATATAAGAACCCTTGACTAAAAACCAATTTTTGGTAAATGCCATGGCTAAAGGAAGATTTGAAAAAAAGGAAAATTCGCTTTATACACCATTTGGGAAACTTTTTTTTTCAGAAAAGTATATTTTTCAGGGTAATCCCTATAAAATGGTTAATTGGTGTTGTATTGCTGTTACATACCTACAATATCAGGATTCGTGACTGAAATCCACTTTTCGGGACATTCCAAGGGTAAAAGGAGACTTGAAATAAGGACTATAGTTTTTACTCCTTTTGGGACAGATTTTTCGAAAAAAAAAATCCAAATTTTCAACGTACTACCTCTAAAGTGGTATTTAAGTGTTGTATTGATGTTACATGTGTATACGTACAATATAATAACACTTGACTAAAAACCATTTTTTGGTACATGCCATGGCTAAAGGAAGATTTGAAAGAAGGAACATTCGTTTTTTACACCGTTTGGGAAACATTTTTCAGAAAAGTATATTTTTCAGGACACCCCCTTTAAAATGGTGAATTTATGTGTTGTATTGCTGTTACATACCTACAATATCAGAATTAATGACAAAAAACCACTGTTAGGGACATCTCAAGCTTAAAAGAAGACTTGAAATAAGGACTATAGTTTTTACACCTTTTGGGACAGATTTTACGAAAAATTTCCAAATTTTCAACGTACTACCTTTAACCCATTACCAAACAACACAATTTTTGACTGGTCCAAATTCAGATGTTGCAGACGACAATTTCAAATGAATAAAATTCTACATGTTTTTGTCTTTTGGGGTAGAAAACATTGTTGGAAATGATGTAATTGCTTGTCACAAGCAATTTCTTCATTTTCCACTATGTTTTCCAAAGCCATTATCTTGTGGGGTGTCAAAAGGAGTCACTGTGTGGTAATGGGTTAAAGTGGTATTTTGGTGCTTTATTGATGTTACATACGTACAATATAAAAACCCTTGACTAAAAACCACTTTTTGGTACATGCCTTGGCTAAAGGAAGATTTGAAAGAAGGAAAATTCGCTTTTTACACCGTTTGGGAAACATTTTTCAGAAAAGTATATTACTCGGGGTACTCCCTGTACGAAAAAAGAGGCGGATTCCGCTTGGAAAACAGGCGTAAATTAGGCATAAATGAGGTGTAAATGAAATGCGCCTCAGTCCCTGTGTAAAGTAGTGGCGGAAATTAGAGGCGTAAAATGAAATGGAGGCGAAATTTTATCCTAACAGGCGTAATTTAAAACTTTAATTTTTGAACAGGCGTAATCTTTGGAGTTACCCATTTTAACAAGGCGGAATGGCTGTTTCTTAAAGCGAAAAATAATTTAAACTTTCCGGAGAGGTGGAATTTTGGACTTAACAATTTTGTTATGACGCAATTCCAATATACCAGCCATTTTCATTTTGCACTGCATAAGATATATGCAAAGAAAAGGTTTTTGTTAAGAAGGTCAAACTCCAAATTCAAGGTCACAAGGTCAAGTTTCAAGATTAATGGTCTTGGTAGGAGGTATGCAAGAGTGTAAAATCAAGACTCCATCTGTAATAGTGATTGAAATATTGGCCAAGTTAAAGTTCTTGTAAAGTATATGCCTTAAGGTAAAGGTCCTAATGCCAAAGGTCATGATTCCAAATGAAAGGTCTTGACAAGTTCTATCCTTATGTAAAATATCAAAGGTCTATATCTTACAGTGTACGAGATGTAGGCCATTTTAAACAGTAAGTCAAACTTCATGGTCAAGGTCACAAGGTCTTAATTCCTGAATGAAAGGAAATGTCAGGCAGTATCTTTGTGTGAAATACCAAGGCCCTATCTGTAAAACATATATGTCCCCTCAGGGGCATACCTTTGATGTAGGTCAAAGTTGAGGTCAGTGTCACAAGGTCCAAGGTCATGGTCAAATGTAAAAGGTCTTGGTAGCAGGTGTCCATGTGTGGAATATCAAGGCTGTAAGTGTTATAAGACATGAGATATTAGGTTAAAGTTTTTTTTACAAGTAGGTCAAACTCCAGGTAAAAGTCACAGGGTCCAAGGTCATGGTCAAATGTGAAAGGTCTTGGTAGGAGATGTCCATGTGTGGAATATCAAGGCTGTAAAGGTAATAGGACATGAGATATAGACCAGGTAAAATATTTTTAAAAGTAGGTCAAACTCCAAGGTTAAGATCCAAGGTCATGCTCAAAAGTGAAATGTCTTGGTTGGAGGTGTCCATGTGTGAAATATTAAGCCTGTATGCGTAAAAGCACATGAAATACAGGCCAGGTTAAAGTTTTTTTCAAAAGTAGGTCAAACGCCAAGATCATGGTCATATGCAAAAGGTCTTGGTAGGAGGTGTCCATGTGACTGAGATATCAAGGCCGACATGTAAAAGGACATGAGATAGAGGCCAGGCAACAGGTTTTTACAAGTAGGTCAAAGTCCAAGGTCAAGGTCACAAGGTCAGGGTCAAAAGTGAACAGTCTTGGTAGGAGGTGTCCATGTGTGCAATACAAAGAATGTATGTGTAAAAGGACAAGAGATAGAGGCTGGGTTAAAGTTTTAAAAAAGTAGGTCAAATGGCAAGGTCAAGGTCACAAGGTCCAAGGTCATGGTCAAATGTTAAAGGTGTTGGTAGGAGGTGTCTATGTGAGAAATATCAAGGCTGTATGTGTTAAAGGGCATGATATATCGGCCAGATTAAAGTTTTTTAAAAGTAGGTCAAACTCCAAGGTCAAGGTGAAAAGGTCAAAGGTCATGATTCCAAATGAAAGGTCTTGGCAGGAGGTATCCAAGAGTGAAATATCAAGGCTCTATCAATAATAGTGCACGAGATATAGGCCAGGTTAAAGTTTTTTTCAAAAGTAGTTCAAACTCCAAGGTCAAGGTCACTATGCCAAAGGTCATGGTCCCAAATGAAAGATATTGGCAGGATGTTTCCATGTGTGAAATATTATGGATATATCTCAAATATTGCCTGAGATATATAGTTCATAAGATATAGAATTAACTTTGTGAAAATCAGGCCTCCCAGTCTATTTTCTCCCAGTCAAAGTCATTTCCTACTTCCTGTTTAGAAAATTGGAGGGAATTTTGCTTATATGCCCCCTCAAGGGCCTACATTTTATGTAGGTCAAAGTCCAAGGTCAAGATCACAAGGTCCAATGTCATGGTCAAATATGAAAAGTCTTGGTAGGAGGTGTCCATTTGTTAAATATCAAGGCTGTGTATGTAAAAGGACATGACATACAGGCCAGGTTAAAGTTTTTAAAAGTAGGCCAAATGCCAATGTCAAGGTCCAAGGTCATGGTCAAATGTGGAAGGTCTTTCTTGGAGGTGTCCATGTGTGAAATATCAAGGCTGTAGGTGTAATAAGACATGAGATATATGCCTGGTTTAAGTTTTTTAAAAGTAGGCTAAACTCCAGGGTCCAGGTTGCAATATTCAAGGTCATGGTCGAATGTGAAAGGTCTTGGTAGGAGGTGTCTATGTGTGAAATATCAAGGCTGTAGGTGTATAGGACATAAGATAAAGGCCAGGTTAAAGATTTTTAAAAGTATGTCAAGATCAAGGTCACACAGGCCAAGGTCATGGTCAAATGTGAAAGGTCTTGGTAGGAGGTGACCATGTGTAAAGCATCGAGACTGTATAGGTAACAGAACATGGGATATAGGCCTAGTTTAAGTTTTTTTTAAAATTAGGTCAAACTCCAAGGTCCAAGGTAATGGTCAAAAGTGAAATACCTTGGTTGGAAGTAACCATGCGTGAAATATCAAGGCTGTATGTGTAAAATGACATGAAATATAGGCCAGGTTAATGTTTTATAAAAGTAGGTCAAACACCAAAGTCAAGGTCCAAGGTCATGATCAAATGTGAAAGGTCATGGTCGTAGGTGTCCATGTGTCAAATATCAAGGCTGTATGTGTATACGGACATGATATGTCGGCCAGGTTAAAGTTTTTTTAAAAGTAGATCAAACTCCAAAGTCAAGGTCACAGGGTCCAAGGTTATGGTCAAATGTGAACGATGTTGATAGGAGGTATCCATGTGTGAGATATCAAGGCTGTATGTGTAAAAGGACATGCGATATAGGCAAGGTTAAGAATTAAGTGAAAAAATCAACAAAGGGCAATAACTCCAAGAATTTGATCGGCAGAGTTATGGTTCTTGTGCACTGCACCTCTCCATAATGAGATCAATCTACATGTAAAGTTTCATGATTCTACCTTGCATACTTTTTGAGTTGTGCTCCGGACAAGGATCACGTTTGAAAATCAACAAAGGGCAATAACTTCAAAAATGTGATCGGCAGAGTAACGGTTCTCGTGCACTGCACCACTCCATAATGAGATATATCCATCTGTAAAGTTTAATGATTCTACCTTACATACTTTTTGAGTTGTGCTCCGGACAAGAATCAAGTTTGAAAATCAACAAAGGGCAATAACTCCAAGAATTTGATCGGCAGAGTTACGGTTCTTGTACAGTGCACCTCTCCATAATGAGATCTATCCACCTGTAAAGTTTCATGATTCTACCTTACATATTATTTGAGTTGTGCTCCGGACAAGAATCAAGTTTGAAAATCAACAAAGGACAATAACTCCAAATATTTGATCGGCAGAGTTACGTTTCTTGTGCAGTGCACCTCTCCATAATGAGATCTATCCACCTGTAAAGTTTCATGATTCTACCTTACATATTATTTGAGTTGTGCTCCGGACAAGAATCGAGTTTGAAAATCAACAAAGGACAATAACTCCAAATATTTGATCGGCAGAGTTACGGTTCTTGTGCAGTGCACTTCTCCATAATGAGATCTATCCACATATGAAGTTTCATAATTCTACCTTTAATACTTTTTGAGTTATGCTCCGGACCGACCGACCAACCTACCGACCGACCAACCGACCGACACTTGCAAAACAATATACCCCCATTTTCTTCGAAAGGGGGCATAATTAGGCAAAAAGCTTATTGCCTAATTCGCTCTAGGCATTAAGCTTAATGCCTATGTTTTAAACATAATGCCACACACCGTTCATCCATATACAAAAAACACGGATTTGTCTTCCAAACGCGGATGTGAAAAACAACACCGTGGGAATACACAAGGTAAGAAAACATCAACATATAGCCTTTTAATCGCTGCTATATAAAAAGTGTTTGTGCAGAGCTGATGCAAAATGGTTTATCTTTAAGGTGCTGCAGTTTCATAACAAAAGATTTGAGTAAACTATAGATACAAGCGATTTTAAATCGTAAATCACTATTTTCTCGCCTACTTCCCGTTTTCTTTTATATTTGCAGAAATTATTTAACTGGTTTCGAGCAAGTATCGATTCAAAATAAGTTTCCGACATCTATGGAATAAATCTATACCATTCATCAAACTGGAAAAAAAATTGGATGTCTAAAGCCATGTTTAGAACTTAGCCTAGTTTACTTCAAGGTACAACTTACCACGGATGTCGATACCACACAACACGGATGATCCACATAATTTGGGTAAAACGAACTCGGGTGCGAAAATCGGGTTTTATAGTGCAAAACACTTAAAATGACGATTTCTAATTAAAATACAATGAAAAATGCTTGATTTTTATAAAGTGTAAACGTGCTATAACCACATCCTGTTGACTTTTTAGTCGGTTATTTACTTTATATATGATTGAATTCGGGGTGGCCTAGAATGTCAACCTTTAACGTTACATGTCACTTTATACTGAAATCATTTTAACGCTAATGATACCAAACTGCGCCAATGTCCTATCCTTCGAAAGTTGTAGATATATGGGCGACTGGAGATAATGAAAACGGATTTTTAAGACGTTTCTCGGCGAAATTCTCGCTAAGTGATTTACTTTCGATGTACAAAGGCATCACACGCTTAAGACATTTTATCTTATGTACCAAACTGTGTTTTGAAATGATATTTGTTCTATTTATTTTTATATACAATAGTACCGGCCGAAATAAAGTCACGTGGGCTAATGTTTACTAATTGACAACTAATCAACTCTGTTCGTATTTGTAACAGTGCAAATTAGACGAATTGATTGGTTTTGCAGCATTAAACATCAGCCTACGTCACTGTCATTTTCGGCTGGGACTATTGTAGGTATTTATTTGTTTGTATGTTTGTGTTGTAACAAATCTTTAGTCGTGTCAGAAAGGAGCCGCCGCTTCCTGGGTACCAGTTCTATGGAAATTAAAAATGTCTTGTTCAGAGACAAACACACTTGTACCAGCCTGGTTCGCCCCCACCCCACCGCCCCGACACCTAGTCGAATCAGCAGTCAGATTATACCAGGTTGCTATTAGTTTTTGTTATTTTTACGTGCAGGATCAAAAGTCAATGTAAGTCCTTATTTGCACAACCAAAGTCTTCCAGAGGCATGGCAACTAGTTCTTGAATCTACGCAATCTTTGTTCATTTCTATTCATAATTTGTTTTACATGCTGTCGTAGAGGGCCTTTCATAAAGACTTTCACTTCAACCCACATTTAAGAGTGAGAGAGACAATCATGACAAATATTCTTGGCAATATCTTCATGAAAGAAATGCACCCATATACCGTATGTTTACATGTAATAATTGACAGACATGCGTAATAGAGTTGGTGTTTGAATATCAAAGATGAAAACCTTTTGGAACTCACTATCAAACTGCAATGAAACAAGATGATCATGGGGGTTTTAATCCTAGAATTTAAAGAATGAAAACAAAGACACGGACAACTTATCTGTTAATATGCAGCTGCTATTCTCCTATCGCTTTATAAAACATGTAAACATGGTTTCCTAATGTCTTTACCGTCGAAAGTGCTCATCCACATTCCTTTAAGGTTTAGTAAGCCAAAATAAGCCATAATTGGTCTTAAACCAAACATCTATTGACTCTAAACGATATAAAATTGGTTTTAACAAGGATGCAGCCAATGTTCATTGAAAAAAAGACAGGAATTTGGTTTATATTATCCATGTCGGTTGTATCGATGGTACGAGTTTGTTTTACCTGCTGTAGAATTTGCACCGTGGTATGTTGCACCATAGCAACTGACAGTACCCAATTTCAAATAGTTCTTGTTCTTTTTCTATACTTTTTTATGGGTTCTTGTAAAGAAAAACACTTGAAGCGACCCCCGATCCTCCATGAAACATCAATTTGACAATAATCATGTGTTTTGATAATGATTTACAGACATTCTTACCAAGATTTTTCTCTTTTCGTGCATCAAAGTCAGAATCAGTAGCATATATTTCTCTTACTAACAGATTTTATTAGACAGGATTTTAGGTAAACATTGGCAAAGTTAAGTACGTTTTCATTGTATGTCACACAAAAATCAACTCAGCCGATATTCGTTGTAATTAAAGATAATAAATACTCACTCCTTTTTCCCGCCATTCAAAATAAAATTGTTTACATCCGCGTTTGGAAGACCAATCCGTGTTTGTTGTATCTGGATGAACCGTGTGATGCCAGGAAAAAATAGTCAGGCATTAGTCTTGTTGCTTAAAAATAAAATAGGACTACTTGTTTAAAATCTTATCTGAAATTGAACATATTTCACAAATATTTACTATTATTTAGAACTTGAAAGAAACACTCATTGCTTTTTGCTGCATTGGGTCACATACCCATAATTCCATTATCTGGAAACCCTTCGAATTACAATTTAGTTAAATTAAAGTAAACACAAAACAATATAGTCTCGCTTGTCGAATAAGGATGAAAAATGTCTGACAAGGAGCCACGAAAAGTCATACTCCTATATGTAACATTTACTAGTATTTTGAGACTACAGGTATGGATTAGCAATAGTGTATCCAGAGGAGGTTCGGGATGGAGTTTCAAAGGACTACCGGTATACCCCTTTTCCAAACAAGACCTGGTTTTGACGCCCCTAATAATTTTGGCTAGGGAAAACATTGAGACAAAAGAAGAAACTGCTGATAACCAGCAGTTCTCCTTTTGTCTCAATATTTTCTGGGCTATAACATGCATATTTTTTTCCTTTTGATATGATTTATTTTGTCGTCTGCAACCCCTTTGAATTTGGACTAGCCTAAAATTTTGCCGTCTGGGAAAGGGATACCTGTATTTTGTCCGGCGTCAGTCGCACAAATGAGACTTTTTTATGAGCAGAAATAAAGTATACATTGTGAGATGAATTAGTCATTTACGAGCAGAAATAAAGTACATATATTGTGGGATGAATTAGTCTGATATTTCTGATTTAATTACCCTTTCCCAAACAAGCATTTCTAGATCTAAGTCTTAAAAAACCCTTAAAGGAAAACGAGTAAATATACTTTTATATTTAGCAAAACCAGTATTTTCTCATATTTTATCAACGGTTTCTATTATCTAAGTTGTAGAATTTCTCTAACGGGATCTTTTGGTCTAGTCTTCTACCTTAGAAGGTACAGTTGTGTAAATGCTTTGCCGTTTTAGGAAATGGTTAAAACTTTTTTTTTTATAAAAGGTTATAATCAGCGGAAACATATAAAGTTAAAATGAAATCAGGTGCTTAATTACTTTTATCTCGCCCAAATTGACTTTTTTTATTTCTTCGGATAAACAAACGTAAGTAATTAGATCTATATAACATACTAAAAACGAAATAGAGCAACACAAAATTAATGCTGTATATTACTATAAGCTTGCCTAGCTTTTATACATGTAATGTCTGTAAATGATTAAAGGACATAACATTCCCATTTTATTTTTAAGTACATACAAAGAGTGCATATAGGCCTATAAGCGTCACCTTAAAGTGTTCCCAGTTTTTATTGATACCCATCTTACAAAAACTCGATGTTGGCTCTCTAGTTTTGGTATTAATCCACAAGTTTTAATGAAAATAGCAAGATGAGTTATTGGAAAAACTTTATACGTGTATACCAATACTGTTGGTTACATGCACTGAAAAAATCTAAGAAATTAATTTAGTCAGAAAAATAGCCCAGAAATTTTCAAAACCTAAAATTCAATCAAACTTTTTTGAATGTTCCCCTCTTTGTCAACCTATGAAATTGATAGAAAAATTGGCCATATACATGTATGTCCCCTGTTTGTATGCAAAATTTGCTGAAAATTTGAAATCGATAACGTTGTCAAATAATGAAAATTGTGAACACCGGCACCTTAAGATGTCCCAGGATTTCAATGGTATCCGTCTAGCAAAAGCCCAATGTTGCCTACCAAGTTTTAATATCAATCCCAAATTTTAAATCAGAATAGCAATAATAGTCGTTGTAGATTATTTTGGTACCAACATTGTTGATACCAACATGCACAAAAAAGAATCAGAAATTTATTTAGTCAGAAATTGTCAGAAAATATCCCAGAAATTTTCGAAACCTAAAATTTTATTAAATTGTTTTGTATGTTCCCGTCTTTGTTAACCTATGAAATTGATAATATGGTTAGCCATATATGCCTCCTAGTCATATGCAAAATTTGGTGAAAATTTGAAACCAGTAACGTTGTCAAATAATGAAAGTTGTGAACAACGGCACCTTAAAAGCTCCCGCATTTCAATGGTACCCATCTAGCGACAGCTCAATGTTGCCTACATAGTTTTGATATCAGTCCCCAATTTTAAATCAAAATAGCAAGAGGAGTCATAATACAACATGTATCAATATTGTTCATACCAACATATGAAAATGACGCATGTTCTTCACAAATTTTAGATTATCAAAAAGTTAATATGTCAACAAAGCAGTGGCTAGTTCATCATTACAGTAGAAATATTAGCAATTTTGCATTGAAAGGCACAATTAATGTACAAGAAAAACTGCTTTTGTGTTCTTTTTATCATTTTGAGTAGTGTAGTAAAGAAAAAAAATGCATCTATAATAAAGTAGTCTAAGTGCTGATGAGCCACAAAGGAAAGTTAAAATGCATGACATAATAGGTAAAATATGTAACATTATTGCATTTGCTTGATTTTTCATCCCCACAATTTATAAGTTACTACGTTGTTTGGGATTTGTTTCTTTATATCATTGGTTGGTGGGGTACGACAAGGTACCATTTCTTCTTTAAAATCATGTTTTTGTGTGAAAAATGCTAAATTAATGCCATGTATAAGTTGGTAATGTTAAATAAAGACACAACAAAGCATAATAAGCTATTTACAAATCTATATAAAAGGTATTATAGTCTACCTACCAATTCCGAAAAAGTGGCTAGAAAACATTTTCGTAGGCATTTTTTGAACATGGAGTTTTGATGTATTATTTGCAAAGTATAAGGCTTGCCTGATTTGATTAGACCGGTAGTCGCCTTCAGTCGGCCGTATTAAGGTCACAAAACAAGGTCAAAGGTCATTGAGTGCAAAATTCACCTAAGCCCCTTTAAATGCGTATAACTCTGTCAATTATATGTCTAAATGCACGAAAATGGTTTTAAATGAAAGCCAAATGAATTATCTTGCATATGAAATATAGTTAGTGATACTTTTCTCATTTGCACATTAATTGATTTTTGGCGAAATGTAAAAAGAGGCCAAAAATGTGCAGAATTTGAACATTGTGTAAATGAAAATCACGCTGCATATGAAATATTATTGCGACTTCAATTACACAAACGCGCTGAAAAATTTCTATAAACCCTAAGCAAAAATTTAAAATCACATTTGGTAGTAAAAAGTCACTATTTCTAAATGTAGGTACAGCTCAAAGTCAGCTGGGGTCAATATTTGTATCGATCGTTGCTTTTATACAGTGTAATGGGCATTTCAACAGTATTGATGGAACTAAAATGATATCATTACATTTGTCTGTATATGGACTCTAAATAGATTGTATAAGTATATACCTGCGAAAATAACATTTAAAACAATGGCTTTCACGGTGTAAATGTTAAAAAAAGTGAGTAAAAGTTACCCCGCCCACTCAAATAACCTGGGAAATTGGTACAATTTACTTTGGCGCCCAAAACAGTTCAAGTAATGTAATGAATAAACATTAACAATCTAGAACAGTTCGTTTATGGTATAAAAAGAAAAAAATCACTAGTTCGGAAATGGTTGACAAGGTTATACGAAGAACACATAGGCATGTATACATGTTTGGACTTACTACGCCTCGCCACCTATAAATTCTGATCGGTTACTGTACACTTATAGGCCTCTGATTGGAAAGACTTTAGACATAACTACAATTCAGTAGACACAGAAAAGCTTATTCAATAAATAAAAAAGATGATTGGCACGGTAAATTGTTACGTTCACGCGTGTAGGAACAGGGGGCTAGTGGGGGGGGGGGGGCTTAGCTCCCCCTCCAAAAAATGGCAAAAATGCCGATTTGTCCTTATTTAACACCGAAATTTTAGAGAAAATCAAATTTAGCCCCCTCTAATATTCAGAAACAGGGGCTTCAGCCCCTTAAATATAATCTTACGGGCCTGACGTGTACATGCAGAAGTAGCAAAAATTGCATTTTCTATTTATTGAAGATCGAAAGCCCTTTTGGTCAAACTAAACAATAATTTCTGTTTTCATAGGAACCGAAAAAGTAAGTCAATATCGACAACGTGATATGCGATTAACTACTTGTATCTTCATATTTTTTCTTAACTTCAGAGCGTGTATATAGATCAAAAGCACAGAGTGGGAGCAAACACCAAAATTCTATAATATACAAGTGAGATCTTCAATATTTTAGGCAGGTTTCAGTGAAAATCAGTAGAAAAATGATATATCATATGAAATCAGTACTGTTAATGATACATTAAAGCAACATCCGGCATTCATTTCTTTCTAGCAATGTGCTATCTTTCTTTCTAGCAATGTGCTATCTTGAAACAGTTGAGCCGGGGCAAAGGGTAGAAAAATATAGAAACTGGTGGATTTTTCACAATAAGTGGTATTTTACAAAATCAATTTTGATTGCCGTGTCAAAATTAAGATTCAAAACAGCTTTTAAGTAGGTGGGCCCAGGGTAATTCTTGTACTAGTAAATCCCACAATTCAATGACATAGTTTGACAAGATTCGAGTGGCTAGAACCTTCGTTCAAACATCCTTCCATAGGCCTACACATTTCACAAGTGAAAAAACTTTTACGGATAAGCCGGACGATCGTCCTTTTATAATCCAGGCACATCCGACAGCTGGACAATTGACGGAAAGTACGTTCACAAGAACCATTGAAATTATTCGCCAAATGTGTTGAAGAGCAATTGCCTATAGTTTATGACGAGTCATCTTCGTTTTGCAACCATCAAACTCTGGATGTAGACATCCAGAGATGCGGGAAGGGAGGGGGGGGGGTGATTAAGATAAGAATTGATTAAATGACTGCTACTGTGGAGGACTTCTTTAGATCAAGTATAAACAATTGGCAAAATAGATGGAAAAATAGTATAGTATGGAGTTCGAAGAAGTCTAAGTGGAAAACAAAACAATAAAAAAATAACACAAATATCTGGTTCTGTCTATGCGATGCTAAAAACGTTTTGACCCCCCTCCTAACACACAATGGCAGAATCAAGGTATATACTGAAGGTTACAGTGCATACACCTTGACGTATTTTTAATCTGTGAAAGCTATTGATAACATTGTTTGAATATGTCTAAATGTGATACTGTATCATAAAAACGAGAAAGTAGGAACGGTTTTTACTGGACTACCCGTTCTCGAAGTGTGACGAAAATGCTTCTTCAACTAAATCTAATTTGCTAAACATGAACACAGACTAGTCAATTTACACATTAAGGTAGAAGACCCATGATGAAAAACACCATTTTCTCGCCATACGAAATGCATCAAATTGCACACACGTATAAATACACTTCCCAAAAGTTGATTCACCGTGCCGGATTTCAAGATTATGCTTCAAGAAGAAAATAATTTACAAATATCTTTTTAGTCTATATTCATATGCAAGGGAGGTAATTTTGAACATTTTGTCAAATATTTTCATAAGTATGCATGAATTCAAAATTCTAAACCGTACAAAATGTTTATGTTTACATTTGGAATAGAAATGTAACACAGTTTATGAATTACTGGCATTTTTCAAATTTCGCCTCTGGCTCTTTGGTGCTCATTAGGGGTCTTCTACCTTAAAACAGACAATATGTAGTCTATGTACAGGTACCACTTTGTGTGTAGCCTGGGTCTAGTCGTCGGTAATATACAATGTGATGGATATGATTCAAAGACATCGATATATGTAAAATTGTTGCACCTGTGAACAGGAGTAGAGGAACAGCAAGACATTGTTAGACTTGAATCCAGGCTAAGTTGCATGGTGCACGGCATTATCTCGGGAGAATACCCAGAGTTCATTTTAAAGATTTCAGAGATCATGAAACAGAACTGCCATGCGATTCTAGATTTTTAACGTACTCCAATCCTTTCAAAAAAGATGTCTCCCTAAAGGCGTTGTCAAATCTGGCAGATGATTTAGGTAGTCCACCCATTATTAGATACCAAACACTTTGTGTAATTTTTCCTCCATCTTCAGCGCGTCCCGTTACAATGCAAGTCGACAAGGGTATCCGAATTTTAAAATCTGGATATCCTTGTCAATTACCGATGTCACTGATGACGCCAAAGATGCACGATATTTGGCATCTATTGACGAATGAAACATACCACAATAGTTACGGTATGTAACGCAAATAATTATCCAAGAATAACTGATATGATCAAGCCTTCATCATTTAGACCTTCTGAAACAATACCTGTTGTTGAGCCTAGCTGTTGAGGGAATAGAAGAGCACGCTCATTTCTTAAGTTCTTTCCCATGGGTGCATTCCCAGAAAAAAAATGTAATTACGTCTCTGATTCTACCAATTAGTCCAGGGTTTTGTGCCCTTAAACTTCACTAATTGAATGTGTATGCTGAGAATCTCGTGTATCGACAAATATTAAGATTTCCAAGCAAATGATGGACTCTGTGTGTGTTGGCATAGGATTAAGGTATAATTTTGATATGAAAGCAAGCGATTTCTGCACTATTGAAATACAAAAGCCATTTTTTTTTACTTTTATTGATTTCGGCATGCTGCACAAAATACTGACCAATCAAGTAAATAAAAACACGATCCTGTTCGATTTCCTGAATTAAATCACATGATCTGAGTTATGATGCCGAAAAATGTCTGCAGCTTTTAACATACGGATTCACTTTTTTATATGGTACAACAATACTCCCATACAAATGAAAGATACACATTTGATTACAACGAAAATTATTATTGAATGAAGAGTTTTTAGTTATGCTATTATAAGTTGGTCAGTGCCCAGAGGTTAGTCAGGTTTATTGTCTAGAGGATAGCTAAAAGCAACTACAGGGTCATAGATTTCCTTATTTATGCACAAAGAGTTCCTTTGCGCCAACTCCACAACCCATTAGTTCTTAATTAACATAGTAAGAATTAGCTAGCGATCGTTGTGTCTTTATAATCTGATAATCTCCAATAACATAATGTAATGTTTAATTAAAGATTGAGTGATTTTCATAATTAGAGATAGGCCTACATACAGAATCATATTTAGTTCAATTTCTAAAACAATTAAAAGATTATTGGTTACAAAATCAGAAAGACCCAAAGACTGAATCTCCTGTTGTCTCTAATGAAAGCATGTACATATCTAAGTAAATACATGTATTGATACCTTCATGGGCACTTAAGACCTTTAAGTATACCATAATCGCATACCAGAACTGCAGTCAGACTTATGATTGTGATATTTTTTCCATAAAATGGAATGATCCGTTCCTAATTACATTTTATACACATGATCGAATGCTCTCGTAAGTCCACCATATGTAATCACCCAAATCGCAATAATGGAATTTAACGTTCGGTTTACAGAATGAAACTACACCATTTATTAATGAACGAAACGTGTTGAAACATATTTATTCTTACCTTGAATGTCTTATGTTCGTAAATTAATGAAATGACTACTTTCAGCTGCTGATTATGCTTAATATCTGTTTTATTTTGAGTCTTGTTTTATTAAATTGCACTTTTTTTAATGACTAGGAATTCGTCAAAAGAGGCACAGATTTGACTTACTGATGTTGATATAGGCTATATATAGTTCTAATGCTGTATTATTAAAGCAATTTTTTGCCAATGAAATTCTTATCATATTTTAGGAAAATGCATCAAAAGCCATAAAAATCACGAAAATAATATTTTTAAACAAGAATTTCCAATAAAACATCATAAAAATATCGAGACTATCATTTATGTGAAGTTCGTATTGCTACACCAATGTTTGTGTTTTTTTGTATTTTTTTTGGAAAATTTACCCCACCCACTTTTAGCTATGGCTACAAGGGTAAGCCAATGGCTAATTCTGTAAGCAAATATATATCAGTAAACAACAGATGTCTAGGCAATTTTTAAGTATAATGTCATTTATCCAAACATACCGTTGGTATTTTTTAAGATTTTTTTACTTTTCGAAATAAACTATTTTTGTGATTTTTTGGCCATTTTTTGCTATATTTATCAAAATTTACAAATACACAAATTCGTAAAGCTACATATTGTTATTTCAAGTAACAGTACTAATCGTCAGCTTTATTTAGGTACCAAAAGAATTGTTTTAGCTTAAGAAATGTGTAAGTTATGGAGTATTTTAGGGGGCATGTGTGAATAATGTACCGAATGACCTTTGACCTAGTTTATTTCAACCAATATCGCCTGCTAGAGGCGACTACCGGGCAAGCCCTACGTACCATGCCTTGAAGATATAATTGGACCTGGTAGTCGCCCATGTTCAGAGAATGCCTACGAAAGTCACATTTTTTGACTTTGTAGGCAGACTATTGTGTAAAGTCTTAGATTTTACATTCTTAGAAATCTGGACCATTTACACTTAAATTAAAAAACAATACTGTTACCGGTTTTATTTTTTCTTCATATTTTACCATAAGTATGGGCATATATGGGGGTAATTCTAATGTAAATTTCATAGGTTGACAAAAACTGGAACTAGGTGAAATTTAAACCAGATTTTGGTCAAAATATTTAAAAACTAAAAAAATGGCGATGAGGTCATACAAAATCTTTCAGCAAATTGTATTTTGTTGAATAATATATGCTATTCTGGTTTATACACGAAGAGAAATTATACATCATTTTGGGGGACAATTTGGCTCGAATAGAACAAATCTGTGTGTATATGCCCTCTTTTAGTTAGGATACCCCCCCCATTTTTATGCAAAAATCTTAAAATTCTTAGAAAATTATTTTTCCGGAATAGTTTTTTGGAAAATATTTCGGGAATAACGCCGTAGTACAGAATACTAACTTCATACCAAATTTCATGAAAATCGGAGCGTGGGCACAATCCTATGGAAATTTCTGGTAGGACGAGAAAATGTCTAGGAAATGTCTCTTTAATTATAAAAATGAACCAGGATCTGGAAAAACGTCCCTTGAGGCTTTTGAGCACAACATAGATCCAGATCAGTCTGTGCATACGCACAGTCTGATCAGGATCCATGTTGTTCTCTAATAGCTTCTTCGCGACCTGTAATAACTTAAAGAGGACAACATGGATGCATATTGAACTGCATTTGACAACAGGCTGATCTTCAAACTCAATTTTTAAAAATGCTATAAGGGACGTTTTTCCAGATCCTGGCTCAAATATGTTCTGATCATAAAAATAAAACTAGTTTGTCGAAATATAAAGCAAATGCCATTTTGTGATGTTGCGTGACCTTTTATGAGGGTATGTGATATATAACAAAGGCCCCTTTCGACATTGGAGAACAAAACTGATCTAGATCAGCAAGATTCGTACTTTTCTTAGGGTAACTAGAATGAATTGTTTCTATATTGACTCTTGGTGAGCAGCATAAGTCATGATTAGAAATCTAACATAAGGCACATCGCTGCTTTTCAATGAAACTCTCGCAACCGCAGCTTAAAACAAGCTGTAGTTACGAGGTTTTCGTTGAAAAGCGACGACGTGTCGATCTGGATCCACAAGTGTCGCAATGCTATAAAGATATCTTTTTATCCATTCCCAAATAAGACCTAAGCGTAAATACGCGGTAAAACATTAAAAAGGGGTTTTTGCCTTGACACAAATAGTTGCTCTATTGCTTTTGTGTCAGGTAAGTGAAAGGTCAAGGTCACAATAAGATCTTGTTTTTAATCTGCTTTCGTGCTCTTATTCAAGAACCATTCAACATAGGCCATTAAAACATTGTAGGATAGTTGCTCTTGACTCAAGGATGTGTCCTTTTAATTCTGGATCACATTAGTCAAAGGTCGAATCGAACTTGTTAAAGCGTGTTAAACAAGATTGTGTTTGTGTTTGTGAAACATGAATGCCCCGAAATGGCCATTTTTCTACAATGATTTCGTGTTAAGGGTTGATAAGGATTAACGGATGACCCTGAGGAATGTCATATTGCATGGAAAAGATAGATATTATTGAAAGCAAGTTCCATAACAAATTTTATCTTTGTATGTAGAAAATGCAAATGTTCAGTTTTCGAACAGACAGATAGACATACAGACAGAAAGGCTGACCGACCCGAGTAAAACAATAAACCCCACGATCTTTCGATGTGGGACATAAAAACCCATTTTCTTTCTCTGAATCGAGAACAATTTGTAGTGACAACTACCAAGGCGTCAGCAGAGGTATTTTATTGGTATATAAATGTTGCGCATGCTTGTAGATTCAAACAATCGGCGTTTTTGACCAGATATAAGTAGGTCAATGTAAAGCTATTTTAGAAAGTTTGCCTCAAATCTGGTATACAATATATAAGACTAAAAATTTACTAACTTAATATAAGGCATGTACGGACAGATTTGCCTCATTTTAGGTAAGAAATTTTGCAATAACTTTCTTATTTCAGCGTGAAATGTCAATTGTGCTTGAAACATTATTGCACTTTTTGCAAGATTTTTCCCAACCGACCAGAAAAACGACAACATTCAGGTCGTTTTTCTGGTCGGTTGGTATCAATTTTTGGGAAAATTATGAAGAGCTTAGTAAATCAGGGTATATGCAACAAACCGCTTGAAAATTGACTCGTAAATAAGGGATTTTCATAATTTCTTACCAGAAGCATGGCTAATTTGGCCGTAGTTGCTATCATTTCGTTTTCCTGGCACACCGCCTTACTGAACTCTTTTCTCTGGTGTATGGCTTACTTGAAACATTCTTGTACTTTTTGCAAGAATTGTTCCAGCAAAAAATGGAGATCGTTTTTCTGGTCGGCTGGGATAAATTTTTGGCAAAAGTATGAAGAGTATTCAAATAAGTCATACTAGAAGGAAAGAGCTTAATGAGTCGGGGTACATGCAACAAACCGCTTGAAATTGACTTGTAAATACAGAAGTTATTGCACAATTTCTTAGCCGAAGCCCGGCTAATTTGGCCGTAGTTTCTATCATTTCGTTTTCTGGTCGGTTGGGTTCGCAGAAATAGTTATTGCAAAATATATGACCATAATCGAGATTATTTTTGTACGTAGACTGTGTTATCCATCCCATGATGCACACTCTCCACCATGTTAATAATTATTAGTCCCCTACCGGCGAAGCCGAAGGGGACTTTAGGTTTGCACTCTGTCCGTCAGTCAGTCTGTCTGTCTGTCTGTCCGTCTGTCCGTCAGTCCGGTGAATTAGTTTTCCGGACTTTTTTTCTAAACGGGGATAGCTATTGAGCTGATTTTTGGTATGTAGACCCGCATTGATGAGTTACAGAACAAGTTTAAGTTTCGTTCCGGTCCAGTGATTTTTGAGGAAGATATGGATGCTGGACTTAGAAAATTACTGGGAAATTACAGTTTTCCAGACTTTTTTTCTTAATGCTGGCAGCTATTGACCTGATTTTTGGTATGTAGACCCGCATTGATGAGTTACAGAACAAGTTTGAGTTTCGTTCCGGTCCAGTGATTTTTGGGGAAGATATGGATGCTGGACTTAGAAAATTTCTGGGAAATTACAGTTTTCCACACTTTTTTTCTTCATGCTGGCAGCTATTGAGCTGATTTTTGGTATGTAGACCCGCATTGATGAGTTACAGAACAAGTTTTAGTTTCGTTCCGGTCCAGTGATTTTTGGAGAAGATATGGGTGCTGGACTTAGAAAATTTCTGGGAAATCACAGTTTTCCAGACTTTTTTTCTTAATGCTTGCAGCTGTTGAGCTGATTTTTGGTATGTAGACCTGCATTGGTGAGTTAAAGAACAAGTTTGAGTTTCGTTCCGGTCCAGTGATTTTTGAGGAAGATATGGATGCTGGACTTAGAAAATTACTGGGAAATTACAGTTTTCCATACTTTTTTTCTAAACGCTTGCAGGTATTGAGCTGATTTTCGGTATATGAACACATTGATGAGATACAGAACGAGTTTGAGTTTCGTTCTGCTCCAGTGATTTTTGGGGAAGATACGGATGCTGGACTTAGAAAATTTCTGGGAAATCACAGTTTTCCAGACTTTTTTCTTAATGCTTGCAGCTATTGAGCTGATTTTTGGTACGTAGACCCGCATTGATAAATTACAGACCAAGGTTGAGTTTTGTTCCGGTCCAGTATTTTTGAGTAAGATACGGATGCCAGCAACTGGACTTTGAACTTTTTTGGGCTTCTTTTTCTAAACACATATATAAAGCCGGTAGGGGACTTGGTATTGTTTTGCAATACTTCAGAATGCTTGTTCATTCTAAATTGGTTCAGACTAATATGTTACAAGTCAACACTGCGAAGAAACAACGCATGCGTACAATATGGTATTTTGTATTTATATAGAAAATAATTATAATGGTCTCTTTTCAAAATGGTTTTGTTTTGACAGGTCTGTTTATTTTTCAGATTCATTCGTCAATATTGCTTAAATGTTAAAATATGGAAGGTGAGAATTTCTTGCTCATCGCATTTATCTGCTCCCTGATGCAGAATTGCTTGACGTTGTCAGAGAGCGACACCATAAGCTTCCCACCGAGCGATCTCTTCAGCTGGTGTCCACACACAAGTTTCTGTGAGCAAAGTCAAGTAGATCCTGACAAGGTAGCAGCAGCAGCAGCAGCAGATTATGGTGACGATGTGATGCCGTGCTGTTCATCATGCTCATGTTCAGAGGATTGTGGTCGAAAACGGAACTGTTGCAAATACGAGTACGACTTATACAGGCTCGACGAAACGTTTGATACCATTTGTGAACCGCTGAAAATCCTGCCACCCCATAAAACCCGTGATGGACCATTTTATCACATTGTACGCGCGTGTCCGGACCCCTCCCAGGTCTGCGACTCTGGCAAATTAAGGAGTTATAACCCGGTATATTCACACGACAGTGGGATGTTGTACTATAACCCTGCGTGTGCTGAATGTCATGGTCAAGAAAACACGACAACTTTTAAGCGTTTGATAACATGTCCCGATCATCTAGGTTCACACTTTCCATACACCCTGGACATTACAAATGACAATGTGTATACAGAATGTCAATTGAACTTTATAATCCCTGCAGATATCGACTTCTCTTCAGAAGTATGCCGTATACAAAACAAACAGCAATGCATATTTAAAGATTTCAACGATTCTGGAATATATGAAAAATTATGTAGAAGTTTCAATGCCACTTTCTATAATGAATTTATGGTGGGATATAACAATGTGTTCTGCTTTTTATGCAGTTCACAAGGCGCATACCTGAGTCATCTGAACGCCAGTATTTGGTCATCTCTGCACGAATTTTGTCCTAGACGGGACGGCTTGAAGACGGGTGAGGAAGTCACGTTTTCTCTGTTGTTGGACCACTCAGACGATGAGCATTCAGCTTATAAAACTGAATATCCTGGTCGTACAATGTGTATAAACGCTAAAAATGAGGTAATAATTTCAACTTTTTTAACATTTTCCAAAGTGACAAAACATGGGTTGTTCCAATATGAATTCAAGCAAATTACGCAAAACTAATCTTAACCCGACCTTTCAATGACAAACGCACTTCGCTGATGTTCAACAACAACAACAACAAAAAAAACCAAAAACTCCTAACTGTAGCTTATTTTAAGCTGAAGCTACGAGATTTTTGTTTAAAAGCGACGACTTGTCATGCAATATTTTTATGCAAATATCTACAAAAAGCAGCATGTTAAACAAAGAATGTAAAGACACTTTTTGGCAATGGCCAAAATGTAATCACTAAAACGATTGCCAATTCATAGCTGTTTCGCCGATAGGTTTAGCTGTGACTTTTTGGAAACATACACATGCAACAATCTCTCGCTTCTAGGTAGTTTTCTTACTCTCGACAAATACTCAACGGCTTCTGCTGAGATTAAGGTAGAATACCCGTAATGTGGCCATTTTGAGATTCATAAAACATCGGATATTTTCGGGCGTCGTCGTTGCGAATCCGAACTTATTCAGGCGCGGTCGTAAACATTCGGCTGTGGAAAGTTGCACCGCCGAATGTTTTCGACGTAGCCCGAATAATTCCGACGTCGCGTGAGTCTCATTATGGGTGGACTACCTTAAGTATACCAAGGTGGTCCTTATAGAGTACCATTCCCGTATACACCAAACTCTACACCAAATCCCGTGGGCTTTGCAAACAGAAAACACCGCGAAACACTCTAATTTGTTTGTGTTCCCAAAAGAAAGAAACGTGCACATCTGCGAGTAAATTAGCGTTGAATGTGTGAAAAATCCACGTGTTTGGTGTATTAAAGTGAGATAGAACGGAGAATCAAGGGAATGGTGTTAACAATGAACTTTATCTTATCATAAATCATTGTGTATAAGCCGAGAAGTTAGAGAAAACTGCCTCGAAGCGAGCGTGTCTACGTTTACAGAAAAGTCACGTGGGATAGCTACCTTGTATTTTGCCTGATATCTGAGATGTCTATATATTATCATTATTAGTCTATGTATCTATGAATTCTACTTTAAATCAGAATCTTACACTATCGATCGTGACATCTTTGGCATTTTAAAAAATCTTGGACACTTAAATAGTGCAAAGAAAAGAAAGAAATAATCATTTTCGACATTGTATAGTTGCTAAACACCAACGATACTGAGTGATGTACATCACGTGGTTAATCACCTGATTAAAAATTTGAGAAATTCATCAATATCTCTCTTAATACTTGACCAATTGAATTCGATTTGAAGCAGAGATTGTGGGAAAATGCCAGGAATTAGCTGGACAAAATCAACTGATAAAATATCATTGAAGTCAAAATTATGGTTAATCTTCAATAACGTTTTCATCGGCTGAGATTTCAAAAATCCACCGCGTCTATCTAATTCGCGACGTCTGTCCACCTTCTCTGCTTCAAACCTCATTATAATCGGTCTCGTATTAACAAAGTTATCAAAATCTTTCTGAAATTGTTGTATCACGTACGTGATTACTCACCGTGTACATGTAACAACATTAACATAACCTCAGCTATTCCATATAATGTGAACAATATGTCACAAATGTGTTTTTTTCTACTAGGTTATTTGCCGACCAGTGACCTGCCCTGATGGACAAGTTTATATTGATGGAACATGCCGCCATCTTGGTTCAGCCTGGTTTTTCAAGAATGTGGGTATAAGTATCTATTTGTCTACACCACTGGGAGCTACAAATGTTTCCGAAGACGATATTGTAGACTCTTCCTTGGTATCAGGGTCGAAATGGGCTAGACCTTTTCTGGAGCGCCCTGGATTTGAGGACTGGGATCTTACTTTATTATATAACGTCAACAACCAAACCATTGTCCGGTACTTCATTGCTCTGTTGTTCCAAAGAAGCAAGACCATCGTTCCCGACATCTTTTTGCGTAACGTAACGACTTCATTAAATGGGGAATGGAGATTACGCGCAAACGGACACACATTCGATCTGAAACCACGCTTTAGTAAATATACAGGATACCTCTCACCCAAGAACGACTCGACCTATCTACCTACATGGTATTCACATCCCAATTTGATCGACGATGCTGCGGAAAACACAGATATGGATCGTGTACGCCATTTACTCGGTGATCGAAGTATTTTTGACCCCCGGAGCAGAATCAATGTTGTTTACATTACAAAATTGTTCTTCTGTACATTGATCGAGCTGAAATATAGCGACGTGGTTTACTCGATGGTAAGAATATATCTTCCTAGTGGCGACAAATTTATCGAAGATGGCGAGTTTACCTCGACGATGGATGAGTACGGTGATTTACGCGTTCATATGTGTTTGGATGATTATCAGCAAAGCGGTTCTCGTGCATCGACAGCCCCGATAGTACGTGCCCTTGTCTACCTTAGTGCCATCTTTGTTTTTGTAGTCTAGTAAAAGTGTACCTTTTTAAGGATCGGGAACAGTAGTTACTGTAATTTGATAATACACTGACCACATAAAGAAACACAACATTCATTTGATATCAAATATTTCAAATAACATACATAGACCTAAGAATGTTTTGTTAGTATGTTTCAACGTCATCTATAACATTAAATCTCATGTAATCCGAGTCTTCTCTGGTGCAAATTTCGCTCTTTGATATATTGACGTCGGTCCATTTTACATCAGAATCCACTACTATTTAAAAAGTGGAAAATTCGCAGCGTCAGAAAAAGCGAATTTTTACCATTTACCATTTTTAATATGTAAGTATTTGATTTACATTTAAATTGTGAGGTAAATTATAGCGTTACAAATACATTCTTATTGTAAAATTTAGTGTCAGGAACGAAACGCTTTCCATTATTTGGTTGAGTAAGGCATTACAACATGAAGGAGTTAAATCATATTTTGGTGTCGAATTATTGTAAGTCTATTGTATATATAATTAACTTTGTGAAATGGTCACAGTTCATTTTAATTCTATCAAAACAATTAAAATATGTGTTGAATTAGTAAAATAAGAACTTATATGTTAAAAAACCTGCAATGTCTACAAAATGTCATCCAGATTTCTTGATAAAGGAAGACTAAAGACTATTCTAAATTATGGCTGAACGGTATCTAAATTATCGTTTATGTTCAATTATTTGAGCTACAATTTGTGTGAATCGCCTTGTATAGAGAAAAACGTAAATCAAAGGACTGAGAACACTATACTTGGACGTCTCTAATTGATTGAGCGGGATTGTAAATGAACGATAGATATTTCTTTCTTTCTTTTTAATTAGACGTTTAACATCTTATTCTAAAAAATCGGTATCGGACATACCTGTACATATACTCAAAAGAAAAAGTTTAGTCAGTATTTTTGATGGTCAATTATTCGGCCAAATTACAACATATCAGTTTAAAATTTCACACAATATTTGTTCAATCAACGCTTAACAAACATCTTTGAATAATGTTGCTAAATTTTAGTTTTTAGGTTTGTGTTAAAAGAATTTCAAAATGTGACAGGTGCACTTGCTGCAGTTAAGGCGCAAGTCTTTTTCCTGTATAAATGTATGCAAACCAAAGACAATAGCCCAGATACAAAAAATCGACAATAAAAATGGTACCAGCTTACATGATTTTAGCACCCTGACTTAATCAATTTGGCCAAAAAGGACAATGTTGGAAACCATCTACCTAACCTATAATCTCTGGCGGTTTCCTACAGTTTGAACTTGGCAAGCACTTTCAGTTTTAAGCATTTGTGTAGTTGTTGTCAAAAATGGGCACATGCATGAGATTTTGGTCATTGATACCTCTGAAAACAGCGTATATGGAATAAACGTTAATTGTGACGTCATCAATTTACGTCACGTCCAAACTGACAAAAAACATTGAAAATTGACTACACTGTAACCAATTTGTTCAATAATGACAGTTTGTTTTAAAAAGTCTGTCTTTTACTTGCCTGGCCATTTACCCTAGAGTTGGCTTTTCGAGCATTGGCTCAGCCAGATCTCAGGCATTTTTTGACAAATATTGAATGTCGGTTATTTTTTCTAATTGTCTGTCTACAATAAATAACTTTGTATCAGTAGTAAACCAGCTATTGGTCCTGATAGAACGATTTCTTGAAAACGCAGTAAAATGCTAGGAGCAACAAGTTGGGTGCGTAAGTCACCATAATCTACTGTAAATTCCATTAAAAAGAAGTTTTCTCACTCACAGTCAACAGAGAGACTTCTATTCTACCAAGAAATGATACAAAGATCGATTTTTCATGTCAATGACCAGGAATTTAGACTCTACAAAAAGTCACTCCTGAAGCTGTGACTTTTCAATTTGACCCCTTTTGGAATGAATTGTCGAAAAGAAGGTTAAGTAAAACATGGATGCCAGTTGAATTTCACCGACTTGTTCTAAATTGGTTGAAGAATGTTATGAATAAAAATTTTGGCATTGTAAAACGTTTTAGACAAAATTATTGACCAAAAACTTTATACTGACTAAACTTTTTCATCTCAGTATATTAATGAGGTTTATTACGTAAAATCCCATATCAGACTTACAATTAATTTGATGCCCGTTTCAAGAAAACTGATTTGTCTCTATGAACAATCATTATTAATTTAATTATCCAATTTAATAAATGTCATGTGGTTATCAATTTCGTCTTCTTGTTTCGATTTAACTATGGTTTCGTCGTCAGCTACTCCTTTCGTAACGTTTCGTTGACTTTATAAAGGATGAGCCAACGCGCTACATAAATGAAAGCCGCGATAGTATGGCGTACCAAATGGGTCAAAAGTCTATTTAGAGCGTGCACGCATAAAATATACGCGTCGACGCGTAAATTTTATGCGTCGACGCGTATATTTTCAACTGCTCGCGTAAATATACGCGTCGACGCGTATTTTATCTATTTACCAATCAGATCCTTCGTTTCATCCATCAATTGTATGGTATAAAAGGAAAGGTTTGTTACCGCCTCTCCCATTGGCCAGCCTCGGTTTCACATTTTTTACTACTGCTCGCGTAAAATTTACGCGTCGACGCATATATTTTCAACTGCTCGCATAAATTTTATGCGTCGACGCGTAAATATACGCGTCGACGCATAAAATTTATGCGTCGACGCGTATATTTTATGCGTGCACGCTCTTTCTAGACTTTTGACCCATTTAGTACGTCATACGATAGCTCACTCGGCAGAGCATTCGCCTGTACTCTTTACACAGGTCTATATCTGACAGGCCGTGAGTTCGAATTATACTCAGACACTGTCTTTTTTATATATATTGTTTTCGACTTTTATTATCTCCACCAACGTTAGGTAAAACAAACTCATGCAGTGATTTAAATTCGATCTAAACACAAATTTAAAGAAATGAAGTAAAAAAACGCCTATCATTTATTCGCAATTCCACTCAATCAATCAGAGACGTCTAATTACAATGATCCAAGCACTTGGATTTTTATTCGTGTTTAGTGTCTAAAAATACGGCAACAGTTTTCCCTGGTTGTGGTTACAAAACAGTTAAATTCAATACATATTTTTCCTGAAACAAAATAGCAGACATATTGGAGCACCTAACCATGGATTCCTCATACCAGTACTACCACGGGATCCTTACATATACGGGTGTGCACACAAAAAAGAAATTGGCAACGTGTCATTTGGAAAATACCAATGGATTTACAATACGCAATTTGAAATCGTTATGTCATTATCAACGAACATTCGTTATGTCATTATCAACGAACATTTGAAAATTGCAATGTCCCTATCTGTACGTACATTCAGTTTTTAACCCGATCATTGAGGTACCATTGTCACTGTTCTGTTCTAGATCTATTGCTTAATCTTCAGAATACACGTGAACAGATCACTTTAACGTAAAAAATAAAAGATCGCTGTCGCTCGATCTTATAATAATAATTGTGGTGTCATGATTATTGATTAGTATGTAAATAGCGTCTCATCCGAGGCTGTTCAGATGGAAACCCGGTTACTTGTCGTCGAGTCGACCCCGAGTTGCGAAAATAACTCACTCCCCGATAATTAATGTGGAAACCCCGTCTCATAAATTAATCGCGTGGAAATCCCGTTGCTTATAATATGTCATCCTTAAATAGCAATGATCAAAGACGAAGAATTTGTCAAACATAGTACATCCATTAAATTGAGCAATCATTCTAAAAATGTCTGCTTGCAGAAAATACATAATCAAAACAAAGGTGTTAACAAAAGTTATACAGAAGAAATGGACCGAACTGGTTTCGAAGCAACGAAGTTCCAAATGTCAAACTGAAGAAAAAAAAGCTGGTTGCGAAGCAGGGCTAATCTTTCCCGTTTGAGCTATTGCTGCATTTGATGGCATACAGCGTTTAGTTAACTTTATCAATATATTACAAGTATACGTATATCGCTTTCTAAAGATTGTACCCTTTACACAATTTCACGAAAGTCAAATCACTACAAAACAAATGGCTATACAGAAACAAGATCAATAAGCTGGTAAAAACATGGCATGAATTCAGTCGAGCAATAAATCTTATCGCGTTTGTTAGAAAACACACAGAGAGCGGAAAAGTTTTCTTGAATCGCCATCAAATCAATTTAGAATTTTGACCAACTGGCAATTGAGTCTGAGAAGTGTTTTTGGTAATAAACCTCAAGTCCCCGGAGTGATTTTAAGAATTGGACGTCCGAAAGACGTCCAATTAAAAACATTTCACTCATAGCAGCCGATATTGCACCATATGGGAAATTATAACCCATTGATACAATTGATAGTAGAGAGAGTAGTGCAGAATATCTACAAGGCAAATGCCTTCTTAGAAATAGCGTACGATGAAATTCCAGAAGAACATACAAGAATGTTGACACATTAAAGATAGAGTGTTTCGCTGCTGACATCAGAGGGTTATTGGATAAAACCATCTATAAATCACAAACAAGTGTGAAAGGATTATCTATATATAATGATGCACATGTTTGTGTTTGTGATATAATCCTACTTCAATGATATGGTACAATGTATTGATAGCCAGTTGTTTTATCTCATGAAATTTATATTGTAATTGCCCTTTAATGAAGAATGAAATAGCTACTTATGCCTTTTTAAGAAGTTTCGTTCCTGCCACAATGAACGCGTTGTTTTATGAATCACTAGTGCTTAAAGTGGTGCATTGTCACTGTCTTTTATAAACATAAGATTAGATATTTGGCATAACTAAAAATTGGCACACAAAAAGCGTTTCACAATACACCTTTTTGGGATTGATTCCACTGCATATGATCTTCTTTAACGGCAAACGCTTGTATAAAGTAAATGATACTATTTTTTTCTAGAATTGTCGTACACCGTTTTGGAATCATGTTTAAAACAAGAGGCCCAAGAGGGCTTGAATCGCTCCACTGGCTAAAGTAAAAGAGTTATCTCATAATCTCTTGTAAGCCTGGCACTGGGTCACACAGGGCACATTTCTTCCAAGTTTGGTCTGAATTGGCCCATTGCTTTTTTTGAAAAGAATTATTTCATAGTTTGTCCAATTTTGATAAGCACTGCCCTGCCACACCCACATTAATAGACCAATCAAAATTTCACTAACAATGTATGTAAAGGACCACACAAGGAACATTTCTGCCAGGTTTGTACTAAATTGACTCAGTGGTTGTTTTTTAAAGAAACATTTCGTGATTTCTCCCATTCTGATAAGCACCGCCATGTCATGCAAACATTAATGAACCAATCAAAATTTAACAAACAATTAAAGTAAAGGACCAACCAAGGAACATTACTGCCAAAATCGGTGTACATTGGTTGATTTATAAAGAATTATTTTATGATTTCGCTAATTCTGATACGCCCCGCCATGCCAAATCCACAATTATGGACCAATCAAAATTTCACTGACAATTTAAGTGAAGAGTCATCCAAGGTACATTTCTGCCAAGTATGGTCAAAATTGGCCAAATTTTGATTTCTTGAAGAATTATTTTGTGAATTCTCTAAGTATAATAACCCCGCCATACCACGCCCACATGTATGGACCAATCAAAATGTCACTGTCAATGTAAGTAAAGTGTAACCCAAGGTACATGTCCGCCAAGTTTGGTCAAAATTGGCCAATTGTTTGATTTTTAAAGATTTTTTTGTGATTTCTCAAAGTCTGATAAGCCTAGCCCTGCCACGCCCACATTAACAGACCAATCAAAATTCTTTGAACAATTTAAGTAAAGGGTCACCCAAGGATCATCCCTGCAAACATTTATCAAAATTGGCCAACTGGTTTGAGAGGAGAAGATTTTCAAAAAAAAAAAAAAAAAAAAAAAAAAAAAAAAAAAAAAAAAAAAAAAAAAAAAAAAGCTAACGGACGGACACACGGATGCACGACGGACACAACGCCATGACAATAGCTCGCTGGAGCTAAAATTCTACGAGATGTTTTGAAATCAGAAAAAAATCAACGTTACATCGTTTGGGAAAAAATTGGTAAAGAAAATCTGAAATCAAACGTACTACCTTTACAATAGTATTTTTGTGTTGTTTTGATGTTACATTGATAAGTACAATATCAGAATTGGTGTAAAATAATTTCCCCTATTCTAATTCAAAACCTCTTTACGCCATGGAATGTACCGAAAAGTGTTTTTTAGGCATCAATCATAATATTGTACGCGTATAAGAGCAATACAACTTAAAAATACCATTCCAAAGGTAGTACCTTAGAAATAGATTTTTTTGCAAAATGTTTCCCAAGAGGTGTAAAAAGAGATTATTTCAAACCCTCTTTTTGCAATGAAATGGATCAAAACGACTTTTTAAAGGCAAAGATCCGAAGATTGTACATTACATGTAACAGCCATACAACACACGAATACCATTTTAAAGGTAGTACGTTGAAAAATTAAATGTAAAAAAGATTCCCCTATTTTAAAACCTTTTGAGGCATCGGAATCTACCGACAAGCGTTGTTTACGCAAGGATCCTAATATTGTACGTATATAACAGCAATACAACACAACATTATTACTTTGAAGATAGTACCGTGAAAAGTAGTATTTTTTTTTTGGAAAAATCTGTTCCAAACGGTGGAAAAAATACATATATTAAAAAAATCTTTACTCCCATGGAATGTATCAATAAGTGGAAAGAGTCCTGATATTGTACGTATGTAACAGCAATACAAACAAAAATACCATGCGCACGTTGAAATATAGGGCAATTTAAAAAAATATTTCTCAAATGGTGTTTTTCCCTATTTCAAAATCTCTTTTCAAAACCTCTTTTCGAAATGGAATGTATCAAAAACAAACCAAGACAAGTATCCTAATATTGTACCTATGTAATAGCAATACAACACAAAATATCGTTCTTAATGTAGTACGTTGAAAAATAGGGTTGGTTTTGAAAAGTCTGTCCCGATCATTTGTACCTTGAAAAATTATATTCTTAAAACAATTATCCCAAACGGTTTAAAAAGATGTTTCCCTATTTCATAACCTCTTTACGCAATGGAATGTATAAAAAAAATTAACGCACGTATATTACACGTATGTAACAGCAACACAACACAAAATACCATTTGAAAGGTAGTACGTTGAAAAATAGAATTGTTTTTAAAAGTCTGTCCCAAACGGTGTAAAAAAAGATTTTCCCTATTTCAACTCTTTACGCCATGGACATGGCCATGAACCGAAATCATAATGTACCTTTGTTACATACAACACAGAAATACCATTTTAAAGGTAGTTCATTTGTACCTTAAAATGGGATTTATTTTAAGAAAACTGTTTCCCAAACGGTTTAAAAAGGATTTTCCTTATTTCAAAACCCTCCTTTCGCAATGGAATGAACCGAAAAGAGCTTTTACGCAAGGATCCTAATGGTGTACAAATTTTTCAGCAATTCAACACAAAACACCATTTCTAAAGGTGGTAAATTGAAAAAAAATGCAATACGACACAAATTACCATTTTAAAGGTAGTTTGTTGAAAAAGGAATTATTGGAATAATCTGTTTCAAACAGAGTAAAAATAATTTCCCCTATTTAAAAATCTTTTTATGCCAAGAAATATACCGAAAAGTGTTTTTACGCAATGAACCCAATAATTTTAACGGCAATATGCCTTACATTACAAAAATACCATTACCTTTAGAATGGTGTTTTTTGTGTTTTCTCTCACAAACCTACAATATAAGGATCTTGACCTAAACACCTTTAGTTTTTACTCAAGAATCCTTATATTGTAAGCATGCAAAAACAATATATATGTTCTGCGCAAAATAAAAATTAGTATAATTCCGGAATAGTCCTACGCAAAGTAGGAATTCTTACTTTGTCGGACAAAGTAAGAATTCCTAAATTGCGCGGACAATTCCGGAAAGTAAGAATCGGGACAAAGTAAGAATCGATTATTGATTTTACGCTGTCTGCGCAATATAGGAATGGAGGGTTCAAAATAAGAATATTTTATCACTTACAATAACGATACACGGGCGTTTGTCTAATGTTAAACCATTCCCAAAACAAGACCTTGTTTTGACGCCCCCAATTGAGAAAACACTGATACATAAGAGAAAAATTGTTTGAAAACTCATTTTGCCTCAGTTATTTCTACACTTAAGAGTTCTTAGCGCCTGCAATTTTCTGGACACATTAATTAATAACACGACAATGTCCTCCATTTTTGCAGAGGCATTCAAAATTTCTAGTGTTACGGGCACATTAAAAATTATTGAGAAGATGGGTTTTATGATTGCTTGGTAGATAGATAAAACAATAAAAACGAAGAAAAACCATAATTAAAATGAGAGAAACATGGACAAAAGGTGTAAAATCACATATCTGTGACAAATAACTCGTATTAAAATTGAGAAGTTTGTGATATCATTGTTACAACAGTTAATCCAAGGATTGTCGGAATACTTTATCCTTTTCTCAAATAAGACGTCACTTGAAGAATGATTCCGGGAAAGCTTTGAGACAAAAGAAGAAAATACTAAAAAACAGGAGAAATGGCGAACGCATAAAACGAATTAACAGTTTAAGTTTTGTACATTTTATTGCATTTTTTGTTAAAATGACCACCTTACTAATCTTTCTTTGAATCCGTTTACCATTCTTCCATTGTCGAAAATATTCTTACTTTGCGCAGAGTACAAAGTAGGAATGAAAAAATGCGACAAATACGCTCTGCGCAATTCTAGAATTGTCCGGTACAATTCCGGAATCGGCGGACAAAGTAAGAATTCCTACTTTGCGCAGGACAATTCTAGAATTGTACTAATTCTTACATATATATTCAACGCGAAAACACCATTCTAAAGGTAGTAACCTGAAAAAGAGATTTCTTTCGGAAAATGTATCCCAAAATGGCGCGAAAAAATATTTTTCCTTATTTCAAAACCTCACTAAGCCATGGAATGTATAAAAAATGTTTTAAGACAGACATTCTAATAGTGTACGCGTGTAACATTAAAACAACCAATATTTAAAGGTAATACGTTGAAAAATAGACATTTTCGGAAAATCTGTCCCAAACGGTGTTAAAATAATTTTCCCTATTTAAAAACCTTTTTACGCCATGGAATATACCGAAATATGTTTTTACGCAATGATCCCAACATTGTACGTATGTAACGGCAATACAACACAATAATACCATTACCTCCAGAATCGTGTTTTTTGTTGTTTCTCTCTCACATACCTTTAGTATAAGGATCTTGACCTAAAACACATTTTTGGCACATTCAACACCCACAAGAACATTATTTTTACACTATTTGGGACAGATTTTTCAAAAATGACTACTTTTTAATGTACCACCTACAGAATGGCACTTTACTGTTGTAATGCTGTTACGTAGGTAAAAATAAAGGATCATGTCCCTTCAAAATATCTTTTCGGTACACTCGATACCTACAAGGATATTTGAAAATGAGAAAAATCCCCTTTACACCGTTTGGGACACATTTTTCCAATTTTCGATGTACTACCTTTCGAATGGTGTTTTTGTAATATTTTGCTGTCGTATACTTACAATGTACGGCTCTTGACCATAAATGTACTTCCTACAAAATGACCTTTTACTGTTGTACTGTTGTAACGTACGTACAATATAAGGATATTGTCCTAAAAGACACCTATTCTGTACATTCAATACCTACAATGAAATTTGAAAAAAGGACATTCCCCTTTCACACCGTTTAGGGATATTTTTTAAAAATCCTTCTTTCGATGTACTTCCTTTAGAATAGTATTTTTGTGTGTGTGGTTTTATTTTTTTTGGTTGCTATCACATACCTACAATATAAAGATCTTGACTTAAAAACAGTTTTTGGGCACATTAAATACCTACAAGAAGACTCGAAATAAGGGACATTATTTTAACACCGTTTGGGACAGATTGGTTCAAAGACTACTCATTTTCAATGCACTACCTACACAATAGCATTTTACTGTTGTGCTGTTGTAGCATATGTTCAACATAAGGATCATGTCAAAGAAAAACCTTTCAGTACATTCCATACATACAAGGAGATTTGAAAATCAGGAAAATCCCCCTTTTTACATCGGTTGGGATTTTTTTCTAAAAATCCTATTTGTGATGTATTACATTTAGGAAGTTGTTTTTGTATTGTTTTGCTGTGATATATTTACAATATAATGATTTTGAATTTTTGATACATGCAACACCCACAAGATGACTCGAAATAAGGGACATTATTTTTACACTGTTTTGGACATATATATTGTTTTTTAAAAAACTAAGAATTTTTTATGTACATCCTAAAAATGGCATGTTAGTGTTATACTGTTTTAACGTACAATATAATGATCTTGTCCTAAAAACACTTTTTTGGTACATTCGATACCTACAAGGAGATTTGAAAATCAGAAAATCCCCCTCAACACGTTTTGGAAATCGTTTTTTAAAAATCCTATTTTCGATGTACTACATTTAGTTAGAAAGGTGTTTTTTGTTTGTTTGTTTTTTGTTCTTTTTCTGTCACATACCTACAATATAAGGATCTTGACTTAAAAAACAATTTTGTTGCATTCAAAACCCACAACAAGACTCGAAATAAGGGACATTATTTTTACACAGTTTTGGTAGGTCACTTTTTGAATTTCAGTTAAGTATTGTTAGACTTTTATCAATAATTAATTTGACTGGAATTATTATACACAACTTCAAACTTTACAGCTTTTTATGATATTAACAAAACTAATTTGGCGGGGACCTTGGAAATGGGCACTGTGATAACAACACACATCTAGATCATCATGTCGCTGCTTTTCAACGAAAACCTTGTAACTGCAGCTTAAAACAAGCTGCAGTTACGATGTTTTCGTTGTAAAGAGACGATGTACGCATACATGTACATGCAATCTGAAAAAGAACCGTTCTGGTGACATCTAACTCCAATACCACAGTATAATCACGTGATACAACAATTTCAGAAAATGTTCAATGATTTTGTTAATACGGGACCGATTTGAATTCGGTTTGAAGCAGAGAAGGTGGTCAGACGTCACGCATTAGATGGACTTAGTATTTTTGAAAAATCAGCTGATGAAAAAAATGTATTGCAGATCAACCAAAATTTTGGTTGATCTTCAATAACTTTTTATCAGTTTATATTTCAAAAGTTCACAACGTCCAGCTAATTCCTGCTATTTACCCAGCCTTCTCTGTTTCAAATCGAATTCATATTGGTCAAGTCCTAACAAAAATATTGATTATTTTCTAAAATTCAAAGTCCGGTGATTAATCACAGTAAATATTATCCATGTAAACCGTAAGATAACAACATAGACCATGTGATTCAGATATGGATCTGTTGTGTAGTTTTAGAACAACCATTTCCCAAAACGGCGAAATATAGGCTAGGCCTGTTCAAAAGCTGTTGCGGATGATAAAATTTATGTTGATAAAGATAAGATCTGTGTATGATATTACTCACAAAACTTGCGACAAAAGGAGAAAATGGTAGTTATCAGCATTTTCTTCTTTTGCCGAATCAGGTCGATAGAAGAATACTTTTTACTATTACGTTTAATTTTTAAGGCCTCGGCCACAAAATAAGACTTATTTACGAACAGAAATAAAGTACATATATTGTGGGATGAATTAGTCTGATTTTTTTCTGATTTACTTACCCTTTCCCAAACAAGCCTTTAGAGGTGTTTGTTTTTGAATTCATTTAAGGAAACCGAGCAAATATATATTTTCATTTAGCAAAACCAGTATTTTCTCATAATTCATCAACGATATCTATTGTCTAAGTTGTCTATTTCCTCCAACGACAGGTTTAATTTCCTACCTTAAAAGTTAAAGCCGTGTAAATAATACTTTGCCGTAGGAAATGGTTAAAACATTTTTTATGAAAGGTAATAATCAGTGGAAATATATACGAAGTTAAAATGAATCCATGTGCTTAATTACTTTTATCTCGCTCAAAATTACATTTTTATTTCTTCGGATTAGGAAACGTAAGTAATTATATAACATACTAAAACGAAACAGAACAACACAAAATTTAATGCTGTATAAGGTTGCCCAGCTCTTATACAAATAATGTCTGTAAATGATGAGAGGGACACCACACCCCCATCTCATTTTTGTAAGTATGCCTTGATGTCAAGATTGGTTATTCTAATGTTTTTAAATGCTATCAGTTTTTTTTAATTGTTTGCTGATAAGCCTAAAACGCATTTAAAGTTGAGGCGAACGTGACAGATACCATAAATTTCACATATGAACTGATGTTTACCACAACTTTGAATTAGTTTAATTTTAATTTTAAAAAATCCCCGTGAAAGGCGCAATGCTTTGGTTTTCATAAGAACATATCCTCTTTCAGATGGAATACTAGTAAAGCTAAAATGTATGAGAAAAATATCTATGAAATGTCTCTTTAATTGTACAAATCTGATCTGATAATGAATGCAAATCTATTTTGTCGAAATATAAGGTAATTTTTGGACTCGGAGTAACTTTTTATCCACCCATTGAATTCATTTTATTTGTACATATCTTGTAAAGTAACATTTCCCGAACAAAATATGGATAAAAACAGGGTAAGTGTCCATGCTCGTTTTCGTGTCAGAGTTATCTGCCCTTGACTAGTAATGACATTTTTTCTCAAAACTACCATATTTAGAGACCTTACATATGCACAAGAGTGGTTATATGATCGAAATAATTTTTTTCAAACCATTTTCTGGAGGAAAAACTATGGGAAAAGTTGAAAAAAAACATATTTTGAGAAAATTTTGCTTTTTTTCCATTCGCCAAAAAATTACTCAATGAATATTTGTTTTATTTTTGAATATTTTGAAGACAATATCAATAGCTACTTTTCACCAAATATTAGCACACCTTTCCATCCAAATAAACAAAGAAACTTGACTTTATCTTACCCCCACCCACCCTGTTTAGCCTAGCTAATTATGACAAAATAGCTATATTTTCAAAAAAAAAAGTCTACAATTTTCTGGCAGATGTTTACATTTACAACAACAAATTTGACGTTCACCATCACAAAAAAGGTAAATGTTTTGTTTTAAAAAAATGTTGAAAATTTGCATGGGCATTTGGTGCCGCAGAATAAACATAACATCTGCAAGTCATGTGGCCGGTATAATGTCTTAAGACCCTTTTCGCGCACCATAATAAAAAAGGTCCATTTCGACATTTGTGAACAACACATTCTAGAACTTGGAAAGGGTCTAAATTCCGAACTAATTAAATACTCCATCCACAAAGTAGACGGTGTATTTTGATTACATCATGTACGTCTGTCTATCTGTCCATCCGTCAGTACATATTTCGTTTTCGTGCTATAACTCAAAGAGCGTTTGTTCTAGGACCGTGAGAGTGTGTTGCTTTGACACAAGTAGGTATACCCTATTGTTTCTGTGTCACGCAAGTGAAAGGTCAAGGTCACGTTAAGACTTTGTTTATACCTGTTTTAGTTCTCTTATTCAAAAAAATGTTTAACGTGGCCATTGAAACATTGTAGGCTTGTTGCTCTCGCCACAGGGGCGTTTCCTTTTAATTCTGGATCACATTGGTCAAAGGTCGCATCGAACTTGTTAAAATCACTCCCGTTCTTTGAATAGAGAACAATTTATGGTGACAAGGAGCAAGCAGAGGTATTGGTGCGCTTTGCGACAGTTCTAGTTTATTTCCATAAATTATTTGGTATATAATATGTTGTGCATGATTGCTGATTCCAATAATCTGCGTTTTGTCCAGATATAAGTAAGTCATTTGTGAAGCTATCATTACACGCATCGGAAATTAGAGATACATAAAACATTGTAATTATGCAAATTAGAATTGTTTTAGAAATTGTGAATCCAATGCTGGTAGCCTTTTATTTTCCTATTTACCGGTGTTTCTTTGTATTCCTGGTAAGGAGATTTTTATTTGTGTATTATCATGTAATGTTTGTAGTAAGAATGTTTATACCTAAATTATTATTTGTGACATATTGTGCAATGTTTTATATCACTGTTTAATTCAATATTTTCATTAAAAGAACTGAATTGAATATTTAAGAACGTTTGCTTCAAATCTTGTACGCAAAATATATAAGACTAAAAAGGTAACTTACTTAAATAAATTTATTTAAGGCATATATTTTTTTTGCTAGCTTGCCTTTTCATAACTTAAGTCTTTATTATTTATTTCAAATTGATTCAGACTATTAAGTCAACACTGCGAAGAAAGAATATGGTATGTTGTATTTATACAGAAACTAATTATATATATATATATAGATATATAATGGTTTCTTTTAAAAATGGTTCAGTTTTGACAGGTCTGCTTATTTTTTCAGATACATTCGTCAATATTGCTTAAACGCTAAAATATGAAAGTTCAGAAGTTATTGCTCATCACGTTTATCTGCTCGCTGAAGGAGAATTGCTTGACATTGTCGGAGGAGAGCAACACCATAAGCTTCCCGCAGAGCGATCTATTCAGCTGGTGTCCACATTCAAGTTTCTGTGAACAAAATCAAGTAGATCCTGACAAGGTAGCAACAGCAGCAGGTTATGGTGACAATATGGTGCCATGCTGTTCGTCATGCTCATGTTCAGAGGATTGTGGTCGAAAACGGAACTGTTGTAAATACGAGTACGATTTATACAGGCTCGACGAAACGTTTGATACCATTTGTGAACCGCTGAGAATCCGGTCAACCCATAAAGTGCGCGATGGACCGTTTTATCACATTGTACGCGCGTGTCCGGACCGCTCCCAGGTCTGCGACTCTGGTAAATTAAGGAGTTATAATCCTGTATATTCACACGACAGTGGGATGTTGTACTATAACCCGGCGTGTGCTGAATGTCATGGTCAAGAAAACACGACAACTTTTAAGCGTTTGATTACCTGTCCCGATCATCTAGGTTCACACTTTCCATACACCCTGGACATTACAAATGACAATGTGTATACAGAATGTCAATTGAACTTTATAATCCCTGCAGATATCGACTTCTCTTCAGAAGTATGCCGTATACAAAACAAACAGCAATGCATATTTAAAGATTTCAACGATTCTGGAATATATGAAAAATTATGTAGAAGTTTCAATGCCACTTTCTATGATGAATTTATGGTGGGACATAGCAATGTGTTCTGCTTTTTATGCAGTTCACAAGGCGCATACCTGAGTCATTTGAACGCCAGTATTTGGTCATCTCTGTACGAATTCTGTCCTAGACGGGACGGCTTCAAGACGGGTGAGGAAGTCACGTTTTCTCTGTTGTTGGACCACTCAGACGATGAGCATTCAGCTTATAAAACTGAATATCCTGGTCGTACATTTTGTATAAACGCTAAAAATGAGGTAATAATTTCAACTTTTTTAACATTTTCCAAAGTGACAAAATATGGGTTGTTCCAATATATGAATTCAAGCAAATTACGCAAAACTAATCTTAACCCGACCTTTCAATGACAAACGCACATCGCTGATGTTCAACAAAAAACTCCTAACTGCAGCTTATTTTAAGCTGAAGCTACGAGATTATCGTTGAAAAGCGACGACTTGTTATGCAGTATTATTATGGCAGTATTTTTATGCAAATATCTACAAAAAACAGCATGTAAAACAAAAAAAGGACACTTTTTGGCAACTGCCAAAATGTAATCACTAAAACGATTGCCAATTCATAGCTGTTTCGCCGATAGGTTTAGCTGTGACTTTTTGGAAACATACACATGCTAGGTAGTTTTCTTACTCTCGACAAATACTCAACGGCTTCTGCTGAGATTAAGGTAGAATACCCGTAATGTGGCCATTTTGAGATTCATAAAACATCGGATATTTTCGGGCGTCGTCGTTGCGAATCCGAACTTATTCAGGCGCGGTCGTAAACATTCGGCTGTGGAAAGTTGCACCGCCGAATGTTTTCGACGTAGCCCGAATAATTCCGACGTCGCGTGAGTCTCATTATGGGTGGACTACCTTAAGTATACCAAGGTGGTCCTTATAGAGTACCATTCCCGTATACACCAAACTCTACACCAAATCCCGTGGGCTTTGCAAACAGAAAACACCGCGAAACACACTAATTTGTTCGTGTTCCCAAAAGAAAGAAACGTGCACATCTGCGAGTATATTAGCGTTGAATGTGTGAAAAATCCACGTGTTTGGTGTATTAAAGTGAGATAGAACGGAGAATCAAGGGAATGGTGCCATAATTTTAGGCGTTAACAATGAACTTTATCTTATCATAAATCATTGTTTATAAGCCGAGAAGTTAGAGAAAACTGCCTCGAAGCGAGCGTGTCTACCGTACGTTTACAGAAAAGTCACGTGGGATAACTACCTTGCATTTTGCCTGTTATCTGAGATGTCTATATATTATCATTATAAGTCTATGTATCTATGAAGTGTATTTTAAATCAGAATCTTACACTATCGATCGTGACATCTTTGGCATTTTAAACAAGAGCCGTCACAGACGGATTATGCTCCCCGAATAAGTGTTTGTCACAAAATAAAAACTATCATACATTAAGCCCCCTTTTCCCATGACAGCTTTTTTGTACACAAATTATTTATAGAATATGGTCTAGAACATCCTATTTATTACATGAGCACAAAATTTCATTAAATTCTGCCCATTAGATGAAGAGAAATAAGAGAAAAACTAATTTTTACACTAAGGCCCCTTTTTCCATGACGCAGCCTTGAATTTACAAACGGAGAAGAAGGTCCCTAGGTATTGACCCAGGGAGTTCACATGTGAAGTTTCATTGAATTTGGTCCAAGGGTTGCTGAGATATGGCTGTGGACGGACGGACGCACGGACACACGGACGGACAGACGGACGGACGGACGGACAGCGTGGCGACTATATGCTCCCCCGAAATTTTTTCGGGGAGCATAAAAATCTTGGACACTTAAATAGTGCAAAGAAAAGAAAGAAATAATCATTTTCGACATTGTATAGTTGCTAAACACCAACGATACTGAGTGATGTACATCACGTGGTTAATCACCTGATTAAAAATTTGAGAAATTCATCAATATTTCTCTTAATACTTGACCAATTTGAATTCGATTTGAAGCGGAGATTGTGGGAAAATGCCAGGAATTAGCTGGACGAAATCAACTGATAAAAATATCATTGAAGTCAAAATTATGGTTAATCTTCAATAACTTTTTCATCGGCTGATATTTTAAAAAGTCCACGCGTCTATCTAATGCGCGACGTCTGTCCACCATCTCTGCTTCAAACCGAGTTATGATCGTTTCGTATTAACTAAGTTATCAAAGATTTTCTGAAATTGTTATATCACGTACGTGATTACTCACCGTGTACATGTAACAACATTAAAATAACCTCAGCTATTCCATATAATGTAAACAATATGTCACAAATATGTCATTTTTTCTACTAGGTTATTTGCCGACCAGTGACCTGCCCTGAGGGACAAGTTTATATTGATGGAACATGCCGCCATCTTGGTTCGGCCTGGTATTTCAAGAACGTGGGTATAAGTATCTATTTGTCTACACCGCCGGGAGCTACCAGTGTTTCCGAAGACGATATTGTAGACTCTTCCTTGGTAGCAGGGTCGAAACAGGCGAGACTTTTTCTGGAGCGCCCTGGATTTGAGAACTGGGATCTGACTTTATTATATAACGTTAACAACCAAACCATTGTCCGGTACTTCATTGCTCTGTTGTTCCAAAGAAGCAAGACCATCGTTCCCGACATCTTTTTGCGTAACGTAACGACTTCATTAAATGGGGAATGGAGATTACGCGCAAACGGACACACATTCGATCTGAAACCACGCTTTAGTAAATATACAGGATACCTCTCACCCAAGAACGACTCGACCTATCTACCTACATGGTATTCACATCCCAATTTGATCGACGATGCTGCGGAAAACACAGATATGGATCGTGTACGCCATTTACTCGGTGATCGAAGTATTTTTGACCCCCGGAGCAGAATCAATGTTGTTTACATTACAAAATTGTTCTTCTGTACATTGATCGAGCTGAAATATAGCGACGTGGTTTACTCGATGGTAAGAATATATCTTCCTAGTGGCGACAAATTTATCGAAGATGGCGAGTTTACCTCGACGATGGATGAGTACGGTGATTTACGCGTTCATATTTGTTTGGATGATTATCAGCAAAGCGGTTCTCGTGCATCGACAGCCCCAATAGTACGGGCCCTTGTCTACCTTAGTGTTATCTTTGTTTTTGTAGTCGAATAAAAGTGTACACCCTTTTTAGGATCGGGAACCGTAGTTACTGTAATTTGATAATACACTGACCACATAAAGAAAAACAACATTCATTCAATATAAAATATTTCAAAAAACATACATACATCTAAGAATATTTTGTAATTTTGTTTCAACGTCATCTGTGACATTAAATCTCGTGTAATCCGAGTCTTCTCAAATTGCACTCTTTGATATATTGACGTCGCTCCATTTTACATCAGAGTCAACTACTATTTAGAGAGTGGAAAATTCGCAGCGTCAGAAAAAGCGAATTTTTACCATTTACCATTTTCAATATGTTAGCGTTTAATTTACATTAAAATTGTGAGGTAAATTATAGCGTTACAAATACATTCTTATTGTAAAATTTAGTGTCAGGAATGAAACGCTTTCCAACCATTATTTGGTTGAGTAAGGTATTACAACATGAAGGAGTTATATCATATTTTGGTGTCGAATTATTGTAAGTCTATTGTACGATTTACTTTGTGAAATTAATTCTATCAAAACAATGAAAATAAGTGTTAAATTAGTAAAATAAGAACTTTTATGTTCAAAAACCTGCAATGTCTACAGAATGTCATCCAGATTTCTTGATAAAGGAAGGCTAAAGACTATTTTAAATTATGGTTGAACAGTATCTTAATTATTTTAATCGTTTATATTCAATTATTTGAGCTACAATTTGTGTAAATCGCCTTGTGTAGTGACAAACGTAAACCAAAGCGCTGAGAACACTATAATTGGATGTCTCTTATTGATTGAGCGGGTTTGTAAATGAACGATAGATATTTCTTTTTTTCTTTTTATTTAGACGTTTAACTTCTTATTCTATAAAATCTGTATCGGACATACATGTTAATGAGGTTTATTACGTAAAACCCCGTTTCAGACTTAAAATTAATTTGATGGCCGTTTCAACAAAACTGATTTGTCTCTATGAACAATCATCATTAATCTAATTATCCAATTCAATAAATGCCATGTAGTTATCAATTTCGTCTTCTTGTTTCGATTTAACTATGGTTTCGTCGTCAGCTAATCATTTCGTAACGTTTCGTTGACTTTATAAAGGATGAGACAAAGCAATGTTTTTAAAATGTAAGCCAACGCGCTATATAAATGAAAGCCGCGATAGCTCACTCGGCAGAGCATTCGCTTGTAATCTTTACACAGGTCTATATCTGACAGGCCGTGAGTTCGAATTATACTCAGACACTGTCTTTTTTTATACATTTTGTTTTCGACTTTTATTATCTCCACCAACGTTATGTAAACAAACTCAGTGATTTAAATTCGATCTAAACACAAATTTAAAGAAATGAAGTAAATAAACGCCTATCATTTATTCGCAATTCCGCTCAATCAATCAGAGACGTCCAATTACAATGATCCAAGCACTTTGATTTTTATTCGTGTCTAGTGTCTAAAATACGGCAACAGTTTTACCTGGTTGTGGTTACAAAACAGTAAAATTCAATACATATTTTTCCTGAAACAAAATAGCAGACATATTGGAGCACATAACCATGGATTCCTCATACAAGTACTACCACGGGATCCTTACATGTACGGGTGTGCTCACAAAAAAGAAATTGGCAACGTGTCATTTGGAAAATACCAATGGATTTACAGTACGCAATTTGAAATATTTATGTCATTATCAACGAACATTAGAAAATTGCAATGTCCCTATCTGTACGCACATTCAGTTTTTCACCCGATCATTGAGGTACCATTGTCACTGTTTAGATCTATTGCTTCATCTTCGTAGCAAAATACACATGAACAGATCACTTAAACGTAAAAAATAAGAGATCGCTGTCGCTCGATCTTATTATAATAATTGTGGTGTCATGATTATTGATCAGTATGTAAATAGCGTTTCATCCGAGGCTGTTCAGATAGAAACCCGGATACTTGTCGTCGAGTCGAACCCGAGTTGCGAAATTAACTCGCTCCCCAATAATTAATGTGGAAACCCCGTCTCATAAATTCATCGCGTGGAAAACCCGTTGCTTATAATATGTCATCCTTAAATAGTAATGATCAGAGAAGAAGAATTTGTCAAACATAGTACATCCATTAAATTGAGCAATCTTTCTAAAAATGTCTGCTTGCAGAAAGTACATATAATCAAAACAAAGGTTTTAACAAAAGTTATACATAAGAAATGGACCGAACTGGTTTCGAAGCAACGAAGTTCCTAATGTCAAACTTATAAAAGAAGAAAAAAAAACAAACAAAAAAACAAACAAAAAAAAAAAACAAAAAAACTGGTTGCGAAGCGAGGCGAACCCATTCCCGTTTGAGCCAGGCCCGTAGGAAGCAATTTCATAGGGGGGGGGGGGGGGGCTTAGAAAGCCCTTGTCCTTAATATTGGGGGGACTAATTTGGATTTTCCCAAAATTTTCAGTGTAAAATTAAGAAAATTTGGCATTTTTGGCCAACATTAGGGGGGGGGGGCTTAGCCCCCTTAGCCCCCCCCCCCTGTTCCTACGGGCCTGTGAGCTATCGCTGCAATTGATGGCATACAGGGTTTGTTGACTTTATCAATACTAGCAATTTTACCCGTCTCGAAATTTGACCTTTGACCTCGATGACCTTGACCCCTCGATGACCTTGACCTATCCGGGGCTGCCGTCCACCTAATCCCGTCCCGTAACCCGTAAGCAATCCCGTCCCGTAACCCGTAAAAACGATACTCGTAACCCGTAAAAACATAATTTTGACCTTTGACCTCGATGACCTTGACCTTTCAAAAAATGAACCCCTAAAGCTAATACCCGGGGTCGCCCTCCACCTTCCCTCCAAGTTTGGTGAAGATCGGCCCAAGGACCTGGGAGGAGTAGGGGAACAAACAGACAAACGGACAAACGTTGCTCAAATTATAGTATGATGATATTACATGTATATATCGCTTTCTAAAGATCGTAAAATCACTACAAAACAAATGGCTATACCGAAACAAGATCAATAAGCTGGTAAAAACGTGGCATGAACTCAGTCGACCAATAAATCTTATCGTGTTTGCTAGCAAACACACAGAGAACGGAAAAAGATACGACAATTTTCTTGTATCGCTATCAAATCAATTTAGAATTTTGACCAACAAGCAATTGAGTCTGAAAAGTGTTTTGTGGTAATAAACCCCAAGTCGAAAGTCCCCGGAGTGATTTTAAGAATTGGACGTCTGAAATACGTACGTCCAATTAAAAAACATTTCACTTCTAGCAGCCGATTTTGCACCATATGAGAAATTATAACCAAATGATACAATTGATAGTAGAGAGAGTAGTGCAGAATATCTACAAGGCAGATGCCTTTTTAAAAATAGCGTACGATGAAATTCCAGAAATTTATGATTTCCATGATTTCCATGAAATTTATATTGTACGTGCCCTTTTAATGAAGAATGAAATGGCTACTTATGCCTTTTTAAGCAGTTTCGTTCCTGCTATAATGAACACGTTGTTTTATGAATCACAAGTGCTTAAAGTGGTGCATTGTCACTGTCTTTTATAAACATTAGATTAGATATTTGGCATAACTAAAAATTGCCACTCAAAAAGCGTTTCACAACACACCTTTTTGGGATTGATTCCACTGCATATGATCTTCTTTAACGACAAAGGCTTGTATAAAGTGAATGATCCTGTTTTTTCTAAAATTGCCGTACACCGTTTTGGAAACGGCATAAGTAGTCATTTCATTCTTCATTAAAAGGGCACGTACAATATAAATTTCATGAGATAAAAATCAACATTTTCTCTGTGATCGACTACAACTGGCTATCAATACATTGTACTATATCATTGAGGTAGGATCATATCACAAACACAAACACGTGCATCATCATCTAGAGATAATCTTTTCACACTTGTTTCATCTAGAATAATAGTTTCACCTTATAATCACTTGTTTGTGATTTATAGATGGTTTTATCCAATAACCCTCTGATGTCAGCAGCGAAACACTCATTCTTAAATGTGTCACCATTTTTTTATGTTCTTCTGGAATTTCATCGTACGCTACGTGGGTTGTCCCAGAAAAAGTCAGACTTTTGAAATATTTCCTAAATGTGACGTCCGATTGAGTTCAAATTTACACAGTATATAATTTAAACATTTTAACACTGTTTGATATACAACCAATACCAAAACAATGATATTTCTACAAAATAATGAACGAAAAGGAGTGCGTGGTAAGGGTACCCGGAGCACGTCACATTTTGATATGACAAACGTTCGCAAATTCGAGAGATGATCTGGTTTTCGCAGTTATAATGACATCAACGTTACACCTTTGTGCAGTACATGATGCTGTGATGATTTGCTGACATTTTCATGTAGATGACATCATTAATGTTGATGCTTTGTAAAAATGTGTGACTACACCTTCGTTTGAAATTGCGACGTCGGCGAAATCCGCGGAGCAAAAATATTGCGTCGAGCGAGGAATGTCACCTTCATAAACGAAAATGAGAGGTGACATATGCAGAATAGTGGTATAGATTAACCCCTACAATTATGTTCAAGCGACACAAGTATTATTTTGGCGGGCTGCTACTTACAACGATGGAAATAAGAGCATGAACTAGGAAGAGTAAATTTACAGATACGAGTTATTAAAACGTTCTCGACGTCGGCCGACGTCACACAGTATGTGAGCTTTTCGAATAACCGGGAAGCAGTATACGAGGGCCCATCAATAATTTCGAGAACAAATCTTATATCAGAAAGATACGTTGATAAACTTAGAAACATAACCCATTTCTTATAAAAGTAACATCCCTTGAACAGTTTGCATTCCTTCCACCTCTTGACCCACGCCCGTGTCACGTGCTACAGCCCGTCACGTGACATGTCCCGCAAACATTTGTAAATGACACACCCCAACTCTTCTTTTTACTCATTATCTTCACCCCGTGATTTATTTCTAAGGTTTGGAAATAACTAGAAATCGCAAATTGTATAATCTGTGCGGTGCGGGGGCTTTGGTAATATTTCTATCATCAGTTTCACAATGCCAGCCTTTTTAACGCGTCAACTATGGCGCGACGCGATGTCATAGCGCGGCAGAATTCCGTACCTTATAATATTTGCGCGCTGTCTCATTAAAGCGAGTGGCAGACCAGATTTGATTACTGCTGCAAAATTATAAGTACTTACTCGACTTTACATAGACATAAAATGTTTCAGTGTGATTCCTCGAATATCGATGAAAATTATGACATTTGTCTCACCGGCACAACTGGAAATCAATGCTTTTGTGGGTGAGAACGAAGAATAATGCTTCCAAAATGATATTGTTCTTTGCTTTCCGACTCAAAAATGATGCACCGATGTCACGTCACATGTATTTATATGATTGACAAAGTTATGGAGGTCTTCCTTATAACTTTGGTATTATTTACGACTCCATTTTACCCCCTGCCCCAATCGGCCAGGAAGCAGCCAGCACAGTACCCATCTTGCCAATGTACGCCGCATTCCGAGTGTACTGGTCATACTGTCATTAGCTGTATCATACAAATTATCTTAGTGACTTACTACTATTCCAACACCTAATTATATTTTTTTAAGAATAAAGTCTAGGATTTAAGCAGCATTCTTTTTAGCTTTATAGTCTCCGGTCAGCTAGTAAAATCACTCATTTTCTTTTATCTCTCTACATGTCTCTGAATGTCGCATCCGCTTTCAAATAACCTTATTCGATAGACAAAGGTCTCTTTACAATACATGCAAAATTTCACGGATGTCCGTACAGGAATTATGGAGAAATATATAAAATATAATCAAAAGGAATTGCTCATAAATGCAAGTTGACGTCATTTTTAAACAAACGCCATTGACATGACGTCATAATTCTCCCATGACGTCATGTTGTTTTGACGTCATCGTTTTTAAATGAAATGAGTCGCTTGGAAAATAAATGAGCTTTCAGCACGCCAATTTTTGTGAAAATACGTCAACGGGTAAATGAGTAGTAGATTTAGTTCTCGAAATTATTGATGGGCCCTCGTATAAGGCTGCTTAGCATTCAATTGTCGAAAATCTGCAGAACAAAAAAAAAAAAAAAAAAAAAAAAAGAGCATGTGCTTATCTAGGTTGGGGACCCGTGGGCGTCACCTCCCCTGAAATTTAGCCTAAAAGATGGTTACAAAATGGTTTTGTTTCATTAGTTAATGCGCATACCTTAGTCGTACACCCCCATTCCCTGGAAAACTGCCTTTTCGGAGCACCTTGCCCCTTTTGGAAAATGGATGGGATCGCCCTTGAATAAGTGTGTGTAAGCAGTGACTTGACTTTTGAATGAAGACGATATTAAGGTTTACGAACGGAGAATGAAATGCAGAGCCAGAGGCGAAATTTGTAAAGTGCTAGTAATTCCTAAACTGTGTTACATTTCCATTCTAAATACAAACATAAGCATTTTGTATGGTTTAGAATTTTGAATTAATGCGCATTGAAAGAAATATTTGACAAAAATGTTCAAAATTACCTCCCTTGCATATGAATATAGAGTAAAATAATATTTGTAAATTAATTTCTCCTTGAAGCATAATCTTGAAATCCGGCATGGTGAATCAACTTATGTGAAGTGTATTTACAAGTATGTGTAATTTGATGCATTTCGTAAAGCCAGAAAGTGGTGTTTTCATTCTCAGTTCGTAAACCTTAAAACGCCTGATTTGGCTTAAAGTCCTGATATTTCGCAGTTTCTAGCTGTAAATTCGAATCTAATTGGACTATATCTAAAATTGCGGATGGAATTAGAGTTTCGTTTAGAAATTTTTAAATAAGATTAGAAATATAAAACAGCGTTATTTAAAGAACTTATATAAAAAGAAGATTGAGGGTCAAAGAAAATATACTTAACGCAAAGGACGGTTCTTTGAAAAGAGTGACGTTATGAACATGACGTTATACATGACGTTACGTTATCGTGCGCCGCCACACCTTCACTAACAACATAATTTTCCGCATATTTTTGTTGATTTTCGAGATATTCACTCAAAAATTCACACACAAGCCACAAACATCTTGTATAAAACGATGATAAATTTATATCAATGTATGTTGACTATTGTATTAATTACAAACATTGTCCCACTTTTTCTGGGACAACCCTCGTATTTTTAGAAAGGCATCTGCCTTGTAGATATTCTGCACTACTCTCTCTACTATCAAGTGTATCAATGGGTTATAATTTCTCATATGGTGCAATATCGGCGTCTAGGAGTGAAATGTTTTTTTGATTGGACGTCTTTCGGACGTCAAATTCTTGAAATCACTACGGGGACTTTCGACTTGGGGTTTATTACCGCAAAACACTTTCCAGACTGAATTGCCAGTTGCTCAAAATTCTAAATTGATTTGATGGCGATACAAGAAAAGTGTCGTATCTTTTTCCGCTCTCTGTGTGTTTGCTAGCAAACACGATAAGATTTATTGATCGACTGAATTCATGCCACGTTTTTACCAGCTTATTGATCTTGTTTCGGTATAGCCATTTGTTTTGTAGTGATTTTACGATCTTTAGAAAGCGATATAAACATGTAATATATTGATAAAGTCAACAAACGCTGTATGTCATCAAATGCAGCGATAGCTCAAACGGGAAAGGATTCGTCTCGCTACGCAACCAGGTTTTTGTTCAGTTTGACATTATGAACTTCGTTGCTTCGAAACCAGTTTGGTCCATTTCTTCTGTATAACCTTTATTTTGATTATGTATTTTCTGCAAGCAGACATTTTTAGAAAGATTACTCAATTTAATGGATGTACTATGTTTGACAAATTCTTCTTCTCTGATCATTGCTATTTAAGGATGACATATCATAAGCAACGGGTTTTCCACGCGATGAATTTATGAGACGGGGTTTCCACATTAATTTTCGGGGAGTGAGTTAATTTCGCAACTCGGTTCGACTCGACGATAAGTAACCGGGTTTCCATCTGAACAGCCTCGGATGAGACGCTATTTACATACTGATCAATAATCATTACACCATAATTTCGTTCCTGCTATAATGAACACGTTGTTTTATGAATCACAAGTGCTTAAAGTGGTGCATTGTCACTGTCTTTTATAAACATTAGATTAGATATTTGGCATAGCTAAAAATTGCCACACAAAAAGCGTTTCACAACACACCTTTTTGGGATCGATTCCACTGCATATGATCTTCTTTAACGACAAAGGCTTGTATAAAGTGAATGATCCTATTTTTTAGCTCACCTGAGCACGAAGTGCTCGAGGTGAGCTATTGTGATCGCTTTTTGTCCGTCGTCCGTCCGTCTGTCCGTCTGTCCATCTGTCCGTCTGTCCGTCTGTCCACAATTTGGTGTTTACACTCTAGCATCCACAAATATTAGTCAATCTTGACCAAACTTTGTCAAAACAAGTATGGTCATAAGTTCTCGGATGAGTTCGATTATGGGCCAGATCGGACCAGAAAGTGTGGAGTTATCTGCCCCTGAATGACGAAAAATGCTGTTTTTAACTTTGTTTACACTCTAGCATCTACAATTATTGCCCAATCAATACAAAACTTGGATATAATATTGGAGACTATAGGATCTTGGATGACTTCGATTTTCAGTCAGATCAGGCGAAAAAGTCAAAAGTTATGTGCCCTTGAATTTGTCAAAATTGCCGTTTTCGACCGTTTTCGACCTTGATTACACTCTAGAATCTACAATTATTGTCCAATCAAGACAAATCTTGGACACAATGTTTTAGACCATAAGATCTTGGATGAGTTTGATTTTCAGTGTGATCTGACAAAAAAGACTAGAGTTATGTGCCCTTGAATTTGATAAAATTGTCATTTTCGGCTGTTTTCGACATTGTTTATACTCTAGAATCTACATTTATTAATCAATCAAGACAAAACTTGGACACAATGTTGGAGATCATAAGATCTCGGATGAGTTGAATTTTCAATCTGATAAGACAAGAAAGTCGAGACTTATGTGCCCTTGAATTTGACAAAATTGTCGTTTTTGACTGTTTTCGACCTTGTTTACACTCTAGAATTTTCAATTATTGACCAATCAAGACAAATCTTGGACAAAATCTTTGAGACCATAAGATCTTGGATGAGTTTGATTTTCAGTGTGATCTGACTAGAAAGAAGAGAGTTACGTGCCCTTGAATTTGACAAAATTGTCGTTTTTGACTGTTTTCGACCTTTTTTACACTCTAGAATCTACAATTATTGACCAATCAAGACAAATCTTGGACACAATGTTTGAGACCATAAGATTTCGGATGAGTTTGATTTTCAGTGTGATCTGACAATAAAGACAACAGTTACGTGCCCTTGAATTTGATAAAATTGTCATTTTCGGCTGTTTTCGACATTGTTTACACTCTAGAATCTACATTTATCAATCAATCAAGACAAAACTTGGACACAATGTTAGAGATCATAAGATCTCAGATGACTAGAATTTTCAATCTGATAAGACAAGAAAGTCGAGACTTATGTGCCCTTGAATTTGACAAAATTGTCGTTTTTGACTGTTTTCGACCTTGTTTACACTCTAGAATTTTCAATTATTGTCCAATCAAGACAAATCTTGGATACAATGTTTGAGAGGATAAGATTTCGGATGAGTTTGATTTTTAGTGTGATTTGACCTAGAAAGACGAGAGTGTTATGTGCCCTTGAATTTGATAAAATTATCATTTTCGGCTGTTTTCGACCTTGTTTACACTCTAGAATCTACAATTATCAATTAATCAAGACAAAACTTGGACACAATGTTTGGGACCATAATATGTCGGATGAGTTTGATTTTCAGTCTGATCTGATCAGAAAGTTGAGAGTTATGTGCCCTTGAATTTAACAAAATAGCCGTTTCTGGCTGTTTTTCGATCTTGAATCTTCAATTATTGACCAATCAAGACAAATCTTAGACACTATGTTGGAGACCATAATATCTTGGATGAGGTAGATTTTCAGTCTGATGTGATCAGAAAGTCGAGAATTGTGTGCCCTTGAATTTGAAAAAAAATACCGTCTTTGGCTGTTTTCAACCTTGTTTATACTCTAGAATCTGTGATTATTTATCAATCAAGAAAAACCTGGACACAATGTTTGGCACCATAAGATCTCAGATGAGTTTGATTTTCACAAAGTTATTGACTATAAGTTAGTTTTCAGTCTTATAGTCATAAATGTTTATTGAATTGAACAAAAGTGTTGCTCATATCATTTTGGTTCAGGTGAGCGATATAGGACTATCATGGTCCTCTTGTGTCATTTGTGGCAGTTTTTGAAGTGGATCACCCTAAAAATCTGCCGTTTGGGAAAGGGTTAACTAGCAGCTGGAGCCTACGTAAGGATGTTGTGGTAGCACTATTATGTGGGTTAGGCTCACAGACTTCAGACCCTAAAGGCTGAATATTCAGTTGATTTGAAATTTCATAGGAACTTGGAGAGAGCGAGATTTTTAAGCCAATCAATGGGAGCGTCATTGCTTAAAACTTCTTGCGGAACCTCTCTGTCAATTCTCACGATACAGTAACAATAGTATAAGAGAAAATTGCCGGAGTTGTTCTAAATACTCCATGATATATTTTTAGCTCACCTGAGCACGAAGTGCTCGAGGGGAGCTATTGTGGTCACTCAACGTCCGTCTGTCCGTCCGTCAACAATTTCTTCAAACATCTTCTTCTCCAAAACTAACAGGCCAATTTTGACCAAACTTGGCAGGAATGTTCCTTGAGTGACCCTTCTCAAAACTTGCTTGCGGATTTTTGATTCGTCAAAAAATGTGGGTGTGGCAGGGCGGGGCTTATCACACTTAGAGAAATCCTAAGAAAATTCTTTAAAAATCAACCATTGTTCCAATTTGAACCAAACTTTGCAGAATTGTTCCTTGAGTGACCCTTCTCAAAAGTTGTTCTCAGATTTTTGATTTGTCAAAAAACGTGGCCGTGGCAGGGAGAAATGGGCTTATCAGACTTAGAAAAATCATAAGAAAATTCTTTGAAAATCAACCATTGGGCCAATTTTAATCAGACTTTGCAGGGATGTGCCTTAAGCCATTCTTTTTAAAATTTGTTCGCAAATATTTTCATTTGTAAAAAATTGTGGCCATGGCAGGGAGAAAGGGGCTTATCAGACTTAGAAAAATCATAAGAAAATTCTTTAAAAATTAACCATTGGGCCTATTTGAAGCAGACTTTGCAGGAATGTTCTTTGAGTCTCTCTTTTCAAAATTGATTCACAAATTTTTACATTTGTCAAAAAATGAGGGCGTGGCAGGGAGGAAGGGGCTTATCAGCCTTAGAGAAATCCTAAGAAAATTCTTTAAAAATCGACCAATGGGCCAATTTGAACCAAACTTGGCAGAATTGTTCCTTGATTGACCCTCTTCAACATTTGTTCATAAATTTATAGTTTCGTCAAAAAATATGGGTGTGGCAAGGCGGGGCTTATCTAACCAAGAGAAATTGTTAAAAAAATCTTCAAAAATCTTCTTCTCCTTAACAATAGGGCCAATTGAAAGCAAATTTGGCAGGAATGTTCCTTGGGTGACCCTTCTTAAGATTTGTTCGCGGATGTTTTATTCATCCAAAATTGTGGGCGTGGCAGGTCAGCACTTACCGGACTTGGAGAAATCACAAGAAAATTCTTTAAAAATCAACCATTGGCCAAATTTGAACCACACTTGGCATAAATGTTCCTTGGGTGACTTTTTTCAAAACTTTTTCTCGAATTTTTTATTCGTCAGAAAAAAAAGGGGCGTGGCTTATCGGACTTACAAAAATAATAAGAAAATTCTTTAAAAATCAACCATTGGCCCAATTTGAAGCAAACTTTACAGAAATGTTCCTTGAGTGACCCTTTTCAAAATATGTTGGCAAATTTTGTATTGGTCAAAAAAAGTGGGCATGGCAGACTAGGAGAAATCATAAGAAAATTCTTTAAAAATCAAGCATAGGGTCAATTTGAAGCAAATTTGGCAACGATGTTCCTCGAGTGACCCTTTTCAAAATTTGTTTGCAAATTTTTGATTCGTCAAAAAAAGTGGGCGTGTCTTAAACTTCTTTCAGGTTAGCGATATAGGGCCGTTCTGGCCCTCTTGTTCTAAAATTGCCGTACACCGTTTGGAAACATCTTTAAAACAAGGGGCCCAAGAGGGCATGAATCGCTCCACTGGCTAAAGTAAAAGAGTTATTTCGTGATCTCTCGTAAGCCTGGCACTGCCAAATCTTGAAAAAGGTCACCCAGGGCACATTTCTTCCAAGTTTGGTCTGAATTGGCCCATTGATTTTTTTTGAAAAGAAGTATTTCATGGTTTGTCCAATTTTGATAAGCACTGCCCTGCCACACCCACATTTATAGACCAATCAAAATTTCACTAACAATGTATGTAAAGGACCACACAAGGAACATTTCTGCCAAGTTTGTACTAAATTGACTCATTGGTTGTTTTTTAAATAAACATTTCGTGATTTCTCCCATTTTGATAAGCACCGCCATGCCATGCAAACATTAATGAACCAATCAAAATTTCACAAACAATTTAAGTAAAGGGCCAACCAAGGAACATGACTGCCAAAATCGGTGTACATTGGTTGATTTATAAAGAATTATTATGTGTTTTTTCTAATTCTGATACGCCCCGTCATGCCAAATCCACAATTATGGACCAATCAAAATTTCACTGACAATTTAAGTGAAGAGTCATCCAAGGTACATTTCTCCCAAGTATGGTTAAAATTGGCCAAATTTTGATTTTTCGAAGAACTAGAATATCACTGAAAGTGATCAAACCCCCCAAAAGCGCAGTTTTTGTGCATTTTGAGAAGTTGATTTCATTTGAACTGTGAGCTGATCAATTGGGAAATAGAGCTAACAAAAAATCAACAGACCAAACAACACATGTAAATGTTGCAAAAATACCAATTTTCATCAAAAGGACATTATAACTCATTTAACAATCCCCAAGCTCGCCCTGCCATGCCCATATTTTTCAATAAACCAAAAATTCACAACCATGTACTGAAGACAGTCAATCAAGGAACATTCCTGTAAGATTTGGTTCAAATTGCTTTTTTAAAGAATTTTCTCATGATTTCGTTAAGTCTGATAAGCCCTGCCCTGCCATTACCACATTTTTTGCAAATCAAAAATTCACAAACACATTTTAAAATAAGTCACTCAATGAACATTCCTGCCAATTTTGGTAACAAATCGCCGAATCAAAAAATCAAAAACACATTTTGAAAAGAGTCACCCAAGGAACATTCCTGCCAAGTTTGGTAAAATTTGGCACAGTGGTTAAGGAGGAGAAGATTTTTGAAGAATTATCTGAAGATTTCTCTAAGTCGGCTAAGCCCCGCCCTGGCACGCCAACATTTTTTTGACGAATGAAAAAATCATGAGCATACATTGAATACAATCACTCAAGGGGCATTAGTGCCAAGTTTAGTTCAAAATGGTCTAATAATTGATTTTCAAAGATTTTTCACATGATTTCTCTAAGTCCGAAAAGCCCGCTCTGCCACACCCACATTTTTTGACGAATCAAAAATTCACGTCCAAATTTTGAAAAGAGTCACCCAAGGAACATTCCTGCCAAGTTTGGTAAGAATTGGCCCAGTGGTTAAGGAGGAGAAGATTTTTGAAGAATTATCTAACGATTTCTCGAAGTTGGATAAGCCCCGCCTTGCCACGCCCACATTTTTGACAAATGAAAAAATCATGAACATACATTAAATACAACACTCAAGGGTCATTCCTGCCCAGTTTGGTTCAAATTGGCCTGATAATTGATTTATAAAGTCCGAAAAGCCCCGCCCTGCCACGCCCACAATTTTTGACGAATCAAAAATTCACGAATAAATTTTGAAAAGGGTCACTCAAGGAAAATTGCTGCCAAGTTTGGTAAGAATTGGACCAATGGTTGAGGAGGAGAAGATTTTTGAAGAAAAACCAACAGACAGACAGACAGACCAACAGACAGACAGACAGACAAGCTGACCCCTATATACCCCCCAAATTGAATTTTGGGGGTATAATTATTTTGTGAATTATCTAAATATAATAACCCCCGCCATACCACGCCCACATTTATGGACCAATCAAAATGTCACTGTCAATGTAAGTAAAGTGTAACCCAAGGTCATTTCCGCCAAGTTTGGACAAAATTGGCCAATTATTTGATTTTTAAAGAATTATTTTGTGATTTCTCAAAGTCTGATAAGTCTCGCCCTGCCACACCCACATTATTAGACCAATCAAAATTCTTTGAACAATTTAAGTAAGGGGTCACCCCAGGACCAACCCTGCAAACATCTATCAAAATTGGCCCACTGGTTTGAGAGGAGAATATTTTTAAAGAAAAAGCTAACGGACGGACGCACGACGGACACAACGCCATGACAATAGCTCGCTGGCCTTCGACCAGCGGAGCTAAAATTCTACAAGATGTTTTGAAATCAGAAAAAATCAATTTTACATCGTTTGGGAAAAAATTGGTAAAAAAACTGAATTTGAACGTACTGCCTTTACAATAGTATTTTTGTGTTGTTTTGATGTTACATAAGTACAGTATCAGAATTGGTGTAAAATAATTTCCCCTATTCTAATTCAAAACATCTTAACGTCATGGAATATACCGAAAAGTGATTTTTTTGGCATTAATCATAATATTGTACGCATATAAGAGTAAAACAACTTAAAAATACCATTCAAAAGGTAGTACCTTGAAAAATAGATTTTTCTTGAAAAATGTTTTCCAAAAGGTGTAAAAAGAGATTATTTCTAGGGATGGTAACGAGTACCAATTTTACTAATCGAGTACTCGGTCACCCTTCCGATCGAGTACTCGAGTACTCGGATAGAAACGTCGTCTTTTGGTTATAGTACAGTATCGGTGTTTTCCAACATGTTCATAAGCGATTTATGCGGCATACTTTGCTATAAATATCTCTTTGATCTGTTCTTTATTTGAGAAAAATAGACAATTGTTAGATATGTGGTGAGAATTACAGAAAGTGTAAAAATCTTTCCATTAAACTCACGAGAAATAAAAAAAAATCCGCAAATTTGTCGTTGTTGTTTATCTCAAAAGCATTCGTAATATTTACGCATGATGTGAGATATACGCTAGTCACTAAAGACTTAAAGGGAGGCATTGTTAGACTTTCTTTGCGTGTATTTGGGAATGACAACAAGAATCCATTAATCGGCTGATCGAATATTGCGTTAACCAATCAATTCTAAGGTAAATCTTACGGATGTCCAATTAAAATGCATCGCCCGAAATCAGAGTAAAGAGCGGCGAAGGTGCGAAAATTTAAGGCATTGTTTGACAGCGAGAACAATAGCTGTTGGCACTTGATTGCAAATTAGGACAAAATCGAGGGATTAGATAATCGGCGGACGACCAGGTGTTACATACTCTACCCTTTGCACGGTACAGTGTTGGAAAAGGGCGATTGATATTTTCAACAACTTGAGTTTGGAAACGAATTTTCATTTTCCTGCTGATATTATTTTTTCTTTCCGATTACTCGATTAGTGATATTGGTAATCGATACTCGGACGTTCGATCGAGTACTCGATTAATCGAGTACTCGTTCCCATCGCTAATTATTTCAAACCCTCTTTTTGCAATGAAATGGATCAAAACGACTTTTTAAAGGCAAAGATCCGAAGATTGTACATTACATGTAACAGCCATACAACACTCGAATACCATTTTAAAGGTAGTACGATGAAAAATTTAAATGTAAAAAAGATTCCACTATTTTAAAACCCTTTTACGCATTGGAATCTACCGACAAGCGTTGTTTACGCAAGGATCCTAATATTGTACGTATATAACAGCAATACAACACAAAATTAATACTTTGAAGATAGTACCCAGAAAAGTAGTATTTTTTTTTTTGAAAAATCTGTTCCAAAAAATGTCATATATTAAAAAATCTTTACGCCCATAGAGTGTATTAATAAGTGGAAAGAGTCCTGATATTGTACGTATGTTACAGCAATACAAACAAAAATACAATGCGCATGTTGAAATATAGAGCATTTTGAAAAATATTTCTCAAACGGTGTTTTTCCCTACTTCAAAATCTCTTTTAAAAACCTCTTTTAGAATGAAATGTATCAAAAACAAACCAAGGCAAGGATCCTAATAGTGTACCTATGTAATAGCAAAACAACACAAAATATCATTCTAAAGGTAGTATGTTGAAAATAGAATTGTTTTTGAAAAGTCTGTGCAAAAAATTTGTACCTTGAAAAATATATTCTTAAAACAGTTATCCCAAACGATTTAAAAAGAGATGTTTCCCTATTCCATAACCTCTTTACGCAAAGGAATGTGTATAAAAATTAACGCACGTATATTGTAGGTATGTAACAGCAACACAACACAAAAATACCATTTGAAAGGTAGTGCGATGAAAAATAGAATTATTTTTGGAAAGTCTGTCCCAAACGGTGTAAAAAAGAGTTTTTTTTCCCTATTTCAACTCTTTACGCCATGGAATGAACCGAAATCATAATGTACCTTTGTTACATCAATACAACACAGAAATACCAGTTTAAAGGTAGTTCATTTGTTCCTTGAAAATAAGATTTATTAAAAAAAATGTTTCCCAAACGGTTTAAAAAAGGATTTTCCTTATTTCAAAACCCTCCTTTCACCATGGAATGAACCGAAAAGAGCTTTTACGCAAGGATCCTAATGGTGTACATATTTAACAGCAATTCAACACAAAACACCATTTCTAAAGGAAGTAAATTGAAAAAATGCAATACGACACAAAATACCATTTTAAAGGTAGTTTGTTGAAATAAAGGAATTTTTGGAACAATCTGTTTCAAACAGAGTAAAAATAATTTCCCCTATTTCAAAACCTTTTCACGCCAAGAAATATTCCGAAAAGTGCTTTTACGCAATGAACCCAATATTTTTAACGGCAATACATTACAAAATACCATTACCTTTAGAATGGTGTTTTCGTGTTGATTTTCTCTCACAACCCTATAATGTAAGGATCTTGACCTAAATCACCTGTAGTTTTTTACTCAAGAATCCTTGTATTGTAAGCATGCAAAATCTTTATATATATATTCAACGCGAAAACACCATTCTAAAGGTAGTAACCTAGTAAGCTGAAAAAGAGATTTCTTTTGGAAATGTATCCCAAAATGGTGTGAAAAAATATTTTCTTTATTCAAAACCTCTCTAAGCCAAGGAATGTATTCAAAAGTGTTTTAAGACAGGCATTCTAACAGTGTACGCATGTAACATTAAAACATCCAAAAGTACCATTTTAAAGGTAATACGTTGAAAAATAGACATTTTCGGAAAATTCTGTCCCAAACAGTGTTGAAATTATTTCCCCTATTTAAAAATCTTTTTTACGCCATAGAATATACAGAAATGTGTTTTTTACGCAATGATCCCAATATTGTACGTATGTAACGGCAATACAACACAATAATAACATTACCTTCAGAATGGTGTTTTTGTTGTTTCTCTTTTGACCTAAAACACCTTTTGGCACATTCAACACCCACAAGAACATTATTTTTACACTGTTTGGGACAGATTTTTCAAAAATGACTATTTTTCAATGTATCACCTACAGATTGGCACTTTACTGTTGTAATGCTGTTATGTAGGTAAGATTAAAGGATCATGTCCTCTCAAAATACCTTTTCGGTACATTCGATAGCTGCAAGAATATTTGAAACTGAGAAAAGTCCCCTTTACACCGTTTGGGACACATTTTTCCCATTTTCTATGTACTACCTTTCGAATGTTTTGTAATATTTTGCTGTCATATACTTACAATGTAAGGCTCTTGACCATAAATGTACTTCCTACAAAATGACCATTTACTGTTGTTCTGTTGTAACGTACGTACAATATAAGGATATTGTCCTAAAAGACACCTATTCTGTACATTCAATACCTACAAGGAAATTTGAAAAAAAGGACATTCCCCTTTCACACCGTTTTGGGATTTTTTTAAAAAAAATCCTTCTTTCAATGTACTTCCTTTAGAATACGAGGGTTGTCCGGAAAGTTCGTGGACACAGGACAATATATAAAAATGAGAGAAGAAAAATATATCACTCAAACATGATTTCATTAATCAATATCCTAGAAACAATATTTCAAAATTTGAATGAATTCCCTCCATTTTTGACTGAATTACATAGATTTTTGTGAAGACGGTTGAGGCACCCCGGAGCACGGAATGAAGTTACGTCGTTCGAGCGACGAAAAAGTGACTTTGCCTCAAATACTTCTGTTGCTCTATTTTCTTCAAAGAGCAGTCTAGGCACCCATCATGCACACAATCCTTTTTATGTTCAAATATGCCGTGAGGATTTTGCTAACAATTGTTTTGACAATTCACATTTTTGTCCGATATCTCATATCGTATTTTGCCTATCGTCATTCACAACGTCACTCGCCAAATTAACATTTCTATTCGTTATAACATTCGGTCTTCCCGATCGCAAATGTACAGTTGTTTTCTCTGAAACGTTTGTACATTTTGCAAACGAGAATACGTGAAACACATGAGCTCATCGTAGAAGAATTAACTAATTCCCTGGTCTCTACAGGCATTTTCCTAGGTCCACGCAAAATATCACACGAACGCGCTGCGCCACCCAAACGTCCGACGTCGTCATTTTTGACAGATTTTTGTCCATATCAGACTTCTTTAAATTATCATCAAATGTTTATTTTTAAAGTGATAATTTTGAAATCAAAACAATATTGAGTCGGAATGTGACGTCAGATTTTCATACATTTTTTATTACGTTTCCCGCCAATTTCATGCGTTAAGTCATATTTTAAAACACATATATGGGTAACCAAAAAGCTCAAATTTTGACGTGCTCCGGGTACCCCTATGTAGAGTTGTTAAAGGTCCTATTGCAAAATAATTGCATATAAAATGTGTTTCTTTTTTACGTAAAAGTACTTGATAGTTGTTGAGCTTGCATGTGATATAGATATTTTCACGAAGAAAGTATTGTAAAGCAAAATAAATTATGTGTCCTTGAACTTTCAGGACAACCCTCGTAGTATTTTTGTGTGTGTGGTTTTATTTATTTTGTTGCTGTCACATACCTACAATTTAAAGATCTTGACTAAAAAAACAACAGTTTTTGGCACATTTAATACCTAGTACAGGAAGACTCAAAATAAGGGACATTATGTTTACACCGTCTGGGACAGATTGGTTCAAAGACTACTAATTTTCAATGCACTACCTACACAATAGCATTTTACTGTTTTGCTGTTGTAGCATACGTACAACATAAGGATCATGTCATAGAAAAACATTTTCAGTACATTCCATACATACAAGGGGATTTGAAAATCAGGAAAATCCCCCCTTTTACATCGGTTGGTTTTTTAGATTGGGCTATTTATAGCCCAATCTATAGAAACCAGTTTTTCACTCCAGACATCACTCCAGACACTACGTTCTAACCCTAACCCGCTGAGCTATGTGTTCAAGCCAAACTATGTTATTTCAAACACCACAGAAACATCCTTTATCAGTCAATATCTTCAAAGTTTTTCATCTCTTTCACTTTTGCGACAAATAAGGAGAGGGTTAATAATTACATTTGATGAAATTTTCCCTTAAATTAAATACCTCTTAGTATTTTCATCGTTTTTACAATCTTATCCGTTGAGTAAAGAGCTTGAAAGCAAAATAGTGTAACTCTCAGATAAATTCCATATAGTTACAATATTACTGCTCTGACTTTCAATGGTCGTTTACCAGTGAATGCATTGCCAGGTGTTTAACTGGGTCACTGATTGACACTGCCACTGTAGCCCACTGCCACCTTAGCCCATTAACTAGATACAATGTGTGCGCTTTACCCATTCCTATATTCTGACACCTTTAGGTTGCCATGAAATATTATGTGTTTGGAAAACATGGTAGAAAATGAAGAAATGGTTGTGAAAAGCTAGTTCTTCATTTCCCACAATATTTTCTTCTCAGAAAGACCAAACAAAGTAACGATTTATTTGCTTGAAATTGGGTTAAGGATTTATTCTGCATTGATCGCTTTATCTTTATTGTTTTTTTTAACTCGGTGTGTTAATGGCTCTTCCAAACGACAATATCTTAGAGTGGTTCAAATTGCAGACGACGAAACGGGTGACGATAAAGATGAAATCATGTTATGTACAATGAAGCACAGAAAACATTGGGACAAAGGAGAAATTTCCGGTTATCTTTGTATGTTTCATATTATTTGCTTCACAACAATGTCTTGTTTGGAAAAGGTTGAATGGTTCGAGGCTATAGAGTATAAACACTGTGATTTTAAATTATGTTAATCAAAGTAAAATCATCGTCTTAGTTTTGCCGTTTTGTAGAATTTTAACATTTTTACCACATATACTGTTCTTAGACTGATCATTTGATCCAATGAACAAGTGCATTCTATTTAATCGAAATATGTTTGCAGACCGAGTTGCAGATCAGAGATTAGTTAGGCTAAGCCTCTATAATGGGTCCGTACTTGGTATTATTCTGATTGGCTAAGAATAAGAATAATTCAACATGTTGATTTAATGTAAAATCCGGTAAAGTGTAACATTTCCTTTTCCCAAACAGCCTCACCTTTTGGATTCACCTGGAGGGTGTACATTCAACTTGTTTTTATCACCTATGTACGTTTGCCGACACATTGATTAACCATTTTCCAAACGATGACGCCTTTTTACTCGCTTCATAGAAAATGCTTAAAAAACCATCGAATAGAGAATGGGGCAATTTTGAAAATCAGCATATTGTCCTTTTGTCACAATATCAATTTCTCAGTGATGCCCAATCTACAGTGCTGACAGCACTTTGATTTTTTCTAAAAATCCTATTTGTGATGTATTACATTTAGGATGTTGTTTTTGCATTGTTTTACTGATATATATTTACAATATAATGATTTTGAATTTTTGATACATTAAACAGCCGCAAAATGACTCGAAATAAGGGACATTATTTTTACACTGTTTTGGACATATATATTGTTTAAAAAAACTAAGAACTTTTAATGTACATCCTAAAAAATGGCATGTTAGTGCTGTACCGTTGTAACGTACGTATAATATAAGGATCGTGTCCTAAAAACACTTTTTGGTACATTCGATACCTACGAGGAGATTTGAAAATCAGAAAATCCCCTTCAACACGTTTTGGGAATCGTTTTTAAAAAAAATCCTATTGTCGATGTACTACATTTAGTTAGAAAGGTGTTTTTTGTATGTTTTTTTGGTTTTTTTCTGTCACATACCTAAAATATAAGGATCTTGACTTAGAAAAAAACAGTTTTGGTACTTTCAAAACCCACAAGAAGACTCGAAATAAGGGACATTGTTTTAACACAATTTTGGCGGGTTGATAATTTTCCGCTTTGCGAAAATTCTCGACACTTTCTAGAGACGGTTCTGTCACTTTTTGAATTTCAGTTAAGTATTGTTGGACTTTTATCAATAATTAATTAGACTGGAATTACTATACAAAACTTCAAATTTTACAACCTTTATATGATATTAACAAAACTAATTGGGCGGGGACCTGGAAAATGGACACTGTGATAACAACACATCATGTTGCTACCCTTCAACGAAAGTCTCGTAACTTCAGCTTAAAATAATCTGAAAGGGATTCCAAAATCAGGTCTTGTTTAGGAAAAGGTTAAAATTGGAGCTCAGACCGATAGTTCCTCCTTTTTTATGCCTCAGCCACAACATAAGACTTATTTTCGAGCAGAAATGCAGTATAAATTGTGGGGTGAATTAGTCATTTACGAGCAGAAATAAAGTACATATATTGTGGGATGAATTAGTCTGATATTTCAGATTGAATTACCCTTTTCCAAACAAGCCTTTGGAGATGTTTGTTTTTGAAATCATTAAAGGAAAACTGGTAAGATCTACATTTTGTTTTTAGCAAAACCAGTATTTTCTCATATTTCATCCACGATTTTTACATGTATTGGTGCGCTTTGCGACAGTTCTACGAATTATTTTTGTATATAAATGTTGCGCATGAGTATTGATTCAAACAATCGGCATTTTGTCCAGCTATAAGTAAGTCATTGTAAAGCTACTTTAGAAATTTTTCCTTGAATCTGGTACGCAAAATATATAGGACTGAACATGTCACTAACTTTATTTAAGGCATAATATTTTGTTTTGCTATCTTGCTTTTTCATAACTTAAGTCTTTACTATTTATCTATTTATCTTTAAAGTGACATTTCAGAATTTTTTCTCATCAATTTCACTTTTGTTTTTATCTAAAAGAAAACATTTTCTTATCAAAATTGTGAAAATTTCAAGCCAAAATATTGCGCCGTTTACGAGAAATATGTATTTTTGTGTTAAAATTAAAAAAAAATGTTGTCCACAACAGTTCAGATGTATATAGAATTTGTCGTTTCTGTGTCGGCTTTAAAGGCGTGTTTATCGCTCTTCATCTACAACCTCAAAAAGCTGATAACATTTATACCCATTAGAATAACCTTGGCATCAAGACATACTTTAAAAAATTGAAATGGGGATGAAATGTCCTTTTAATTGATTAGGACAATTAAGTCAACATTGCGGAGAAAGAATATGGTATTGTTGTTGTTGTTGTGTACAGGTATCTTCCCACACTTTCACTTGTGGCACTCCTCTATGAGGATGGATCTCGCGAGTGAGAATTTTTTTTTCACAGTTTCGATATTTTTTTTTTTCACAGTTTCGGTATTTTGTATTTATACAGAAAATAATTATATATAATAGTTTCTTTTAAAAATGGAATTAGTTTTGACGGGTTTGTTTATTTTTTCAGATACATTCGACAATAATGCTTTAATTCTACAACATGAAAGGTAAGAAGTTATTACTCATCGCATTTATCTGCTCCCTGATGCAGAATTGCTTGACGTTGTCGAAAGAGAGCGACACCGAGGTCTTCCCACCAGATGATCTCTTCGGCTGGTGTCCGCACTCAAGTTTCTGTGAACAAAGTCAAGTAGATTCTGACAAGGTAGCAGTAGTAGATTATGGTGACGATGTGATGCCATGTTGTTCGTCATGCTCATGTTCCGAGGATTGTGGTCGAAAACGGAACTGTTGTAAATACGAGTACGACTTATACAGGCTCGACGAAACATTTGATACCATTTGTGAACCACTGAAAATCCTGCCACATCATAAAGCCCGTGTTGGACCGTTTTATCACATTGTACGCGCGTGTCCGGACCGCTCCAAGGTCTGCGACTCTGGCAAAGTAAGGAGTTATAACCCTGTATATTCATACGACAGTGGGATGTTGTACTATAACCCTGCGTGTGCTGAATGTCATGGTCAAGAAAACACGACAACTTTTAAGCGTTTGATAACATGTCCCGATCATCTAGGCTCACATTTTCCTACCGCCCTTGATGTAACAAATGACAATGTGTATACAGTGTGTCATTTAAACTTTTTAATTCCTGCAGATATCGACTTGTCCTCAGAAGTATGCCATATACAAAACAAACAGCAATGCATATTTAAAGACTTTAACAATTCTGGAATATATGATAAACTTTGTAGGACTTTCAATGCTACTTTCTATGATGAATTTCTGGTGGGATATAACAATGTGTTCTGCTTTTTATGCAGTTCACTAGGCGCATACCTATATCATCTGAACGCCAGTATTTGGTCATCTCGATACGAATTCTGTCCTAGACGGGACGGCTTCAAGAAGGGTGATGAAGTCACGTTTTCTCTGTTGCTGGAACAATCAGACGATGAGCATTCATCTTATAAAACTGAATATCCTGGTCGTACAGAGTGTATAAACGCTAAAAATGAGGTAATAACGGAATCCTATTTCCGCCATCAACTTTTCTACCTGCATACAACACGAAAAGTCGAAATTAGCGTGACTAACTTCCATTTATCTACACAAATTTTACATAGACATGTAAAAAACTTGATGTTTTTTTCTGAGTCAATTGTCAGATATTAGCGTGACTGACTTCAACTATTCGACTTTTCACAATCTCAACTTTGATGGAAAAGACGAAATCAGTGCGACTAACTTTTTCTAGCAAAATAGTTACCTAGAAATGTAGAAAACAAGAAGTTTGTCACACTTCTGACAATTGTCACACTAATTTCGACTTTTTGTGTTGTATGCAGGTAGAAATGTGGATAGCGGAACAGGATTTCGTAGGCAATAATTTTAATTCGTTTAACATTTTCCAAAGTGACAAAACATGGGATGTTCCATTATGTATCAAATTACGCAAAACTCATCTTAACCCGACCTGCCAATGGTAAACACACTTCGCTGCTGTTAAATCCCCCCCTCCTAACAGCAGTTTATTTTAAGCAGAAGTTAGGGTATATGACCCATCATTTAATACACGAAGTTGATTCAATGTGTCGGATTTCAGGATTATGCATAAGGAAGAAAACAATTTACAAATATTATTTTACGCTATATTCATATGCAAGGGGGTAATTTTGAACAAGTTTGTCAAATATTTCCCATAAGTATGCATTGATTCAAAATTCTAAACAGTTCAAAATGCTTATGTTTGCATTTGGAATGAAAATATATTGCAGTTTAGGGGTTACAGGCACTTTTCAATTTCCGAATCTGGCTCTTTGGTGCTAATAATGGGTCATATACCATATAAGAGATCTTCGTTTAAAGCCGACGACTTGTTAAGCAGAATTTTTATGAAAATTTCTACAAAAAGCATCATGTTTAAACACGGAATAACTGGGTACTTTTTAATGCTGATAAAAATGAATTATCTAATGCAAATGTTTAAATAAGTAATTTTATCATCATTAGTATAAATTCACAAAATACATTAAATACAGTCGACACTCGTTGTGTCAAAGTCAGAGGGGGCGTAAAAATACCTCTACATATCCGGAGTTCGACTGATCCGATTTTAATTATTTTCGATGAAAACGATATTTAACCATTTTTGATGGGCATCATATGTGTCAATGATTGAAATATAGTAGGAAAGGAAAGAATTTGCTCGAAACGGGCAATATCTATCCTTTTCCTACTAAATTTCAATGGTTGTATTTGTTTCGGAATTCATTTTGATACCCATATGTTTGAAGATTGGACATGACTTTCACTTCGAATTAAGCGGAATTTTGACTTATCGGATGCCGAGATAACGAACGTCGACTGTATGTATTTATTTTCAAAAAAATACCTAAAAAGATGTAAAACAAAAAATCAGTAATATACTCAACTACAACATCAACAACAACATAAGTATGAAATTGAATTATAAAGTATGATTTAAAATGGAACAAACACAAACACAAAAAATAACAAAATCAAAATTTACTAAATTAAAAAAAAGCAAAAAAAAAAAAAAAAAGCAAAAAAAAAAAAAAAAAAAAAAAAAGCAACAACAAAAATAACTGAATGAAACAAAATATTTTTTAGAAATATAGATAAAATAAAAAAAACGAGATCAATAAATCAAAATATGACAAAATCAGTCATCAAATATTGCCATTTTATTGGTGAATTATCCATTTCAAGATCATAAATCCCCTATACACCAATACACAAGACCCAACAGATGGCCAAAGTGTATTTCTATCTATCAAATCTGACACAATATTATGTAATAATCCCCCATAGGTAGTTGGTCCTCTAGATTTGGTCTGCTTTTTAGACTCTTCTGGTCCTCAGAGGACTGGTCCTCAGTCCTCTAGGTTTGGTCTGCTTTTTAGACCTACCCCCTTTTTTTTTATAAGGGCCAAAATGTAATGACTGAAACGATTGTCAATTCATATCTGTTTTGCCAATCGGTTTACCTGTGACTTTTTGGACACATACACACGCAACAATCTCTCGCTACTAGTTAGTTTGCTTATTTTCAGCTGATACTCAACGCGTCGGAGGGAGGTCTTACTCCAGCTTTTCCACGTGTCTGGTTTATAGAAGAGAGAAAGAACGGGGAATGGTGCCATAAAAGGCGTTAACAATGCACTTTATATGATCACAATTCGTTGTGTATATAAGCTGAGAAGTAAGGGAAAACTAACTCGAACCGAGCATCTCTACGCAGTGCTTTTCCTCCTTCTTTGCATGGTTCCGTAAAACCGACCCGTTCGTAATGCCGAAAAAAGTTTTCCAAAATATGAAAAGAAAATTCCCAATACAAGAGTTCAACATTGAAATTTGCTCGTTTTCTTTGACATATTGAGCTTAGATGTATAAGAAAAAACTGTAATTCATTTTTGTTTATTTAACGATTCTGCATTATACATGGGACTTATTTTTTTTAATTCTGTGATGAAAAATATTTTGCCCTATTTTGGAGAAAACGACACATTTTTTTCTCAATTTAGCTGGTTTCGGACCAGTTCCTAAAACCATGAGAAAATACGCTGCTCCGTTTTCAAATAGTCACGTGGGATAGTCACCTTATATTTTGCCTGTTATATGAGATGTCTATATATTATCAGTATTAGTCTATAAATATTTTCATGAAGTCTATTTGAAATGTTCAGAATCTATCACTATCGGTCTTGACGTCTTTGGCACTTAAAATCTTGGACATTTAAACAGTGCAAAGAAAGAAGAGAAATGACCATTTTCAACATTGTAAAGTTGCTAAACACCAACGATACTGAGTGATATACATCACGGTGATAATCACGTGACTCAGAGTTTCAGAAATAAATCAATACTTCTGCTAAATACCTGACCAATTTGAATTCGGTTTGAAGCAGAGTAGGTGGTAAATGCCAGGAATTAGCTGGGCGTGATATAATGTCATTGAAGTCACAATTTTGGTTGATATTCTATCTTTTTTATCGACTGATATTTCAAAAATCCACCACGTCTATCTAATGCGCGACATCTGCCCACCTTCTCTGCTTCAAACCGAAATACAATCGGACTTCTATTAACAAAATTATTAAAGAATTTCTGAAATTGTTATATCACGTACGTGATTATTCCTCGTGTACATGTAACAACATCGAAATGACCCCAGCTATTCCATATAATGTAAACATTATGTCACAAATATGTTACTTATTTCTGCCAGGTTATTTGCCGACAAGTGACCTGCCCTGAGGGACAAGTTTATATTGATAGAACATGTCGCCATATTGGTTCAGCCTGGTATTTCAAGAATGTGGGTTTAAGTATCTATTTGTCTACACCACCGGGAGCTACCAGTGTTTCCGAAGACGATATTGTAGACTTTTCCTTGGTTGCAGGGTCGAAACAGGCGAGACTTTTTCTGGAGCGCCCTGGATTTGAGGACTGGGATCTGACTTTATTATATAACGTTAACAACCAAACCACTGTCCAGTACTTCATTGCCCTGTTGTCCAAAAGAAGCAAGACTGTCGTTCCCGACATATTTTTGCGTAACGTAACAACTTCATTGAATGGGAAATGGAAGTTAAATGCAAACGGACACACGTTCGATCTTATACCACGCTTTAGTAAATATACAGGATACCTCTCACCCAAGAACGACTCGACCTATTTACCCACATGGTATTCATATGCCAATTTGATCGACGATGCTGCGGAATACACAGAGATGGATCGTGTACGTCATTTACTCGGTGATAAAAGTATTCTCGACGCGCAGAGCAGAATCAATGTTGTTTACATTACAAAATTGTTCTTCTGTACATTGATCGAGCTGAAACATAGCGACGTGGTTGACTGGATAGATAGAATATATCTTCATAGTAGCGACAAATTTATCGAAGATGGCGAGTATACCTCCACGATGGACGAGTACGGTAATTTTCGCGTTCATATTTGTTTGGAAGATTATCAGCAAAGCGGTTCTCGTGCATTGATTTCGACAGACCCGATAGTACGGACCCTTGTCTACCTTAGTGCTATCTTTGTTTTTGTAGTCTAGTAAAAGTGTACTATTTAAGGATCGGGAACCGTAATTACTGTAATTTGATAATACACTGACCACATAAAGAAACACAACATTCATTTAATATCACATTTTTCAAATAACATACATAAATCTAAGAATATTTTGATATTTTGTTTAAACGTCATTTATGACATTAAATCTCATGTAATCCGAGTCTTCTCTGATGCAAATTTCGCTCTTTGATATATTGACGTCGGTCCATTTTACATCAGAGTCCACTACTATTTAAAAAGTGGAAAATTTGCAGCGTCAAAAAAAGCGAATTTTACCAATTACCACTTTTAATATGTAAGTATTTGATTTACATTAAAATTGTGAGGTAAATTATAGCGTTACAAATACATTCTTACTGTAAAATTTAGTGTCAGGAGTGAAACGCTTTCCAACCATTATTTGGTTGAGTAAGGTATTACAACATGAAGGAGTTAAATCATATTTTTGTGTCGAATTATTGTAAGTCTATTGTATGATTTACTTTGTGAAATGGTCACAGTTCATTTTAATTCTATCAAAACAGTAAAAATATGTGTTGAATTAGTAAAATAAGAACGTATATGTTAAAAAACCTGCAATGTCTACAAAATGTCATCCACATTTCTTGATAATGGAAGACTAAAGACTATTCTAAATTATGGCTGAACAGTATCTTAATTATCGTTTATGTTCAATTATTTGAGCTACAATTTGTGTGAATCGCCTTGTATAGAGACAAACGTAAATCAAAGCACTGAGAACACTATACTTGGACGTCTCTAATTGATTGAGCGGGATTGTAAATGAACGATAGATATTTCTTTCTTTCTTTTTAATTAGACGTTAAACTTCTTATTCTAAAAAATCGGTATCGGACTTACATGTACATATTATGGGCTTAATTACGTAAAACCCCATCTCATACTTAAAATCGATTTGATGGCCGTTTCAAGAAAACTGATTTGTCTCTATGAACAATCATTATTAATTTAATTATCCGATTTAATAAATGTCATGTGGTTAGCAATTTCATCTTCTTGTTTCGATTTATCCATGGTTTCGTCGTCAGCTACTTCTTTCGTTGATTTTTATAAAGGATGAGACAAAGCAATGTTTTTAAAATGTAAGCCAACGCGCTACATAAATAAAAGCCGCGATAGCTCACTCGGCAGATCATTCGCCTGTACTCTTTACACAGGTCTATATTTGACAGGCCGTGAGTTCGAATTATACTTATGATATTGTCTTTTTTTATATATTTTGTTTTCGACTTTTATTATCTCCACCAACGTTAGGGTAAAAACAAACTCAGTGATTTAGATTCGATATAAACATAAATTTAAAGAAATGAAGTAAATAAACGCCTATCATTTATTTGCAATTCCGCTCAATCAATCAGAGACGTCTAATTGCAGTGCTCCAAGCACTTTGATTTTTATTCGTGTTTAGTGTCTAAAAATACGGCAACAGTTTTCCCTGGTTGTGGTTACAAAACAATTAAATTCAATACATATTTTGCCTGAGACATATCGGAGCACCTAACCATGGATTCCTCATACCAGTAATACCAAAGGGTCCTTACATGGACGGGTGTACACATAAAAAAGAAATTGGCATCGTGTCGTTTGGAAATGCCATTGGATTTACAATACGCAATTTGAAATCTTTATGTTATTATCAACGGATATTTGAAAATTGCAATGTCTCTCTCTGTACGCACATTCAGTTTTTCACCCGATCATTGAGGTACCATTGTCACTGTTTTAGACCTATTGCTTCATCTTCGTAGCTAAATACACGTGAACAGATCACTTAAACGTAATAAATAAGAGACCACTGTCGCTCGATCTTATAAAAATAATTGTGGTGTCATGATTATTGATCAGTATGTAAATAGGCCATGATATGGTCTAGTGTCATAGGTAGAGATGCTGGAAAAACTCGTAAGAGCACCTGTTTTTCTAAATAGCTTGACATCACTGGCGTCTCATCCGAGGCTGTTCAGATGGAACCCCGGTTACTTGTCATAGAGTCGATCCCGAATTGCGAAATAACTTACTCCCCGATAAATAATGTGGAAACCCCGTTTCATAAATTCATCGCTTGGAAACCCCGTTGCTTAAAATATGCCATACTTAATTATCAATAATCAAAGAAGAAGAATTTGTCAAACATAGTACACCCATTTAATTGAGTAATCATTCTAAAATGTCTGCTTGTAGAAAATACATAATCAAAATAAAGGTTTTAACAAAAGTTATGCAGAAGAAATGGATCGAACTGGTTTCGAAGCAACGAAGTTCCAAATGTCAAATTGAAATAAAATGGTGGCGAAGCGAGGCGAATCCTTTCCCGTTTGAGCTATCGCTGCAATTGATCGCATACAGCGTTTGTTGACTTTATCAATATATTACATGTATGTATCGCTTTCTAAAGATCGTACCCTTTACACAATTTCACCAAAGTCAAATCACTACAAAACAAATGGCTCTACAGAAACAAGATCAATAAGCTGGTAAAATATGGCATGAATTCAGTCGCTCAATAAATCTTATAGTGTTTGTTAGAAAACACACAGAGAGCGGAAAAAGATACGACAGTTTTCTTGTATCGCTACCAAATCAATTTAGAATTTTGACCAACTGGCAATTGAGTCTGAGAAGTGTTTTTTTTTTGGTAATAAACCCCAAGTCGAAAGTCCCCGGAGTGATTTTAAGAATTGGACGTCCGAAAGACGTCCAATTAAACAGGATTTCACTCCTAGCAGCCGATATTGCACCATATGAGAAATTATAACCCATTGATACACTTGATAGTAGCGAGAGTAGTGCAGAATATCTACAAGGCAGATGCCTTCTTAAGAATAGCGTACGATGAAATTACAGAAGAACATACAAAAATGGTGACACATTAAAGATAGAGTGTTTCATTGCTGACATCAGAGGGTTATTGGATAAAACAATCTATAAATACAAAACAAGTGATTATAAGGTGAACCGATTATCTCTATATGATGATGAACATGTGTGTTTGTGATATCACCCTATTTCAATTAAATGGTAAAATGTACTGATATGCAGTTGTAGTTGATCAGAGAGAAAATGTTGATTTTTATCTCATGAAATTTATATTGTACTTGCCCTTTTAATGAAGAATGAAATAGCTACTTATGCCTTTTTAAGGGATTTCGTTCATGCTATAATGAACACGTTGTTTTATGAATAACAAGTGCTTAAAGTGGTGCCATGTCACTGTCTTTTATAAACATTAGATTAGATATTTGGCATAACTAAAAATGTCACACAAAAAGCGTTTCACAACACAACTTTTTTTGGATTGATTTTTCCTGAATATGTTCCTCTTTAACGACAAAGGATTGTACAAATTGAATGATCCTATTCTTGTTTAAATTGCCGCACACTGTTTTAGAAACATGCTTAAAAAATTCTGATTTTCAACATTCTACATTTGCAATGGTACTGTGGTGTTGTGTCGATGTTACACACGTACAATAACAGAATCGTTGACCAGAAAAAAAAACTTTTTGACGCGTCATAAAAACTCGTGTAGCGATCGAGTAGAAAACACATCGGGAAGTTTTCGAGTATCGATCGTGTAGAATATCGAGCTGATCGGGAATCAATCGGGTAGAGCTTGGGTGTGATCGGGTAGGTACCTTTAACTGGAAATTGATTAGATAAACACATGGAGCAGAATTCGAGTTGATCGGGATGCGTTCGGGAATAACCCGTACAAGTCGAGGTGATCGAGCGCTTCCAACTGCAGATGCTAAACTTGATCTACTCATTAATGCATTTTGTCGTCGGGCTAGATCGCGAAAATTACATGGTCGTATTGATCGAGTTTACAAGATCGACAGTGGGAACCTAGCATAACATACTTACAATGTAAAGGACCATTGACCTAAAAACCACTTTTTTGTACATTCAATGACTCAAAAAAGTTTGAAATCAGGAAATGCATTTTTACACCGTTTTGGAAACATTTTTATAAAAAATCCCCTGATTTTCAAAGTTAATTACCTATACAATGGTAAGTAAGTGTTGTCTTGATGTTACATACGTGCAATATCAGAAGCATCGACCTAAAATTCACTTTTTGGCACATTACATGCCCAAAAGAAGATTTGAAATGGGATACAATCGATTTTACACCATTTGGGACAGAATATTTAAAAAAATATTAATTTTCACCGAACTGTGTTAACAATGGTATTTTGGTGTTGTATTGATGTTACATACTTACAATATAAGGACCCTTCAATTACAAACCACTTTGTGGTTCATTCCATGGCTACAATATGTTTTGAAATCAGAAAAATTCACTTTTACATCGTTTGGGAAATATTTGTCAAAAATCTGATTTTAAACGTACTGCCTTTGCAATAGTATTTTGGTGTTGTTTTGATGTTACATACGTACAATAACAGAATTTGTGTAAAATAATTTCCCCTATTTCAAAACCTCTTCACGCCATGGAATGTACCGAAAGGTGTTTTTTAGGCATGAATCCTAATATCGTATGTATATAAGAGCAATACAACCCAAAAATACCATTCCAAAGGTAGTATCTTGAAAAATAGATTTTGAAAAATATTTCCCAAACGGTATAAAAACGGTGTAAAAAGAGATTATTTCAAAACGTCTTTTCGCAATGAAATGGACCAAAGAGACTTTTTAGAGGCAAGGATCCGAAGATTGTACTTTACGTGTACACAACAACAATATAATACAAAAATACAAATTTAAAGGTAGCACAATGTACGTTAAAATATAACTTGGAATGCAGTTTCTACGCAAAGATCCTATTATTGTACGTATGTAACAGCAAATCAACACAAAATACCATTCTAAAGGTAGTACCTTGAAAAATAGGGCCTTTTGAAAAATGTCTCTCAAACAGTGTAAAAAGAGATTTTTCCCTTTTTCAAAACCTCTTTTCGGCCATAGAATGTATGAAACACAATCAAAGCAAGGATTCTTATATTGTGCATATGTTTTCAGAGGTTTTTAACTAATTCATAACCTCCTTTTCCCCCATGGAATGTATCATAAAATGTTTTTTATGGCACGGATATATATCATATTGTACCAGCAATACAACACAAAAAAGGTAGTACGTTGAAAAATTTAAATGTTAAAGAAAAAATTTAAATGTCAAAGAAATACCCCTATTTCAAAACCCTTTTACGCCGTGAAATGTACCGAAAAGTGTTGTTTACGCAAGGATCCTAATATTGTTCATCCAAAACTGTATAAAAATAATGTCCCCTATTTCGAGTCTTCTTGTGGGTGTTGAATGTACAAAAAAGGTGTTTAAGGTCAAGATCCTTATATTGTAGGTATGTGAGAGAAAAACAACACAAAAACACCATTCTAAAGGTATGGGTATTTTGTGCTGTATTGCCGTTACATACGTACAATATTGGGATCATTGCGTAAAAACCCTTTTCGGTATATTCCATGTCGTAAAAAAATATTTTAAATAGGGGAAATAATTTTTACTTTGTTTGAAACAATTTTTTTTTCAAAAATTCCTATGTTTCATCAAACTACCTTTAAAATGGTAGTTTTTGTCGTACTGCATTTCTTTTTAATTAACTACCTTTAGAATGGTGTTCTCTGTAGAATTGCTGTTAAAAAGGTACACTATTAGGATCCTTGCGTAAGAATCTCTTTTCAGTTCATTCCATGGCGGAAAGAGGGTTTTGAAATAAGGAAACTCCTTTTTTTTTACACCATTTGGGAAACATTTTTAAAGAAATCTTATTTTCAATGTACAAATGAACTACCTTTAAAATGGTATTTCTGTGTTGTATTGATGTAACAAAGGTACATTATAAGTATCCTTGCTTAAAAGCGTTTTTTGGTTCATTCCATGGCGTTAAGAGGTTTGAAGTAGTGGAAATATCTTTTTTTACCATTTGGGACAGACTTTCCAAAAAAAAATCTATTGTCAACGTTAAAATGGTATTTTGTGTTGTATTGCTGTTACATACGTATGCAATAGGGAAACATCTCTTTTTAAACCGTTTGGGATAATTGTTTTTAAAAATATTCAAGGTACAAATGTACTACCTTTAGAATGATATTTTGTGTTGTATTGCTATTACATAGGTACAATATTAATATCATTGCCTTCATTTGTTTTTGATACATTTCATCTCGAAAAGATGTTTTGAAATACGGAAAAACACCGCTTGAGAAACATTTTTCAAAATGCCCTATTTTTCAACGTGCGAATGGTATTTTTGTTTTGTACTGCTGTTACATACGTACATGTGTACAGTATCAGGACCCTTTTCCATAAAAAGCACTTATTGATACATTCCATGGGCTTAAAGATGTTTTTAGTAGAGGAAAATTTTTACACTGGTTGGTACAGATATTTCCAAACAAATCTTTTTTTCAAGGAACTATCTTTAAAATGTTAATTTTTTGTTGTATTGCTGTTATATACCGAACCGATAGATTTTTTTTAAAATACTACTTTTCAATGTACCACATACAGAATGGCATTTTACTGTCGTAATTTTGTTAAGTACGTACAATTTAAGAATCATGTCCCCCAAAATACCTTTTCGGTACATTCGATACCTACAAGGAGATTCGAAATTGACAAAAATCCCCTTTACACCGTCTGTGAAACATTTTTTCTTCAAAATTATCGTGTTTTCGATGCCCTACCTTTAGAAAGGTGTTTTTGTAATACTTTGCCGTCACATACTCACAATATAAGGATCTTGACCTTAAAACCATTTGGGATACATTCAACACCCACAAGAAGATTCGAAATAAGGGACATTTTTTACTCAATTTGGGACAGATTTTACCAAAAATCACTACTTTTCAATGTACTTCCTACAAAATGACCGTTTACTGCTGTACTGTTGTAACATGTACGTACGTACAATATAACGATATTGTCGTAAAAAACACCTTTTCGGTACATTCAATTCATGCAAAGAGATTTGAAAATCAGGAAAATTCCCTTTACACCATTTCGATGTACTTCCTTTAAAATAGTGTTTTGTGTTTTTTTGCTATCGCATACCTACAATATAAGGATCTTGAATTAAAAAAAAAAAAAAAAAAAAAAAAACAAAAAAAAACAAAAACAAAAACAAAAAAAAAAAAACAAAAAAAAAAAAAACAAACAGTTTTTGGTACCAACACCCACAAAAAGACTCGAAATAAGGGACATTATTTCTACACCATTTGAGACAGATTGTTGCAAAAAATACTATTTCATAATGTACCATCTACTAAATGGCATTTAAACTATTGTACTGTTGTTACGTACGTACAATGTAAGGATACTGTCTTAAAACTCCTTTTTCTGTGTGAGAAGGGGATGGGGTTGTTATTTTTCCGCTTTGCGAGAGTTCCAGACACTTTCTAGAAACAGTTCTGGCACTTTTTGAATTTCAATTAAGTATTGTCGGCATTTATCAATAATTAATTCGACTGGAATTTTTATACATAGCGTCAAATTTTACAACCTTTTTATGATATTAAAAGACTTATTGAACCGGGCCCTTAAAAATGGGCACTATCATAACAACACACATCTAGAGATCATCATATCGATTCTATTCAACGAAAACCTTGTAACTGCAGCTTAAAACAAGCTGCAGTTATGAGGTATTCGTTGAAAAGCGACGATATGCACATGCATGTACCTGCAGTCTGATAAAGATCTATTTTATCTTCAATACCACGTTGGATAATCACGTGATCGAACAATTTTATAAAATCGTCGATAATTTTGTTATTACGGGACCGATTTGATTTTTTTTTTTTTTGAAGCGGAGAAGGTGGAAACACGACGTCACCCATTAAATAGACTTAGTATTTTTTTTTGAACAATCAGCTGATAAAACGGCCTTGAAGATCAACCAAAATTTTGGTTGATCTACAATTACTTTTTTATTATCAGTTTATATTTCAAAAGTCCACAACGTCCAGCTAATTCCTGGCATTTCACCCACCTTCTCTGCTTCAAACCGAATTCAAATTGGTCAAGTCCTAACACAAAATATTGACGATTTTGTGAAATTCTGTGTCACGTGATTAAGTACCGTTCATACTATCCATAATCAAAGTACTGTTGGGAAGCAAATATTTTAATAATGTAGGCCTGTTCAGAAGTAGAGTACTTAGGTACTTAGATTATCCATTTGAACACCTTGAATTCTTTTATTCCATGTTGGGGTTGTTGTACCTATTTTTATCACAACCTTCATGCATATTTATCGTTTGTGTAAATTAACTATTTAGCTTTGAATATATTTTATAGTTCAGTAAACTTGACTGACCCATTTGCAAGGAAGGCCATTGGACTGATCTTTGAACCATTATAAAGCAAATTTCTACGTCGGTCTTTTCTTCTCTTAGAGACATGATTAATTGAATGTTCCAATTCAATATCTACACGTATATATAACTTCAGACGTACATATTGAATATTCGAATGACTGTTACCTCATTAATCTTTGCTTTTGATAGAACTATTTATAATGAGGAGGACAGGAAGATGGTGTGTGGTATATAAAGAATGGTAAAGTGCAGAGAGAGGTGGCTACATAGAGAAGCAAATTTTGCAAAATTTGCTTCCCAAAAACCGTAAGGTAACAACATAGACCATGGAATTATGATATGGATATGTTGTGTAGTTTTAGAATAACTTTTTCCCAAATCGGCGAAATTATAGGAGGTCCAGTTCAAAAGCTGTTGCAGATGATAAAATTTATGTTGATAAAGATATATATAGTATCTGTACAGGTATGATAATACTGAAAAGAATTGCGACAAAAGGACAAAAATGATTGTTATCAGCATTTTCTTCTTTTCCCAAGCCATTTCTGACAGGTATTTCAAACCAGGTCTTGTTTGGGAAAAAGTGAAGGTAGAATATCCGTAATGTGGCCTTTCTGAGATTAATAAAACATTGGATTTTTTCGAGCGTCATCGATACGTATCCAAACTTATTCGGGCGCGGTCGTAAACATTCGGCGGTGGAAAGTTCCGACGTAGTGCAAATCTCATTAGGGGTAGACTACTTTAAAATTGGAATTCTGGCCGATAGAAGAAAACTACTAGTAGCTCTATTTTTTAGGTCCCAGCCACAAAATAAGACATATTTTCGAGCAGGAATGAAGTATACATTGTGGGCTAAATTAGTCTGATATTTCTGATTGAATAACTCTTTCACAATTTATCCGTTTTTTTAAAAAAAAATGTTTGCTGATGAGCTTAAGAACACATTTAAAGTTGAGACGAAAATGATAGATACTATAAATTTTATATCTGAACTGGTGATTACCACACTTTGTTTAACAAAAAAACAAACAACAAAACAAAAAACAAACAAAAAAATAAAATAAACAACAACAACAAAAAAAACAAAAACAAACAAACAAACAAACAAACAAACTCGTAAACGGCGCAATACTTTGGTTTGGAAATGTAATACTTTTCATTAGGAAATAAGGTCTTTCGGATAAAATAAAGCTAAAATTTATGAGAAATATGTCTATGTGATGTTGCGTAACCTTCAATGAGGGAATACATGTGATATATAATAAAGGCCCCTTTCAACATTAGAAAACAAAACAGATCTAGATAAGAAGATTCGCACTTTTCTCAACAAGAATATATGTTTCTGTATCGAATCTTGGGGTCAGCATACATCATGATTAGGACTCTGACGTAACACGGTGGTTAATCACGTGACTCAGAATTTCAGAAAATCGTCAATATTTTGTTAATTCTTTACTAATTTGAATTTGGGTCGAAGCAGAGAAGCTGGGAAAATGCCAGGAATAAGCTGGACGTACTGTATTTTTGAAATATCAACTTATAAAAAAGTTATTGAAGATCAACCCAAATTTTGGTTGATCTTCAATAAATTTTATTAAGTTAATTTTTCAAAAAATCTGCCACGTCTATCTAATGTGTGACGTCTGTCCACCCTCTCTGCTTTAAACCGAATTCAAATCGGTCCAGTATTAACAAAATTATTGTAGATTTTCTGAAATTGTTGCATCACGTGATTATCCACCGTACATAAGTCGATCTGAATATGCATGAGTTGCAATGCTAAAATATATACTAGTCAAAACTCCTAACCGGCCACTTTGTTTTGCGCATTTTTGAAATATTTATAATAATCTGATTTGTAAGAGATTTACTGCTATGGAAAGGTTGGTCATTTGAAAATCATTTCGTACAAACGTTGCGTATAAAAATGTTAATGTTTCTTTTTGGGATAACATGAAAGACCATTTTCAAAAATCACGAAAACTGCACAATTCGACAGAAAATCTGATTTAGGACCAAATTAAATTTTGAGATTCTTAAGATTTATCTATCAACATTGCTAGTCAATCGATAAATAAGCATTATTCTCGAAAGAAGAATTTAATTCTATTGGTCATTGCCCAGATATGAACAGATTTTCCGCAAAATACCCCACCCACCAATGTTAAAATCGATGAAAATCGAAATAAGGGGTATGGTGAAACTTGTGTCAATTTTTAAACATTCGAAACAGAATGTTGGTAACATTTTCATCTTTCTCTCTTCGATAATGATTGTTCTATTCAATGAAAACCAGCGGTTGTGGTTATCCCGTCACTAAACGTGTTATTTGTGACAGAAAATGAGTGGCCGGTTAGAAGTTTTGACTAGTATATATATTTATCCATTCCCAAATAAGACCTGGTTTTCACGTCTCATAAGAATAAAGACTCTGGAAAACATTAACAAAATGTTGTTGTTTTGACACAAATAATTTATATTTATCAATATAGTTTATATATTTATCTTGTGTCAGGTAAGTGAAAGGTAAATGTCACAATAATACTTCGTTTCTAATCTGCTTTCTTGCTCTTATTCAAGAACAATTCAACACAGGCCATTAAAACATTGTAGGCTTGTTGCTCTCGACTCAAGGATGCTTCCTTGTAATTCTGGATCATATTGGTCAAGGGTCGAATCGAATTTGTGAAAACCACAAACGTGTTAACGGATGACATTGAGGAAGGTCATATTGCATGGAACAGATGGATACTATTGAAAGCAAGTTACATACCAAATTTTAGCTTTGTATGTCGAATAATTTTGCAGAAAAGGCAAATGATGAATTTTCGGAAAGACAGACGGACATACCAATATACAGACAGACAGACGGACGGACACGAGTAAAACAATGCCGCCGATATTTCTATGTGAGGGCATAAAACCCCATTTCCTTTCTTTGACTCGAGAACAATTTGTAGTGTCAAGGCGTCAAAAGAGGTATTTTTATTGGTATATTAATGTTGCGCATGATTGTTGATTCCAACAGTCGGCGTTTGTCCATATATAAGTAAGTCATTGTAAAGCTATTTCAGAAAATTTGCATCAAATCTGGAACGCAATATACAAGTCTAAAAGAGTCACTAACTTAATATAATACATGATAATAATTCTTTCATAACTTCATTCTTTATTCACGGTGGGGATTGTGCATGACGGAGTGCGTAAATCTACGGAAAAATTTGTCTCGCTTCGGGTAAGACATTTTGCAAACATTTTCTTATTTCTGCGTCAATTGTTAATTGTACTTGAAAATTTCTTGTACATTTTGCAAAGATTGTTCCCAATCGATTAGAAAAATGACACAAAATTCAGATTGTTTTTCTGGTCGGTTAGTATCATTTTTTTTTGGAAAAATGAGTTTTCATACAAGGAAAGAACTTAGTACATCGGGGTACATGCAAAAAAAAAAAAAAAAAAAAAAAAAAAAAGCCTCAAAATTGACTAATAAATAATGAATTTATTGCAAAATTTCTTACATGAAGCATGGATAATTTGGCCGTTGTTGTTATCTTTTCGTTTTCTGGTTGGTTGGGATCAATGTTTCGGAAAAGTAAAAGGATTCCACAAATAATTAATATATCTGAATAAGGAGGTAAGGCGCGGGTACATGCAACAAACCTTTTGAAAATTGACGCAGAAATAAAAGAATTATTGCAAAATAGTTGACCAGAATCGAGAGTATTTTTGTACGTAGACTGTGTTATCTATCCATCCCATGATGCACACTCTCCATCACGTTAATTATTATTATTTCTAAATTGATTAAGACTAATAAGCAATAAGTCACCACTGCAAGGAAAGAACTGTTTAGAGAGAAAGAACTGTCTGTTTATTTTTCAGATACATTCGTCAATATTGCTAAAATTCTCCAATATGCAAGTAGAGAAGTTCTTGCTTATCGCATCTATCTGCTCCCTGATGCAAAATTGCTTGACGTTGTCGGAGGAGAGCGACACCATTAACTTCCCACCGAGCAATCTCTACTCTTTGTGTCCATATACAAGATTCTGTGAACAAAGTCAAGTAGATCCTGACAAGGTAGCAGCAGCAGCAGCAACAGCAGATTATGGTGACGATGTGATGCCATGCTGTTCATCATGCTCATGTTCAGAGGATTGTGGTCGAAAACGGAACTGTTGTAAATACGAGTACGACTTATACAGGCTCGACGAAACGTTTGATACCATTTGTGAACCATTGAGAATCCGGTCAACCCATAAAGCCCGTGTTGGACCGTTTTATCACATTATACGCGCGTGCCCAGACCGCTCCCAAGTCTGCGACTCTGGCAAAGTAAGGAGTTATAACCCGGTATATTCATACGACAGTGGGATGCTGTACTATAACCCGGCGTGTGCTGAATGCCATGGTCAAGGAAACACGACAACTTTTAAGCGTTTGATAACATGTCCCGATCATCTAGGCTCACATTTCCCATACGCCCTTGATATTTTGATTGACAATTTGCATACAGAATGTCAATTGAACTTTATAATTCCAGCAGATATCGACTTGTCTTCAGAAGTATGCCATAAACAAAACAAACAGCCATGCATATTCAAAGACTTTAACGATTCTGGAATATATGATCAATGGTGTAAAAGTTTTAATGCCACTTTCTATGATGAATTTATGGTGGAATATAACAATGTGTTCTGCTTTTTATGCAGCTCACAAGGCGCATACCTGAGTCATCTGAACGCCAGTATTTGGTCATCTCTGTACGAATTCTGTCCTAGACGGGACGGCTTCAAGACGGGTGAGGAAGTCACGTTTTCTGTGTTGTTGGACCACTCAGACGATGAGCATTCAGCTTATAAAACTGAATATCCTGGTCGTACAGTGTGTACAAACGCTAAAGACGAGGTAATAATTTCGATTTGGCAAACACACTTCGCTGCTATTCAACATAAAACTCCTAACTGCAGCTTATTTTAAGCTGAAGCCATGAGATTTTCGTTGAAAAGCGACGACTTGTTATGCAGTACTGTATGCAAATATCTACAAAAAGCAGCATGTTAAATACAAAATGCATGAACACTTTTTGGTAAGGGTCAAAATGTAATCACTGAAACGATTGCCAATTCATAGCTGTTTCGCCGATAGGTTTAGCTGTGACTTTTTGGACACATACACACGCAGCAATTTCTCGCTTCTAGGTAGTTATCTATCCCGACTAAAACTCAACCGTGGTGTTCCTTATAGAGTACTATTCCCGTATACACCAAATTCTACACAAAATTCCGTGGGTTTTGCGAACAGAAAACGCCCCGAAACACGCTATTTTTTCTTTGTCCCCAAAAGAAGGAAACGTGCACATCTGTGTGTAAATAAGCGTTTGAATGTATGAATAATCCACGTACTCTGTGTATTAAAGTGAGATAAAACGGAGAATGATGTCATAAAAGGCGTTAACAATGCAATTTAAACATATCGCTGCTTTTCAATCTGCAGTTACGAGGTTTTCGTTGAAATGCGACGATTTGATCACAATTCGTTGTGTATAAGCAAAGTTAGAGAAACTGCCTCGAACCGAGCGTGTCTACGTTTACAGAAAAGTCACGTTGGATAGCCACTTTGTATTTTGCCTGTTTTCTGAAATGTCTACATCATTATCATTATTAGTCTATAAATGAGCCAGGATCTGGAAAACGTCCCATATAGCATTTGAGAACAACATGGTTCAAGGTCAGCCTGCGTATACACGCAGTCTGACCAGGGACCATGTTGTTCTCCAATAGCTTCGTCATGGTCTGTAGCAACCATTTGAGAGTAACATGGATGATGGCTAGACTGCATCTTGGCACAGCATGGTCTTGAACTTGGCTGCTTCAAATGCTATAAGGGACGTTTTTCCAGATCCCGGCTCAAATGTTTTCATGAAGTCTATTTGAAATGTTCAGATTGCTTTTCTCACGATCTTGACATCTCTGGCACTTAAAAACCTTGGACACTTAAACTGTGCAAAGTAATGAAAGAAATAATCACGTTGGACAGTGTAAAGTTGTTATTAAGCACAAATGATATTGATGTGATGTAACATCAAATTCACCTCAGATATTCCATGTAATGTAAACAATATTTCACAAATATGTTTTTTCTTCTTCTAGGTTATTTGCCGACCAGTGACCTGCCCTGAGGGACAAGTTTATATTGATGGAACATGCCGCCATCTCGGTTCAGCCTGGTATTTCAAGAACGTGGGTATAAGTATCTATTTGTCTACACCGCCGGGAGCTACCAGTGTTTCCGAAGACGATATTGTAGACTCTTCCTCGGTAGCAGGGTCGAAATGGACGAGACCTTTTCTGGAGCGCCCTAGATTTGAAGACTGGGATCTGACTTTATTATATAACGTTTACAACCAAACCATTGTCCGGTACTTCATTGCTCTGTTGTTCCAAAGAAGCAAGACCATCGTTCCCGACATCTTTTTGCGTAACGTAACGACTTCATTAAATGGGGAATGGAGATTACATGCACACGGACACACATTCGACCTGAGACCACGCTTTAGTAAATATACAGGATACCTCTCACCCAAGAGCGACTCGACCTATCTACCCACATGGTATTCATATGCCAATTTGATCGACGATGCTTCGGAAAACACAGAGATGGATCGTGTACGACATTTACTCGGTGATCGAAGTATTCTTGACGCACAGAACAGAATCAATGTTGTTTACATAACAAAATTGTTCTTCTGTACATTGATCGAGCTGAAACACAGCGACGTGGTTGACTGGATCGTAAGAATATATCTTCATAGTAGCGACAAATTTATCGAAGATGGCGAGTTTATCTCGGCCATGGATGATAACGGTGATTTTCGCGTTCATATTTGTTTGGAAGATTATCAGCAAAGCGGTTCTCGCGCATTGATTTCGACAGCCGCGATAGTAAGGGCCCTTGTCTACCTTAGTGGTATCTTTGTTGTTGTAGTGGAGTAAAATTGTACCCTTTTCAAGATAGGGAACCGTAATCACTGTAATTTGATAATATACTGACACCATAAAGACACGCAACAGTATCAAATATTTGAAATAACACACATAAATCGAAGAATATTTCGTTCTTTTGTTTCGACGTCATCTGTGGCATTAAATATAATGCAGTCCGAGTTTTCTCTGATGCAGATTTCACTCTTTGATATATTGACGTCGCTCCATGATGGAGCGACTTCAACATATCAAAGAGCGAAATTTGCATCAGAGAAGATACAGATTAAATCTAATGGTGATCTAAAGGTCATTAGAAAGAAACGTTATTTAATTTGGAAGATGCATATATAATTAAAAAATTTCAATGCATCTCATTAAATCTTGACCCAATTTAAAGCTTGCATTTTCCATTGACCTTTTCACAAATTTGCACTCATTTCTCTTAAAAATAATTGGCCCGATAAATTTCTTTCATTTTTTCGTACATTTACATTACACTGGATAGTGCCATGCGAATTATTGTTTCCATCATCTGGGAAACATTTTTCTCCAAAAAAGTATATTCTTCAAAGTACTACCATTATTAATATAGAATGATCCTTTTGTGCTGTACCGCTGCTACATACGATCAAAACAAGTATCTTACAAAACGTACAATACATGGATCGTGTACCAAAAGAACACTTTTCGGTTGATTCAATGCCTACCAGGAGATTTGAGAATATGATAATTTTCTTTACACCGTAAGGCAAACATTTTTCCTAAAATTCATTTTTTACAAAGTACTGCCTTTAGAATTGTATTGTACTGCTGCTGCATACGCAAAATACATAGATCTTGCTCCAAAAGCATTTTCGGTACATTCAATGTCTTCAAGAAGATTAAAAATATTTTGAAATAAGAAAAATCTCTTAAAACCTTTCAGTAAACATTTCCCCGAAACATTCTATTTTGTAAATTATTACTTTTAGAATGGTCATTTTGTCATGTGCTGCTGCTTAATTCATAAGAATTGATCGTGCACCATCAATAACCCTCTTTATGGGTACCTTCAAGATACACAAATAGATTAAAAAAAAGAAAAAAAAAATCTTTTTACACCGTTTGGGAAACATTTATGAAAAAAACTATTTTCAAGATACATGTACCTAAAAATGGTATTTTTGTGCTGCATTGATGTTACGTAGGTAAAATATAAGGACCGTTGACGGAAAAAACTTTTTTCGGTACATTCCATGGGGAAAAGAAGTTTTGGAATAATGAAAATTCATTTTTACACCGTTTGGGACACATTTTTCAAACATTTCTCTTTTTCAAGGAACCAACATTAAAATGGCATTTTTCTGTTATTGCTGTTACATACGTACAAAATCAGGATTCATGACTAAAAACCACTTTCCGGTACATTACATGGATAAAAGAAGACTTGAAATGTTGACTGTCGTTTTGACACCGTTTGGGACAGATTTTTCCGAAAATTTCTCATTTTCAGTGTACTACCTAAGGAATGGTATTTTGTGCTGTATTGGTGTAACGTATGTACAATGTGAGTACCGTTGACGGAAAAAAAAACACCTTGGGGGAAAGAAGTTTTGGAATAATGAAAATTCATTTTTACACCGTTTGGGACACATTTATCAAATATTTCTCTTTTTCAAGGTACCACCTTTAAAATGGCATTTTTTGTTGTATTGCTTTACATACATACAAAATCAGGATCCATGACTAAAAACCACTTTCCGGTACATTACATGGATAAAAGAAGGCTTGAAATGTTGACTGTCGTTTTGACACCGTTTGGGACAGATTTTTCCGAAAATTTCTCGTTTTCAATGTACTACCTAAAGAATGGTATTTTGTGCTGTATTGGTGTTACGTAAGTACAAAATAAGAACCATTGACTTAAAAAAGACACTTTGCGATACATTACATAGGGAAAAGCAGTTTTGGAATAATGAAAATTCATTTTTACACCGTTTGGGACACACTTTTCAAACATTTCTCTTTTTCAAGGTACCACCTTTAAAGTGGTTTGTTTTTGTAGTGCTGTTACATACGTACAAAATCAGGATCCATGACTAAAAACCACTTTCCGGTACATTACATGGATAAAACAAGAGTTGAAATGTTGACTGTCGTTTTGACACCGTTTGGGACAGATTTTTCCGAATTTCTCATTTTCAAAGTACTAGTTAAAGAATGGTATTTTTGTGCTGTATTGGTGTTACGTAGGTACAATATGAGGACCGTTTACTAAAAAAAAAACAACACTTTTTGGTACATCCCATGGGGAAGAGAAGTTTTAGAATAATGAAAATTCATTTTTACAACGTTTGGGACACATTTTTCAAAAATTTCTCTTTTTCGAGGTATCACTTTTAAAATGGTATTTTGTGTTGTATTGCTGTTACATACGTACAAAATCAGGATCCATGACTAAAAACCACTTTCCAGTACATCACATGGATAAAACAAGACTTGAAATGTTGACTGTCGTTTTGATACCGTTTGGGACAGATTTTTCCGAAAATTTCTCTTTTTCAATGTACTACCCAAAGAATGGTTTTTTTGTGCTGTATTGGTGTTACGTAAGGACAAAATAAGAACCATTGACGTGAAAAAGACACTTTTCGATACATTCCATAGGAAAAAGAAGTTTTGGAATAATGAAAAATCATTTTTACACCGTTTGGGACACATTTTTCAAACATTTCCCTTTTCACGGTATCACCTTTAAAATGACATTTTTGTGTTGTATTGCTGTAACATACGTGCAAAATCAGGATCCGTGACTTAAAACCACTTTCCTGTACATTACAAGGATAAAAGAAGACTCGAAATTTTGACTGTCGATTTGACACCGTTTGGGACAGATTTTTCCGAAAATTTCTCATTTTCAATGTACGACTTTTTCAAGGTACCACCCTTAAATAGTATTTTTGTGTTGTATTGCTGTTAAATACGCACAAAATCGGGATCAATGACTAAAACCCATTTTCCGGTACATTTTGAGGATAAGGGAAGACTTGAAATGTAGATTGTCGTTTTGACACCGTTTGGGGTAGATTTTTCTGAAAAATTTTCATTTTCAATGTACTATCTAAAATAGTATATTTGTGCTGTATTGGTGTTACGTAGGTACGATATAAGGACCCTTAACTAAAAAAACGACTTTTCGGGACATTCCATAGAGAAAAGAGTTTTTGGAATAATGAAAATTCATTTTTACACCGTTTGACACACTCTTTTCAAAATTTCTTTTTTCCAAGGTACCACCTTTTAAATGGTATTTTTGTGTTGTACTGCTGTTACATACATAAAAAATCAGGATCCATGAATAAAAAACACTTTCCGGTACATTCCATGGATAAAGCAAGACTTGAAATGTAGACTGTCGTTTTGACACCGTTTTGGGTAGATTTTTCCAAAAAATCTTATTTTCAATGTACTACCTAAAGAATGGTATTTTTGTGCAGTATTGGTGTTACGTAGGTTCAATATAAGGACCGTTGACTGAAAAACGACTTTTCGGTACATTCCATGGAGAAAAGAGGTTTTATAATAATGAAAATTTATTTTTGAACTGTTTGGAACACATTTGGTAAAAACCTCTCTTTTAAGGTGTCACCTTTAAAATGGTATTTTTGTGTTGTATTTCTGTTTCATACGTACAAAATCAGGATCCATGATTCAAAACCACTTTCCGGTACATTCCATGGATAAAGGAAGACATGAAATGTGGACTGTCGTTTTGACACCCTTTGCAATAGATTTTTCCGAAATGTTCGCATTTTCAATGTTCTACCTAAAGAATGGTATTTTGTGCTGTATTGGTGTAACGTAGGTACAATATAAGAAACATTGACTAAAAACGACTTTTCGGTACATTCCATGGAGAAAAGAAGTCTTGGAATAAGGAAAATTTATTTTTACACCGTTTGGGACACATTTTTCAAATATTTCTCTTTTTCAAGGTACCACCCTTAAAATGGCATTTTTGTGTTGTATTGCTGTAATATGCGTACAAAATTAGGATCCAAGACTAAAAACCACTTTCCGGTACATTCCATGGATAAAGGAAGACTTGAAATGTGGACTGTCGTTTTGACAACTTTTGCGGTAGATTTTTCCGAAATTTTCGCATTTTCAATGTTCTACCTAAAAATTGTAGTTTGTGCTGTATTGGTTTTAAGTAGGTAGAATATAAGAAACATTGACTAAAAAAACGACTTGTCGGTACATTCCATGGAGAAAAGAAGTTTTGGAATAATGAAATGTATTTTTACACCGTTTGGGACACATTTTTTCAAAAGTTTCTCCTTTCCAAGGTACTAACTTTAAAATGGCATTTTTGTATTGTATTGCTGTTACATACTTACAAAATCAGGATCCATGACTAAAAACCTCTTTCCGGTACATTCCATGGATAAAGGAAATTTGAAATATGGACTGTCGTTTTGACACCCTTTTCGTTAGATTTTTCCGAAATTTTCGCATTTTCAATGTTCTACCTAAAGAATGGTATTTGTGCTGTATTGGTGTTACGTAGGTACAATATAAGAAACATTGACTAAAACACGACTTTTCGGTACATTCCATGGAGAAAAGAAATTTTGGAATACGAAAAATTCATTTTTACACCGTTTAGGACACATTTTTTTCAAAATGTTCTCTTTTTGAAGGTACCGCCTTTAAAATGGTATTTTTGTGTTGTATTGCTGTTACATACATACAAAATCAGGATCCATGACTAAAAACCACTTTAAGGCACATTCCATGGATAAAAGAAGACTTGAAATGTTGACTGCCGTTTTGACAACTTTTGCGGTAGATTTTTCCAAAATGTTCGTATTTTCAATGTTTTACCTGAAAAATTGTATTTTGTGCTGTATTGGTGTTACGTAGGTACAATATAAGAACAAGTAAAAAATTGCTTTAATGTACAGCAAAATGTATTGTATCGCGCTTAAAAAATGTACCAAAGTAGTGAATAAAATGGTACAGGGTGTTTCATAATATCTGTTACCATTTCGCAACGTCATTGTGTTTGAATGAAGGAATGCACAATTATATGAACTATTTAAAGTGAAAGTAGGCATAATAAAGTTTTATTTGACATATAACAATTGTATCATTGCATTAATACTTATAATAATTCAAGCCTTACATTTATAATACAATTTTACAAAATGTGTTCCAGATGACGTCCTCTCTGTTCCAAAACGACGTCAACGCGTTTTTTAAAGTTAGAAATCACACTCTTGCATGTGTCCAATGAAATATTTTGTATTTCTTTCTGTATTGCTTTCTTTAATTCCTCTAGGGTTGATGGAGGAGGATTATACACTCGATCTTTCAGATATCCCCATAGAAAAAAGTCAAGCGGACTCAGATCTGGAGATCGTGGAGGCCACTCATTATCTGTCCTGAATGAGATGTATTGTTTCCCGAAAGTTTCATCAAGCCACGCCAGAACTTCTCTTGAAGTATGGGGCGTAGCACCGTCTTGTTGGAACCATAAGGTATTGAAGTCGGCACCTCTTCGCCTTAGGGCTGGGACAAATTTCTTCTTTAGAATATTCAGATAACGTGCACTATTTATTGTCTCAGTCTCACAATTCTCATCCTCGAAAAAGAACGGGCCAATTATTCCGGATGATCTAAATGCTGCCCATACTGTTAACTTATCAGAATGTAACGATCTTTCCAAGCAAAAGTCTGGTTTTTCTGTGCCCCAGAAACGGCAGTTGCGTTTGTTAACCTGTGCATTTAAATAAAAATGCGCTTCGTCGGAAAACCAAGTGTGATCTGCAATATCTGGTCGAGTTCTCATCCATTCGGCAAATGCAAGTCGGCTGCTAATGTCTGAATCTTTTAAGTGTTGTTTTATTGATATGGTGTATAGTGTTAACTTTAAATCGTACCTTAGCATCCGGTAAACACTTGTAGCGCTAGCTTTATTAGAAATATTTCCCAAAACTTTCCTGACCGACTTCTGTGGTGTTTCTTCAATTACAGTACGGACCTGTTCAATACTCTCTGAAGATCTTACTGCTTTTGGTCGACCAGTGTTTACAAGCCGTTTGTCACATACTGACCCCGTCTGCTCAAAGCGTTTAACTATTCGGTGTACTTGCATTTTGTTGAGTTTTTCGTCGCCTGGATAGCGTTTTTTCATACATCTGATGACTGTTATTGGTGAATAAGTTTCATAATACAGTTTAACTACTTCCGTGCACTTGTTTATTGGCAGCGCCATTTTGAAAAACTGACCAAATTTATTGACGTCATAAATGACGTCATGACGTTAACGTTTTCCCGTATTTTTTGCGTCACGTAAAATGGTATTTTGTTAGCTTTACAAACATATATAACATGTCTTTTTCGTATGAAAAACTTTTGATTTATATTCATTTGTAATGGTAACAGATATTATGAAACACCCTTTATAAGTGTCTGTTTAAGTCAACATGCAGTGAAAACCGAAATAGGATTGCATGTCTGCATATGCTGGTGCTAGTCTATAATTTCCATTTTTCTGTGTTCAGCCAGATTATACATTAATTAAACAACATAGGAGGGGAAGTAAGCAAATACAAAAGTGTTAAATGTTGCAGTTGAATCAATGGCGATTAAAATTAACTTAAACAAGAAAGGAAACCGAATATTTCAGCAAGGAATTAGGGCTAAGATGGTCCTGAATCGTTTCTCCGTGAAATTATTTTTTTGAAAAATAAAGAAGGAAAAAAACACACACACAAAACAAATGAAAGTGCACCATAGTAACCACAGTTCACAATGAAATTATTTTTCGAAACAGAAAAAACAAAAACAAAACAAAACAAAAACAATTCGAAAGGATCCATGCAAGGAAGATTCCTGTTAGATTCCTATGTTAGAAGATTCCTGTGTGAATCTTGAATGAAACTGGCCTAGTAATTTTGGAGAAGTTTTCACATGAACGCACACCGGAAACAGAACCGTGGCATAAGCCCCGCTAGCCTTTGGTCAGAATATGTAAATATTTTCTAATTAAATAGAAAAAAGTACTTGTTTATGCATTAGCCTTCTGAACATAAAAATCGTATCAAGTAAATTTTCCAAACCGGAACATTTTGACCACTATAGCTTATTTGTTCGTATAATCATTCAATAGAGAACAGGCTGTATTGAATAGATCAGAGTGCATGCTAATCTTAGTCTATGGAATCTAATAATGCTTTGTTAATAGCAGGAATAGGAAACGTTTATGATAACAGACATTGATGAACGAACGCACAACAGCCACATTGCCACGGATATGATCCTTATCACTTTTGTCCGGTGGAGCAATAAATCAAATGTAAAAAAAAGAAATACAGAAACGCCATATAAAGTGACAACTACCAGCTACTAAAATGAAGCCAAATACATAAGGAATGTTTAAGATTTAAGCTGTAACACAATGCCAACAATACCATGAATACGAGGGGCGTTCATTAAAGATTTCCCCTTACCTACTTCCAATAAGTATAGAGAATTTAAACTTGGCACAAAAATTAATCTTTCTTTACATTGCCTCTAGCCAGAGACATACTTCTGCCATCGTTTAATGCAGTTTTGGAGACCTGTTCTGTAGAACACCGTAGATTGTGCCCGAAACCTTGCATTGACTTTATGGTGGCATCATCAGTGACAGACTATGGGCGCCCAAGATTCGGATTGTTTCCACAGACTTACGTCCACACTTGAACTGAGTATACCAGTGTTTGACAAAGTCATATGATGCGACATCATCCCCACAAACTTCTTTCATGCCATCAAATTCCCCCTTCAGAGTGCGACTTTTTAAAAACAGGAATCTGATGACTGCTTGCTCCACGACGCTTCCTTACTTAACTTCAGAACACGGAAATGAGAAACAAATTGCATTTCAGAGCTGCAATTTTTCATGTGACCTATAGAGATATACGGTTATGTATGTGTACAATTTCAACTTCCTACCTCAACTGAAAGTAGGTAAGGGGAAATCTTTAATGAACGCCCCTCGTATGTCTCAATAATTTACCCGACAGATCATCTCTGCCAGGTCATAAATCGGGACCTATATTTCGATGCCTTAGAAGAATAAGGTCGTAAGTGGTACTTACGACATTTTATGATGCATACATTTTGGAAAGGGCATTTCAAGCTCTAAATATGGTGCAAATTTCATAAACATCTGAACTTGTCATACTGACCAATTTGGCTATAGAAAAAGGTCGTTTGTTCTTTTTTCCTTTTGAAATAAAACTTTTTTCCAGTTTTCTCAAAACTATGTTTTTTCACTTACGACCTCCTTCTTCTTCTAAGGCATCGATTTGTACTTATCACACACAAAAAACACAAAGAACGAGCGACACATACGAGGAGATTTACTAAAGTGTAACAAAAAAGTACAAGACTAAAGTTTTGATTGTGGCGGCGAATTGATTGAGCATAAAGTTTTCTTTTGGACGGTTTTGAAATCCATCCAGTCAAAAACTGTTGAGACATAAAAATTGAGTTGTTCTTTTATGTGAAAACCCCTAACGGCTCTTGATTTTTGGAAAAAAAGTTTGAGAAAACCAATTTGTTCTACTAGTTATACACATGCCTGTTTAGTTCAGACGATCCCTTGAAATTATGGAATCTAATCACCCAAAAGTGTACATGCAGTGTTAATTTAATACTAAAGTCTTTATCGTGCTTCGATTTCTTAGGAAGCGATGCAGCGAATCGGATAGGCCATGGGCAAACCGAAAGTAGGAATTCAAATTGCAATGTAGGAATTCACATTGTAATGCAATTTTGAAAAAAAAAAAACGCTTGAGAAAACCCATTTGTTCTACTAGCAATACACATATCTAGTCAGATAAGACAATCCCTTGTAACAATGCAAGTTGACCAGTCCAAATTGAACATGTAGTGGTCATTCAATAGTTAAGTAGGTCTCGTTCTTTGATTTCTTATAGCGATTCGAAATGGTATGCATAGATGCGTTGCATTTAAACGGATAGGAAAATACATGTCCACCGTGTGCAAACCGGAAGTAGGGACTTTCCATTGCTATGCGAAGTATAAAACTATACTAGAATTTTGTTTACACGAATTTTCAGCGTGGTCTGAGATTAAACGAACTTCAAAGTATACTTATAGTACTGCTTGAAAAATTATACCGTGTAAACAGTTTATGTGTAGGTTATATATACGACTTGCAAGTACAAATAATTATCCCTCATGACGTAATTTCTAAAATTAGAATATGTATACCACAATATGTATCGCGCATGGCGCGAAACAAACACTGACTAAAAATGACTTTTCGGTATATTTCATGGAGAAAAGAAGTTTTGGAATAATGAAAATTTATTTTTACACCGTTTGGGACACATTTTTTCAAAAAATTCTCTTTTTCAAGGTACCATCTTTAGAATTGCATTTTTGTGTTGTATTGCTGTTTCATAATAACAAAATCCAGATCCATGACTATAAACAACTTTCCGGTACATTCCATGGATAAATGAAGAATTGAAATGTGGACTGTCGTTTTTACACCTTTTGCGGTAGATTTTTTCCAAAAATTTCGCATTTTCAATGTTCTACCTTAAGAATGGTATTGTGTATTGTATTGGTGTTACGTAGGTACAACATAAGAAACCTTGACTAAAAAACGACTTTTCGGTACATTCCATGGAGAAAAGAAGTTTTGGAATAATGAAATTCATTTTTACACCGTTTGGGACACATTTTTTAAGAAAATTCTTCTTTTCAATGTACTACCTTTAAAATGGTATTTTTGTGTCGTATTGCTGTTTCATACGTAAAAATAAGGATCCATGACTAAAAAACACTTTCCAGTACATTCCATGGAAAAAGGAAGACTTGAAATGTGGACTGTCGTTTTGACACCTTTTGCGGTACTTTTTTCGAAATGTTCGCAGTTTCACTGTTCTACCTTAAGAATGGTATTTTGTGCTGTATTGGTGTTACGTAGGTACAATATTAGAAACCTTGACTAAAAAACGACTTATCGGTACATTCCATGGAGGAAAGAAGTTTTGGAATAATCTAAATTCATTTTTACACCGTTTGGGACACATTCTTTTAAAAAAATCCTCCATTTCAAGGTACCATCTTTAAAATGGTAATTTTGTGTTGTATTGCTGTTTCATACGTACAAAATCAGGATCCATGACTAAAAACCACCTTCTGGTTTATTTCATGGATAAAGAAAGACTTAAATTTGTAATGTCGTTTTGACACCATTTGCGGTAGATTTTTCCGAAATTTTCGCATTTTCAATGTTCCACCTAAAGAATTGTGTTCTGTGCTGTATTAGTGTTACGTAGGTACAATATAAGAAACCTTGACTAAAAAACGATTTTTCGGTACATTCCATGGCGATAAGAAGTTTTAGAATAATGAAATTTATTTTTACACCGATTGGGACACATTTTTTGATTTTTTTTCCTTTTGAAGGTACCACCTTTAAAATGGTTTGTTCGTGTTGTATTGCTGTTTCATACGTACAAAATCAGGGTCCATAAATATAAACCACTTTCCGGTACATTTCATACATAAAGGAAGACTTGAAATGTGGACTGTCGTTTTGACACCTTTTGCGGTAGATTTTTTCGAAATGTTCGCATTTTCAATGTTCTACCTAAAGAATGGTATTTTGTGCTGTATTGGTGTTACGTAGGTTCAATATAAGAAACCTTGACTAAAAAACGACTTTTCGGTACATGCCATGGAGAAAATATGTTTTGGAAAAATGAAAATTTATTTTCACACCGTTTGGGACACATTTTTTCAAATATTTTTCTCTTTCAAGGTACCACCTTTAAATGGTATTTTTGTGTTGTATTGCTGCTACATACGTACAAAATCAGGATCCATGACTATAAACACCTTTCCGGTACATTCCACGGAAAAAGGAAGATTTGAAATGTGGACTGTCGTTTTGTCACCCTTTGCGGTAGATTTTTTTTTCAAAATGTTCGCATGTTCAATGCTCTACCTGAAGAATGGTATTTTGTGCTGTATTGGTGTTACGTAGGTACAATATAAGAAAGCTAGACTAAAAAACGACATTTCGGTACATTCCATGACTGAAAAGAAGTTTTGGAATAATGAAAATTTATTTTTACACCGTTTGGGACACATTTTTGTCATAATTTTCTCTTTTTCAAGGTACCACCTTTAAAATGATATTTTTGTGTTGTATTGCTGTTACATACGTAAAAAATCAGGGTCCAAGCCTAAAAACCACTTTCCGGTACATTTCATGGATGAAGGAAGATTTGAAATTTGGACTGTCGTTTTGACACCTTTTGCGTTAGATTTATTTTGAAATTTTCGCATTTTAAATGTTCTACCTAAAGAATGGTATTTTGTGCTGTATTGGTGTTACGTAGGTACAATATAAGAAACATTGACTAAAAAACGACTTTTCGGTACATTCCATGGCAATAAGAAGTTTTGGAATAACGAAATTTATTTTTACACCGTTTGGGACACAATTTTTTAAAACAATTCTCCATTTCAAGGTACCACCTTTAAAATGGTATTTTTGTGTTGTATTGCTGTTTCATACGTACAAAATCAGGATCCATGACTAAAACCCACCTTCCGGTATATTTCATGGATAAAGAAAGACTTGAAATGTGTACTGTCGTTTTGACACCTTTTGCGGTAGATTTTTCCGAAATTTTCGCATTTTCAATGTTCCACCTAAAGAATGGTATTCTGTGCTGTATTGGAGTTACGTAGCTACAATATAAGAAACCTTGACTAAAAAAACGACTTTTCGGTACATTCCATGGCGATAAGAAGTTTTGGAATAATGAAATTTATTTTTACACCGTTTGGGACACATTTTTTTTATTGTTTTTCCTTTTCAAGGTACCACCTTTAAAATGGTATTTTTGTGTTGTATTGCTGTTACATACGTACAAAATCAGGATCCATGACTATAAACCACTTTCCGGTACATTCCATGGATAAAGGAAGACTTGAAATGTGGACTGTCGTTTTGACACCTTTTGCTGTAGATTTTTCCGAAATTTTCGCATTTTCAATGTTCTACCTAAAGAATGGAATTTTGTGCTGTATTGGTGTTACGTAGGTACAATATGAGAAACCTAGACTAAAAAACGACTTTTCGGTACATTCCATGGAGAAAAGAAGTTTTGGAATAATGAAAATTTATTTTTACACCGTTTGGGACACATTTTTTCAAAATTTTCTCTTTTTCAAGGTACCACATTTAAAATGATATTTTTGTGTTGTATTGCTGTTGCATATGTATAAAATCAGAGTCCAAGCCTAAAAACCCTTTTTCCGGTACATTCCATGGATAAAGGAAGACTTGAAATGTGGACAGTCGTTTTGACACCTTTTGCGGTAGATTTTTTCGAAATGTTCGCATTTTCAATGTTCTATCTAAAGA
>OY804596.1:40388175-40717220 GCA_963680895.1 Fragum sueziense | reverse complement strand
GAAAAAGCTTATTTTAATGATGTACTACCAGATACGAGGGTTGATTGATATGTCGTAAGCCTCTAATAGAAGGGGTCCATGTCCATTTTCAGTTCCTGTATTCTCTTGTTATATAAAGGTGTGCAGCCGAAAACTATATTCATTTGCTCAGTTTATGTTGAAGAGGTAGCGCTCTAAATCTAACTGGACAAGTAGCTTTCACAAAATGGACAAGGTTGCTGACAGAGCAGCGATTCAATATCTGTATAAAAAGGGTCTAACTTCTAAGGCCATCCATGCAGATATGGTTTCAACACTAGGGGATGATGCCCACTTCAGAGTCAAAACAACACGAGAAGGAGTTCTTCAAAGCGGCATTGAGGCCTTAAAACATCGCTGGCAAAATGTAAAGACAAACAAGGGGATTATGTTGAAATATAAAATCGTTTGATAGTTACGATTCAAACTTTGCTATGTAAGGCTCATTACTTATCATTCAACCCTCGTATCGTCATACTCTGATCCCAGGTTTTGGTGCAAACGGGACTTGGAGCTTTTAATCAGTGTCGCCTATAGTACTAACTTATTTTTTGATTTACTTCCAGATATCATAACCGGAATCCAGAATTTGGTGCAAAGGGGCCTGGGAGCTATTAAACAATGTCGGTTGTAGAAATATCTTATTTTGTTAATTCACCTCTCGATATCAAAATCTGAATACAGATTTTGGAGCAAACGGACATGGGAGTTGATTTTTAATGTTGCCTATAGAACTAGTTTTTTTGCTGAATGAGTACCAGATATTATACTCTGAATCCGGAGTTTGCTGCAAACAGGCCTTGGAGCTGTAAATCAGTGTCGCCTATACAACTAGCTGATTTGTGTTAATTTACTACCCGATATCATACTCTGAATCCAGATTCTGGTGCAAACGTGCCTGGGAGCTCTTAATCGGTGTCGCCTATAGAACCAGCTTATTTTGTCGATTTACTACCAGATATCATACTCTGAATCGATATTATGGTGAAAATAGGCCTTGGAGCTGTTAATCAGTGTCGCCTGTAGAACTATATTATTTTGTTGATTTACTACCAGATATCATACTCTGAATCCAGATTTTAGTGCAATCGGGCCTGGGAGCTTTAAATCAGTTTCGCCTATAAAACTAGCTTATTTTGTTGATTTACTACCAGATATCATACTCTGAATCGATATTTTGGTGCAAATAGGCCTTAGAGCTAATAATCAGTGTATCTTATTAAACTTGCTTATTTTATTGATTTACTACCAGGTATCATACTCTGAATCGAGATTTTGGTGCAAATAGACCTTGGAACTGCTTATCAATGTCCCCTATAGAACTCGCTTATTTTGTTTATTTACTACCATGTATCATACTCTGAATCCGGATTTTGCCTCAAACAGGCCTGGGAGTCGTTTATCAGTGTCGCTTATAGAACAAACTTATTTTGTTGATTTAGCACCAGATATCATACTCTGAATCCAGATTTTGGCGCCAATTACGGGCCTGGGAGCCGTTAATCAGTGCTGGCTATAGAACTACCTTATTTTTCATCATTCTATCAGATATCACACTCTAAATCCAGATTTTGGTGCAAATAGGCCTTGGAGCTGTAAATCAGTGGCGCATATAGAACTGGCTTGTTTAGTTAATTTACTACCAGATATTATTTTGCTGCGAACGGGCCAGGAAACTGTTCATCAGTGTCGCCTAAAGAACTAGCTTATTTTGTTGATTTACTACCAGATATCATACTCTGAATCTAGATTCTTAGGCAAACGTGCTTTGCAGCCGTTAATCTGTGTCGGCTATAGAACTATCTTTTTTGCATAATACTACCAGATATCATACTCTGAACCCAGATTTGGTGCAAACAGGCCTTGGAGCTGCTAATCAGTGTCGCCTATAGAACTAGAATATTTTGTTGATATACTACTAAATATCATAATCTGAATCAAGACACCAGATACCATACTCTGAATGCAGATTTTGGTGCAAACTGCCCTGGGAGCTGTTAATAAGTGTCGCTTATAGTACTAACTTAATTGGCTGATTTACTACCAGATGTATTCATCTGAATCTAGATTTTGGTGCAAAGGGGCATGGGAGCTGTTAATCATGGTCGCCTATAGAAATATCTGATTTTGTTCATTTACTACAAGGTATCATAATCCGAATACAGATTTTGGAGCAAACGGACCTAGGATGTATTTTTCAGTGTTGCCTATAGAACTATTTTTTGTATTTACTACCAGATATTATACTCTGAATCCGAATGTTTCTGCAGACGGGCCTGGGAACTGTTAATTTACTACCCGATATCATAATCTGAATCAAGATTCTGGTACAAACGGGCCTTGGAGCTGTTAATCAATGTTGCCTATAGAACAAGAGATGTTTGTAAAACATATATGCCCCCCTCAAGGGCCTACATTTGATGTAGGTCAAAGTCCAAGGTCAAGTTAACAAGGTCCAAGGTCATGGTCAAATATGAAAGGTATTGGTAGGAGGTGTCTATGTGTGAAATACCAAAGCTGTATTTGTAAAAGTAAAATGGAACACAGGCCAGGTTAAAGTGTTTAAAAGTAGGCCAAATGCAAAGGTCAAGGTCATGGTCAAATGTGAAAGGTCTTGGTTGGAGGTGTCCATGTGTGAAATATCAAGGCTGTAGGTGTAAAAGGACATGCTATGTATGCCTGATTTCAGTCTTTTTGAAAGTAGTTCAAACTCCGAGGTCAAGGTTGCAATATTCAAGGTCATGATCAAATGTGAAAGGTCTTGGTAGGAGGTGTCTATGTGTGAAATATCAAGGCTGTAGGTGTAATACGACATAAGATAAAGGCTAGGTTAAAGATTTCTAAAAGTATGTAAAAATCAAATGTCAAGGTCACACAGGCCAAGGTCATGGTCAAATGTGAAAGGTCTTGGTAGGAGGTGTCCATCTGTAGAATATTGAGACTGTATAGGTAACAGGACATGAGATATAGGCCTAGTTTAAGTTTCTTAAAAGTAGGTCAAACTCCAAGGTCAAGGTCCAAGGTCATGGTCAAAAGAGAAATATCTTGGTTGGAAGTGACCATGTGTGAAATATCAAGGCTGTATATGTAAAATGACACGAAATATAGATCTAGGCCAGGTTAATATATTATTAAAATAGGTCAAACACCAAGGTCAATGTCACAGGGTCCAAGGTCATGGTCAAATGTGAAAGGTCTTGGTCGTAGGTGTCCATGTGTCAAATATCAAGGCTGTATGCGTAAAAGGAATTGATATATCGGCTAGGTTAAAGTTTTTTTTAAAGTAGGTCAAAGCCAAATGTCAAGGTCACAAGGTCCAAGGTCATGGTCAAATGTGAAAGGTCTTGGTAAGATGTGTCCATGTGTGAAATACCAAGGCTGTATGTGTAATAGCACATAAGATATAGGCCCAGTTTATTTTTTTAAAAAGTAAGTCAAACTCCAAGGTCAAGGCCACATGGTCCAAGGTCATAGTCATATGTGATAGGTCTTGGTCGGAGGTTTCCATGTGTCAAATATCAAGGCTGTATGTGTAAAAGGACATGATATATCGGTCAGGAAAATGTTTTTTAAAAGTAGGTCAAACTCCAAGGTCAAGGTCACAAAGTACAAGGTCATGGTCAATTGTGAAAGGTCTTGGTAAGATGTGTCCATGTGTGAAATATCAAGGCTGTATTTGTAAAAGGTCATAAGATATATGCCGGGTTTATTTTTTTTTAAGTAGGTCAAACTCGAAGGTCAATGTCACAAGGTCCAAAGTCATTGTTAAATGTGAACCATGTTGATAAGTGGTATCTATGTGTGAGATATCAAGGCTGTATGTGTAAAAGGACACGAGATATAGGCAAGGTTAAGAATTAAGTGTAAAAATCAACAAAGAACTCCAAGAATTTGATTGGCAGAGTTACGGTTCTTGTGCACTGCACCTCTCCATAATGAAATCTATTCACCTGTAAAGTTTCATGATTCTGCCTTACAAATTTTTTGAGTTATGCTCCGGACAAGAATCAAGTTATAAAATCAACAAAAGGCAATAACACCAAAATTTGATCGGCAGAGTTACGGTTCTTGTGCACTGCACCTCTCCATAATGAGATCTATCCCTCTGTAAAATTTCATGATTCTACCTAACATAGTTTTTGAGTTATGCTCTGGAAAGAATCAAGTTTGAAAATCAACAAAGGGCAATAACTCAAAAAAACTGATCAGCAGAGTTACGGTTCTTATGCACTGCACCTCTCCATAATGAGATCTATCCACCTGTAAAGTTTCATGATTCTACCTTACATACTTTTTCAGTTATGCTCCGGACAAGAATCAAGTTATAAAATCAACAAAGGGCATTAACTCAAAACAAGAGTGCCTGAAAGGCACTGATATCGCTCACCTGAGTTTTTCCTGTATTTGATGGTGTACAATATAATTTTTTTTGTAAACAAATATGTATGTCGTATCAAGCTATTGTAAATTAAGTTTCATAATTTCCAATGAAGACAATGAAGTCACATTAGTATTCAATCATATTGCATGTAGTAGCATTTGCATACATCTTTAAAATTGAATATCATGTGCTGTTCCAGTTTGATAATCAGGATTAAACTTTTACAATTAACAATTTACAATTTTGAAACATCAGAATGCTACATTACAGGCATTAATACGCTTAATATGATAAGCCCCTCCTTGCCTCATCAACATTTATTATCCTATCAAAAATTTATAACCAAGTGTTTGAAAAGAGTAACTCAATAAGCATTTTGTTCTCTTGGTTTAAATTGGCCCCATGGTTGATTTTTGAAGAATTTCTTTATGATTTTTTGAAGTCTGATAAGCCCTACCCTGCCACACTCAAATTTTTTAACAAATCAAAAATTCACAAACAATATTATTGTTAAAAAGAGTCACTCAAGCAACATCCCTGGTTCAAATTGGCCCAACAGTTGATTTTTAAAGAATTTTCCTGTCATTTCTCCTAGTCGTATAAACATCCTGCCATGCCCATATTTTCAACCAATCACAAATTTGTAAAAAAATAAATAAAAACGGGTACCCAAGGAACATTCCTGGATAATTTGATACAATTTGTCTAACAGTTAAGGAGAAGAAAATTTTCAAGGATTCGTTTAATAACTTCTCCAAGTCTGATAAGCCCCGCCCTGCAGCGCCTACATTTTTTGACAAATCAAAAAATTCATAAACACACATTGAAAACAGTCACTCAAGAAACAGATCTGCCAGATTTGGTTTAAATTTGATCAATGGTTGATTTTTAAAGATTTTTTTCATGATTTCTTTAAGTCTGATAAGCACCGCCCTGCCACGCCCACATTTTTGACGAATCAAAAATTTGAAAACAAATTTTAAAAAGGGTCATCCAAGTAACATTTCTGCCAAGTTTGGTAAAAATTGATCCATTGGTTAAGGAGAAGAAGATTTTTTAAGAATTACTTAATGATTTCTCTAAGTCTGATAAGCCTCACCCTGCCACGCCCTCATTTTTTGACGAATCAAAAATTTGAAAACAGGCAGTAAAGACAGTCACTCAAGGAACATTCCAGCCAAGATTGGTACAAATTGGATCAATATTTGATTTTTAAAGAATTATCTAACAATTTCTCTAAGTCTGATAAGCTCCACCCTGCCACGCCCACATTTTTTGATGAATCAAAAATTTGAAAAAAAAATTTGAAAAGGATCACCCAAGGAACATTTCTACCAAGTTTGATAAAAATTGACTCAATGGTTAATGAGTAGAAGATTTTTGAAAAAATATTTAACAATTTCTCTAAGTCTGATAAGCCCCGCCCTGCCACGCCCTGATTTTTTGATGAATCAAAAATTCATCAACAGGCAGTAAAGACAGTCAATCAAGAAACATTCCAGCCAAGATTGGTACAAATTGGATCAACATTTGATTTTTAAAGAATTATTTAACAATTTCTCTAAGTCTGATAAGCTCCGCCCTGCCACGCCAACATTTTTTGATGAATCAAAAATTTGAAAACAAATTTTGAAAAAAGATCACCAAAGGAACATTTCTGCCAAGTTTGATAAAAATTGACTCAATAGTTAATGAGAAGAAGATTTTTGAAGAATTATTTAACAATTTCTCTAAGTCTGATAAGCCCCGCCCTGCCACGCCCTCATTTTTTGATGAATCAAAAATTCATCAACAGGCAGTAAAGACAGTCACTCAAGAAACATTCCAGCCAAGATTGGTACAAATTGGATCAACATTTGATTTTTAAAGAATTATTTAACAATTTCTCTAAGTCTGCTAAGCCCCGCCCTGCCACGCCCACATTTTTTGACGAATCAAAAATTTGAAAACAAGTTTTGAAAAGGGTCACCCAAGAAACATTTATGCCAACTTTGGTAAAAATTGACTCTATGGTTAGGAAGAAGAAGATTTTTGAAGAATTATTTATCAATTACTCAAAGTCTGATTAGCCCCGCCCTGCCACGCCCACATTTTTTGACGAATCAAAAATTTGAAAACAAGTTTTGAAAAGGATCACCCAAGAAACATTTCTGCCAACTTTGGTAAAAATTGACTCAATGGTTAAGGAGGAGAAGATTTTTGAAGAATTATGTAACAATTTCTCTAAGTCTGATAAGCCACGCCCTGCCACGCCCACATTTTTTGACGAATCAAAAATTTGAAAACAAGTTTTGAAAAGGGTCACCCAAGGAACATTTATGCCAACTTTGGTAAAAATTGACTCTATGGTTAGGGAGAAGAAGATTTTTGAATAATTATTTATCAATTTCTCTAAGTCTGATAAGCCCGCCCTGCCACGCCCACATTTTTTGACGAATCAAAAATTTGAAAACAAGTTTTGAAAAGGATCACCCAAGGAACATTTCTGCCAACTTTGGTAAAAATTGACTCAATGGTTAAGGAGGAGAAGATTTTTGAAGAATTATGTAACAATTTCTCTAAGTCTGATAAGCCCCGCCCTGCCCCGCCCACATTTTTTGACGAATCAAAAATTTGAAAACAAGTTTTGAAAAGGATCACCCAAGGAACATTTCTGCCAACTTTGGTAAAAATTGACTCAATGGTTAAGGAGGAGAAGATTTTTGAAGAATTATGTAACAATTTCTCTAAGTCTGATAAGCCCCGCCCTGCCACGCCCACATTTTTTGACGAATCAAAAATTTGAAAACAAGTTTTGAAAAGGGTCACCCAGGGAACATGCCTGCCAAGTTTGGTAAGAATTGGCTTAGTGGTTAAGGAGGAGAAGATGTTTAAAGAAATTGTTGACGCCTTCCGACGCACGACGCACGACGCACGACGCACAACGCACGACGCACGCCGGACACAGGGTGATCACAAAAGCTCACCTTGAGCATGTTGCTCAGGTGAGCTAAAAATTGATCGGTAGAGTTACGGTTCTTGTGCACTGCACCTCTCCATAATGAGATCTATCCACCTATGAAGTTTCATGATTCTACCTTTAATACTTTTCGAGTTATGCTCCGGACAAGGTTTGGTCTACGGACAGACCGACTGACCTACGGACGGACCGACCTTCCGACCGACCGACCGACCGACCGACCGACACTTGCAAAACAATATACCCCCATTTTTCTTCGAAAGGGGGCATAACTAGCTTATTTTTTATTTACTACCAAATAGTATACTCTGAATCCAGATTTTGGTGCAAATAGTCCTTGGAGCTGCTAATCAGTGTCGCCCATATAACTGGCTTATTTTGTTGATTTACTACCTGAAATCATAATCTGAATCCAGATTTTGGTACAAACTGGGGTGTGAGCTTTTCATCAGTGTCGCCTATACAACTAGTTTATTTTTTACTACAAAATATCTTATTCTGAATCCAGATTTGGTACAAATGGGACTTGGAGCTGCTAACAAGTGTCATGTATAAAACTGGTTTATTTTAAAGAATTGCTACTATAATCATACTCGGAATCCAGATTTTGAAACAAACCTGCTTGGGAGCTGTTAATCAGTGTTGTCTATAGAACTAGCTTATTTTGTTGATTTAATGCCAGATATCATACTTTGAATCCAGATTTTGCTGCAAACGTGCCTGGGAGTTATATATCAGTGTCGCCTATAGAACTAGCTTAATATGTTGATTTACTACCAGATATCATACACTGAATCCAGATTTTGCTGCAAACGGGCCTGTGAGTTGTTTATCAGCGTCGCTTATAGAACAAGCTTATTGCGTTGATTTACTACCAGATATCATACTCTGAATCCGGATTTTGGTGCAAATAGGCCTTTGAGCTGCTAAATAGTGTCCCCCATAGAACTCGCTTATTTTGTTGATTTACCATCACATATCATACTCTGAATCTAGAATTTGCTGCAAACGGGTCAGGGATCTGTTAATCAGTGTCCACTATATAACTAGCTTATTTGTTGATTTACTACCAGATATCATACTCTGAATCCAGATTTTGGTGCCAAGGGGCCTGGGAGCCGTTAATCAATGTCGACTATAGAACATCATATTTTTCATTATACTACAAGATTTCATACTCTGATTCCATATTTTGGTGCAAGTCGGCCTTGGAGCTGCTTATCAGTGTCGCCTAAAGAACTAGTTTGTTTTGTTGGTTTACTACCATGTATCATACTCTGAATCAAGTTTTTGCTGCAAACGGGCCTGGGAGACATTAATCAGTGTCGCCTATACAAGTAGCTTGTTCTGTGGATTTACTACAAGATATCATACTCTTAATCAAGATTTGGAGCAAATTGGCCTGGAGCTTATAATCGGTGTCACCTATAGAACTGGTTTATCATACTCTGATCCAGATTCTGATGCAATCGGGCCTGTGAGTTGTTTATCAATGTTGCCTGTAGCACTAGCTGATTTTGTTGATTTACTACCAGATATCATACTCTGAATCCAGATTTTGGTGCAAACTGGCCTGGGAGCTTTTAATCAGTGCCGCCTATAGAACTAGCTATTTTTGTTGATTTACTATCAGATATTATACTCTGAATGCAGATTTTGGTGCAAACAGGCCTAGGAGCTAAAAATCAGTGTCACCTATACAACTGGCTTATTTTGTTGATTTACTACCAGATATCATACTCGGAATCCAGATTTTGTTGAAAACAGGGGTATGAGCTATTAATCAGTGTCGCATATAGAACTAGCTTATTTTCTACTACCAGATATCATATTCTCAATCCAGATTTTGTGCAAATGGGCCTTTGAGCTGCTTATCAGTGTCACCTATACAACTAGCTTATTTTAGTGATTTACTACCATATTCATACTCTGAATCCAGGTTTTGGAGCAAACTTGCTTGGGAGCTGTTTATCAATGTTGCCTATAGATATAGCTTTTTTTTGTTGATTGACTGCCAGATATCATACTATGAATCAAGAATGTTGTGCAAACGGGCATGGGAGCCGCTAATCAATGTAACCTATAGAACTTGTTTTTTTTGTTTTTTTTTTTTTTCTTTTTTATTTTTTTTTTTAATTTTTTTTATTCACTACCAGATATCAAACTCTGCATCTAATTTTTTTGTGCACACGGACCAGGGAGCTGTAAATCAGTGTCGCCTATAGAACTAGCTTATGTTGTTGATTGCCTACAAGATATCAAACTCTTAATCCTTTTTATGGTACAAACGGGCCTGTGAGCTGTTTATCATTATCGCCGGTAGAACTAGCCTTTTTAGCTCACCTGAGCACGATAGTGCTCATGGTGAGGTATTGTGATACCGCTGTGTCCGTCGTCCGTCGTCAGTCGTCCGTCGTCCGTCGTGCGTCGTGCGTCGTGCGTCAACCTTTGGCTTGTGTGCACTCTAGAGGCCACATTTTTTGCCCAATCAACCTTAAATTTGCTCAGAATGATTGTCTTGATGAAATCTCGGACAAGTTCGGAATTGGGTCATCTGGGGTCATAAACTAGGTCACGGGGTCAATTCTTAGAAAAACCTTGTGTGCACTCTAGAGGCCACATTTTGTGCCCAATCAACGTGAAATTTGCTCAGAATGATTGTCTTGATGAAATCTCGGACAAGTTTGAAATTGGGTCATCTGGGGTCAAAAACTAGGTCACGGGGTCAAATGTTAGAAAAACCTTGTGTGCACTCTAGAGGCCACATTTTTTGCCCATTCAACCTGAAATTTGCTCAGAATGATTTACTTGATGAAATCTCGGACAAGTTTGAAATTGCGTCATCTGGGGATCAAAAACTAGGTCACAGGGTCAAATCTTAGAGAAACCTTGTGTGCACTCTAGAGGCCATATTTTTTGCCCAATCAACCTGAAATTTGCTCAGAATGATCGTCTTGATGAATTATCGGACAAGTTCGAAATTAGGTCATCTGGGGTCAAAATCTAGGTCACTGGGTCAAATCTTAGAAAAACCTTGTGTGCACTCTAGAGGCCACATTTTTTGCCCAATCAATCTGAAATTTGCTCAAAATGATTGACTTGATGAAATCTCGGACAAGTTTGAAATTGTGTCATCTGGGGTCAAAAACTAGGTCACGGGTTCAAATCTTAGAAAAAACCTTGTGTGCACTCTAGAGGCCACATTTTTTGCCCAATCAACATGAAAATTGATCAGAATGATAATCTTGATGAAATTTCGGACAAATTTGAAATTTGGTCATCTGGGGTCAAAAACTAGGTCATGAGGTCAAATCTTAGAAAAACCTTGTGTGCACTCTAGAGGCCACATTCTTTGCCCAATAAACTTGAAATTGGCTCAGAATGATAGTCCTGGTGAAATCTTGGACATGTTTGAAATTGGGTCATCTGGGGTCATAAACTAGGTCACAGGTTCTAACCTGGTTTGTACTCCTAGAAGCCCATTTTTTTGCCCAATCAACATGAAATTAGCTCATGATAATTGTCTTGATGAAATGTACAAAAAATTATAAATTGGGTCAACTGGGTTCAAAAACTAGGTCACTAGGTCAAATTTAAGAAAAACCTTATTTGCACTCTAGAGGCCACATTTTATGCCCAATCAGCCTAGTCAGAATAATTATCTTGATAAAATCTCGGACAATTTCAAAATTTGGTCATCTGGGGTCCTAAACTAGGTCATGGGGTCCAGTCTTGGGGATTTTTTTTGCACAATCAAGTTGAAAATTTGTCAGAATGATTATCTTATACCGGCCACAAATCTTAGTAAAATGTGATCATTTTGGAGGCTCAGACACACCATATACAGAAAGCTATTATGTCAGGCAGGCCCGTAGGAACAGGGGGCTAGGGGGGCTAAACCCTTCTAAAGTTGGCCAAAAATGCCAATTTTTCTTAATTTTACACTTAAAATTTTGGGGAAATCCGAATTACACCACCCAATATTTAGGATAGAGTCTATAGCCCCCCCCCCCCCCCCCAATATGAAATTGCTTCCTATGGGCCTGTCAGGTGAGCGCTTCAGGGCCAATGGCCCTCTTGTTTGTTGATTTACTACCAGATATCATGCTCTGAATCCAGATTTTGGTGCAAAACGAGCCTGGGAGCTCTTAATCAGTGTAGGCTATACAACTAGCTGGTTTTAGATTTATTACAAGATATCATACTCTGAATCCAGATTCTGGTGCGAACGGGCCTGGGATGTGTTAATCAGTGTTGGCTATAGAACTAGCTTATTTTTTTTACTACCAGATATCATAATGTGACTCCAAATTTTGTTCTAAACGGGCCTTGGAGCTGTAAATAAATGTCGCCTATATAACTAGCTTATGTTGTTGATTTACTACCAAATATCACATTTTGAATCAAGATTTTGACGCAAATGGGCCAGGGAGCCTTTAATCAGTGTTGCCTATAAAACTAGCTTATGCTGTTGGTGTACTACCAGATATCATACTCTGAATCTAGATTTTGGTGCCAACGGGCATGGGAGCTGTTAATCGGTGTTGGCGATAGAAGTAGCTTATTTTTTTACTACCAGATATCATACTCTGAATTCAGATTTTGGTGCAAACGGGCCTGGGAGGTGTTAATCAGTGTGGCCATTACAACAAGCTTATTTTTTACTACCAGATATCACACTCTGAGTCCAGATTTTGGTGCAAACGGACCTGGGAGGTGTTAATCAGTGTAGCCATTACAACAAGCTTATTTTTTACTACCAGATATCATACTCTGAATCCAGATTTGGTGCAAATGGGCCTTGGAGCTGCTAATAAGTGTCACCTATAGAACTGGTTTACTTTGTTGATTTCCTACCAGATATCATACTCTGAATCCAGGTTTTGTAGCAAACTTGCTTGGGAGCTGATAATCAGTTTTGCTTATAGATCTTGATTATTTTGTTGGTTGACAGCCATATATCAGACTCTGAATCCAGATTTTGGTGAAAAAGGGCGTAGAAGCTATCAATCAGTTTCGCCTTAAGAACTAGCTTACTTTGTTGATTTAGTACCATATATCATACTCTGAATCCAGATTTTGGAGCACACGGGCGAAGGAGCTGTTAATTAGATAGCATACTCTGAATATGGTGCAAACGGGACTTGGAGCTGTGAAACAGTGTTGCCTATAGATCTAGCTTATTTTGTTGATTTACATCCAGATATCTTACTCTGAAATACAGATTTTGGTGCAAACGGGCCTGGGAGCTGTAAATAAGTGTCGCCTATAGAACTAACTCATTTTGTTGATTTACTACCATTTATCATACTCTGAGTCCAGATTTTGGTGCAAACGGGTCTGGGAGCTGTTAATCAGTGTCGCCTATAGAACTAGCTTTTTTGTTGATTTACTACCAGACAGATGTTATTCGCTGAATCCAGATTTTGGTCCAAACGGGCCTTGGAGCTGGTAATCAGCGACACCAATAGAACTAGCTTTTTGTTGATCTACAACCAGATAGCATACCCTGAATCTAGATTTTGCTACAAACTGACCTGGGAGCTGTTCATCAGTGTCGCCTATACAAATAGTTTATCTTGTTGATTTACTACCAGCTATCATACTATGAATCCAGATTTTGGTGCAAAACGAGCCTGGGAGCTCTTAATCAGTGTAGGCTATACAACTAGCTGGTTTTAAATTTATTACAAGATATCACACTCTGAATCCAGATTCTGGTGCGAACGGGCCTGGGATGTGTTAATCAGTGTTGGCTATAGAACTAGCTTATTTTTTTTACTACCAGATATCATAATGTGACTCCAAATTTTGTTCTAAACGGGCCTTGGAGCTGTAAATAAATGTCGCCTATATAACTAGCTTATGTTGTTGATTTACTACCAAATATCACATTTTGAATCAAGATTTTGACGCAAATGGGCCAGGGAGCCTTTAATCAGTGTTGCCTATAAAACTAGCTTATGCTGTTGGTGTACTACCAGATATCATACTCTGAATCTAGATTTTGGTGCCAACGGGCATGGGAGCTGTTAATCGGTGTTGGCTATAGAAGTAGCTTATTTTTTTACTACCAGATATCATACTCTGAATTCAGATTTTGGTGCAAACGGGCCTGGGAGGTGTTAATCAGTGTGGCCATTACAACAAGCTTATTTTTTACTACCAGATATCACACTCTGAGTCCAGATTTTGGTGCAAACGGGCCTGGGAGGTGTTAATCATTGTAGCCATTACAACAAGCTTATTTTTTACTACCAGATATCATACTCTGAATCCAGATTTGGTGCAAATGGGCCTTGGAGCTGCTAATAAGTGTCACCTATAGAACTGGTTTACTTTGTTGATTTCCTACCAGATATCATACTCTGAATCCAGGTTTTGTAGCAAACTTGCTTGGGAGCTGATAATCAGTTTTGCTTATAGATCTTGATTATTTTGTTGGTTGACAGCCATATATCAGACTCTGAATCCAGATTTTGGTGAAAAAGGGCGTAGAAGCTATCAATCAGTTTCGCCTTAAGAACTAGCTTACTTTGTTGATTTAGTACCATATATCATACTCTGAATCCAGATTTTGGAGCACACGGGCGAAGGAGCTGTTAATTAGATAGCATACTCTGAATATGGTGCAAACGGGACTTGGAGCTGTGAAACCGTGTTGCCTATAGATCTAGCTTATTTTGTTGATTTACATCCAGATATCTTACTCTGAAATACAGATTTTGGTGCAAACGGGCCTGGGAGCTGTAAATAAGTGTCGCCTATAGAACTAACTCATTTTGTTGATTTACTACCATTTATCATACTCTGAGTCCAGATTTTGGTGCAAACGGGTCTGGGAGCTGTTAATCAGTGTCGCCTATAGAACTAGCTTTTTTGTTGATTTACTACCAGACAGATGTTATTCGCTGAATCCAGATTTTGGTCCAAACGGGCCTTGGAGCTGGTAATCAGCGACACCAATAGAACTAGCTTTTTGTTGATCTACAACCAGATAGCATACCCTGAATCTAGATTTTGCTACAAACTGACCTGGGAGCTGTTCATCAGTGTCGCCTATACAAATAGTTTATCTTGTTGATTTACTACCAGCTATCATACTATGAATCCAGATTTTGGTGCAAACGGGCCTGGGAGCTATTTTAAAATCAGTGTCGCCTATAGGTTTGGGTTGGGTTGGGTTGGGTTGGGTTGGGTTGGGTTGGGTTGGGTTTGATTGATTGATTGATTGATTGATTGATTGATTGATTGATTGATTGATTGATTGATTGATTGATTGATTGATTGATTGATTGATTGATTGATTGATTGATTGATTGATTGATTGATTGATTGATTGATTGATTGATTGATTGATTGATTGATTGATTGATTGATTGATTGATTGATTGATTGATTGATTGATTGATTGATTGATTGATTGATTCATTCATTCATTCATTCATTCATTCATTCATTCATTCATTTATTCATTCATTCATTCATTCATTCTTTCATTCATTCATTCTTTCATTCTTTCATTCTTTCATTTATTCATACATTCGTTTATTCATTCATTCATTCATTCATTTATTCATTCATGCATTTATTATTCATTCATTTAATTTTTTCCAATGGTTCCAAAATTGTTGTCTTTGGAGAGAGATTCCAAACCTTTGCACTGTGTAGACAGCGTTACTTTTTTTCTTATGCTCGTTACTGCAGCCGGTTTTAACCTGCAGTTACGAGGAATTACATGAAAAGCAGCCATTTGGGCCTGATAATAATCAAATAGGAAGTAAAAGCCCATATTAATTTGTTATACATAAAAGGAGAAAATATGTAAGTAAACCGCAGCAGTTTCAGGGCTATATATAATATTTGCGACAAAAATTATTTACTTTACCTTGTTATCTATAAAATGTTAATTTTACTCTTTATTTATACTACAGCATCGAATTTCATCGTATTTCAACCTGTACACTGAACCTTAACACTCTTTCTACAAACTGGGTCAGTCTGACCTCGCGTATAATTTTGTACTTGTCAGATTTTCATCACAACCAACTCTGGTGTCCGAATTTGGGGAGTTTTTTGGTCTACAACAGTCTTCTACAGGTCATGTAACACTTTCAGATGCTTGAAGAGTATGAGTTTGTAAAATTCATTTTTCAGTTGCACTCCGTTTTGGGGCGGAGTCAAGCCACGGTATGATGTCACTTCCAGGAGATATACGGAAATCGTCGATCATTATTTCTTTTTATTTATTTTTTTTTTCGAAAATCAATGCTTCGTCATCTCAGAAAAGACGTAAAGATAAGCACATAAAACTTGTTATCCCAGTATAACGGTTCTTTTATATAACATGTAAATTTTATGATTTCCTTCTTTTTATACTACGAAATTGACTGCCAAGCATGGTAGCCTTTACCACGGTGTATAATCACGTGACTTAGACTTTCCGATAATCTTCAATAATTTTGTCAATACTTGACTAATTTGAATTACCCCTCTAACAGCCACAACTATCGACTTATCAAAAAGACAAAACTTTGACAAAATGTTGGGGACCATGTGATCTTGCACATGTGCAATTTTGTAATTGACCATCATACATCTAAAGTTATTTGCCCTTGAATGTGTCAAAATTGCCTTTTTGAAATTTTGTTTACTATAACAGCTACAAATATAAACCAAGCAAACAAAATTTAGCTGAATTGTTTGTGCTTGTATTATACCGGCATTTGACTAGTTAGTTTAATGTTCTGATTCATAAAGTTCAGTTTATCGAATGAATATAATGGCCAAAAAGTATATAAACTAACTAAACACAATAATTTACCCCACCCACTATTTTTTTCTCTGTATTGTACTCTTAAGGGGGAATGATCTGGACAGTTTCCTAAATTTTTTCCCAAAAATAGAATTTATCAATATTTTGTATGTTGAAATAACATGTTATTACCAATTTAAAAATAAAATGAAAATGGATGGTCAGCGATCTTGTTTGTATTTTATAGGCATTCGTATCACATACCCCTGCATCGAAAAAATGCACAATTTCTTGCACCTGTCCAAGGTCACTAAAATGCTATTAAAATGTTGTATATTCATCGTTTAGTCCCAAAAACGGATTTAAAGTAACGTCTTACATTTAATAAGAACAGAAAACCCAAAATATGTGCTATTATAAACGCGTAAATGTATAAAACAGCATGCTCACGTGTTCGGTTAGATCAACGAAGCTGGAGTGTTTTATGTCAAAATGTGCATATTTTTGGAAATATTTCAAGTTCTACATAATAGAATTTGATAAAACTCCCTCATTGTATTAAGCAACATGTCCTGGTAATAATTCAAAAAGAAAATGTATAGGTCAGCGCGCTTATTAGTGAATTACAGCAATTTTTATCAGCTACACATGAACAAAATGACACAAAACAGTGGTAACTGCATACACACTTACGATAGTCTTGCTCTAAATAATCGATTTCCATCTCGAGGAAAACAGTTTCGCGTAATAAATACACCTTTACCGCCGAAAATGGTAAATTGTAATGATGTTATATTATTGAAAATATGGTAGCGAAACATATTGATGCGAAACATTTAAAATACTACAGTAATGACCGAGTGTTCCGGAAAACTGGAGCATTCCCCCTTAATACAATAAACACTGTCATGATTTTTTTTGTTTTTCTATATTGTCCGGCTTTTGGCTAATATTCTGAAACAATTCAATTATTTCAAATGCAATATCTCGAGCTCTAAGCCGAATTAGAGCTTTTTGAGCTTTGCTCATAATACAACCTCTAAATATAAAAATTACTGGAAAATGATTATAGAACTAGCTTATTTTGTTAATTTACAACGAGATATCATACTCTGAATCCGGATTTTGGTGCTAACGGGTCTGGGAGCTGTTATTCAGTGTCCCTTATACATTTTTTTATTTTGTTGATTTACTACAAGATATCATATTCTGAAATCCAGATTTTGATGCAAACAGGCCTAGGAGCTGTTAATCAGTGTCGTCTATAGAACTAGCTTATTTTGTTAATTTACTACCAGATATCATACTCTGAATCCAGATTGTTGTGCAGACGGGCCTGGGAGCTGTTAATCAGTTTCACCTATAAAACTAGCTTATTTTATTGATTTACTACCAGATATCATAATCTGAATCCAATTTTTGTTGCAAACGGGCCTGGGAGCTGTAAATCAGTGTCGCCTATAAAACCAGCTTATTTTGTTGACTTACTACCAGATACCATACTCTGAATCCAGATTTTGGTGCAAACGGGAGAGGGGGGCCTTTAATCAGTGTCGTCTATAGAACTAGCTTATTTTGTTAATTTACTACGAGATATCATACTCTGAATCCAGATTTTGGTGCTAACGGGTCTGGGAGCTGTTATTCAGTGTCCCTTATACATTTTTTTAAATTTTGTTGATTTACTACAAGATATCATACTCTGAAATCCAGATTTTGATGCAAACAGGCCTAGGAGCTGTTAATCAGTGTCGTCTATAGAACTAGCTAATTTTGTTAATTTACTATCAGATATCATACTCTGAATCCAGAGTTTTATGCAGACGGGCCTGGGAGCTGTTCAACTGTGCCGTTTATAGAAACGAGCTTTTGTGTTGATTTACTACCAGATGTTTTTCTCTGAATCCAGATTTTGGATCAAACGGCTCTGGGAGCTGTTAATCACTGTCGCCTATAGAACTTTTTTTTTATTCACTACCAGATTATCATACTCTGAATCCAGTTTTTTTCTACAAACGTGCCTGGGAGCTGTTAATCAGTGTCGCCTATACAACTAGCTTATTTTGTTGATTTACGACCAGATATTATACTCTGAAACCAGGTTTTGGTGCAGACTGGCCCAGGCGCTGTTAATTAGTGTCGCCTATAGAACTAGCTGATTTTGTTGATTTACTACCAGATATCATACTCTGGTGCAAACGGGCCTGGGAGCTGTTAATCAGTGTCTCCTATAGGATTGGGTTGGGTTCTTTATTTATTTATTTATTTATTTATTTATCTATTCATATTTATTTATTTATTTATTTATTTATTTTTGATTGATTGATTGATTGATTCGTTTGTTCGTTCGTTCTTTCTTTCTTTCGTTCATTCATTCATTCATTCATTTATTCATTCATTCATTCATTCATTCATTCATCCATCAATTCATTCATTCATTCATTCATTCATTTATTCATTCATGCATTCATTCATTCATTCGTTCATTCATTCATTGTTGTCTTTGGAAAGAGATTCCAAACCTTTGCACTGTGTAGAAAGCACAACTTTTTTGCACATGTTGGCATGATAAAGTAAAGGAATGAAATGGATGTCATATCATATATATGTCATTAACCATTTTCAAAACGGCAAATATTTTGAAGGTTCCTCATTGAAAACCGATGCCTTATACGACGAAATTGATTATAGGAAAGAAAGGATTCTGGTTACCAGTGTGTTCTTCTTTTATCCCAATATTTTCCCAAACTCTTTCGCATTAAGACGTTAACACTAGATTTATAGAGGGAAATGGTTAACGGAAATTGTCCTCGTCTCAGGTATCATATTTGAATGTCAGAGGTTAAAGTATATTATATATTTTGTGGATACATGGGATACATACTGTAAAGTTTGTTCGGTAAGTAAAATATATCCCTTCCTTTTAACCTTTTTCCACTCTCTGTCGTTTTTTACGCATAGAAAGGTAAAGGATATGGAAAACATTGTGGAAATGAAGAAATTGCTTGTGACAAGCATATTTTTCATGTCCCACAATGTATTCTACCCAGAAGGACAAAACGACATTTAATTAACTTTTTGTTGTCGTCTGTAACGTCTTTGAATTTAGACAAGTCTAAAATTTGCCGTCTTGTAATGGGTACAAAACAAGATACAAATTAGCAATGATTAAAATATTGTTCCGACGAATGGCAATAAATTGTGTGCTAAAGATAAACTGGGTTTACCGTAATGTTTTGATAAACCGTCGGAGTTGTTAAAAGATCTCGTAACTATAAACTGAAAACGATAATTTTTACACTGACCCGGGTGAGTCGATGTCAAGTGCGGGAATCCAGGTAAATTATCCGATATGGTTGATTGATTTTATGTTCATTAGGTACTAAAATACTTTTTGTCACATTCATTATAAAGTCAAAGTGGTCAAATGGAAACGGTCGAAGACTTTGAAATGAATGTGTCTTTTAGTACGGGTTCGAAACTCAGAGTCGCCTCTGATTTTATTTGTTTTTCATTTCTTTTTTTATTGCACCAAGTTTTCTTTTTAATTTTTCATTATGCTCGACGGACATAATATGCGAATATAGGCATGTGTTTTATTGTAAACGGGCTTCCAATAAAAATCACAAATCATATATTATTAACATATCAACAAATAATTAGAGAAAAATGAATAAAATGCAAACAAAAAAGATCTGGATTATGAAAATGTGACATTTAATTTTGCCAGCAATATTTGACTTTGGCATTTCACGTTGGAAACATCAAGGAAAAAGCATGAAAAAGTGAGCAATTTTATTTCCTCAAAGATTTCTTTTTTCTTTTTTTAAATTTCAAAAGCGCATTTCATGTGTCGCCTTAAAAATGGGAATATAGATCTACATACCGGTAATTGATATCTGTAAATGGATTAAACTGCAAACATTAAACAAAGGAAAAAATAAAATAAAATAAAAATATAAATGAAAAACCTTGAAAAATAAAAATTGTACCTGTCTTGTAGTAGAATCGAACTAGGTCCGTTCGAGTAGAAGTCCCGCGTCTTTCCACTGCGCTATCACAGACTTGCACATCAACGATTGTTTAAACAAATACTTTCTAAAATCGAAATCTATGAACTGTTTTCAATAACAATGGACAGGTCAATGTAAATAAACAAATGATCAAATTATCGTGCAGCCTTTATACGGCTTGAATCAAGCCGTAGTTACAATAGTCCCAGCCGAAAATGACAGTGACGTAGGCTGATGTTTACTGCTGCAAAACCAATCAATTCGTCTGATTTGCACCGTTACAAATACGAACAGAGTTGATTGGTTGTCAAGTAGTAAACATTAGCCCACGTCACTGTCATTTTCGGCCGGTACTATTGTACGAGATCTTATAAATAACAACACCCACGATACACTATCGTTTGTCCCAACTTACTTCTTTATTTACTATATCTATAGATAAAATCATTCCCTATTATTAACCCTCTCACATGTAAGACCCAGTTTTCGAAATTTGCAAATTCATATAGTAAGTATTTCATGAAACAATGTAAAAATGCTAAAAGGCATCCAAACAAAATCGAAAAAACTACGCGAAACAGTGAAGCAAAAGGAGAAAATATAGCTGTTTGACTTTTGTCCTTTTCCAACAATGTCTGTTATGCACACAGCAAGAAGATTGACTGAAACAGCTACTATGAAATGCCGATCATCAACATATTCGAATCAGTGATGAAAAGGGATAAAAAGACCTTTGCAATCGTTTTGTCTTTTTTCACTATTGTTCTGCTATCTACATCAATCATCACTTAGAAATAGATACATAGATATAACTTACCTTTTAGGCTTTAAGAGATTATGATTCTGTCCAGCTTTGTTTGAACACACTTGGAATAATCCATCATTATTTGTTAATCCTTTATCGCATATGTAAAGAGGTGCACGAAATGCATGAGATACACGTGCAATTTGTGATATTTACCAAATTTGGTATTTGGCCTATACGTTACCACAGTTGTTTTATCGATTGTCCAATCGGATTGTCCAGACAAAAATATTAAATGGCAAAGAATTTTGTGCTAAAAATAGACTTGGTTTACTGTTATGTTTTGATAAGCCGCCAGTGTTGTTATTAAATCTCACTGTTAACCTGATAAAATCGTTCCCCATTGCACCTTAAACCATTTTTAAATCGCCGGTCGCGTTCAAAACTGCCGCAACTACAGCTTCTCGGAGCTGTGGTTGTGACAGTTTGCACACCGTTCATCCAGATACAAAAAACCCGGATTGGTCTTCCAAACGCGGATGTAAACATTGTAGTATTTATTATTTTTAAGTACAACGAATATCGGCTGAGTTGATTTTTGTGTGACATACAATGAAAACGTACATAACTTTGCCAATGTTTACCTAAAATCTTGTCTCATAAAATCTGTTTGTAAGAGAAATATATGCTACTGATTCTGACTTTGATACACGAAAAGAGAAAAAATCTTGGTAAGAATGTCTGTAAATCATTATTAAAGCACATACTTTAGTAATTATTGTCATATTGATGTTTCACGGAGGATCGGGGATCGCTTCAAGTGTTTTCTTTACAAGAACCCATAAAAAAAGTATGGAAAAAGAACAACAACTATTTGAAATTGGGTACTGTCAGTTGCTATGGTGCAACATACCACGGTGTAAATTCTCTGTGTTGTGTGGTATCAACATCCGTGGTAAGTTGTACCTAAAGCAAACTAGGCTAATTTTTAAACATGGGTTTAGACACCAAAATTTTTTTCCAGTTTGATGAATGGTATAGATTTATTCCATATAAGACGAAAACTTATTTTTAAGAGATATTTGCTCGAAACCAGTTAAATAGTTTCTACAAATATAAAACAAGGCGAGGAAATAGTGATTTACGATTTAAAATCGCTTGTACCTATAGTTTACTCAAATCTTTTGTTATGAAACTGCAGCACCCTCAAGATAAACCATTTTGCATCAGCTCTGCACAAACACTTTTTATATAGCAGAAATTAAAAGGCTATATGTCGATTTTTTCTTACCTTGTGTATTCCCACGGTGTTGTTTTTCACATCCGCGTTTGGAAGACCAATCCGTGTTTTTTTTTTTTTTTTTTTTTTTTTTGTATCTGGATGAACGGTGTGGTTTGTATCGTGATCAGCGCCATACATTCTCGTACATGTTTCTATAACTTAATTTTCGTGTGCAAAGTCTGTGCAAAAGACTTTGCACTCGAAAATTAAGTTGTCCCGGGTTAATTCGGGTGGACAAAAACAAAACATTGCCGAAGTGGGGGTCGTTACATTCACATATGTCCCTGGTTAAATGTTGCTGGACTATAATATACTGACGTCCAAAAGAAACGCCTCAGTCCTAATAAATTTCCGATTATTCAGTAAATCTGATTTGAAATTACAAATACTTATTTGCATCTGTAAATTTGATTATCTGTACTTGAAAAGTAGTGATAAAGAAATATCAAACTGTCACAGTTTAGAAAAAACGGCACATTTAAACAGAGTGGTATCAGAATTTCCGTTTGAAAAACAGTAGCACGTGGCTTAAACTTTACTTGCGACGACAAAAGATACCGTTAAACGTCTTATTTGTTGACCACAGTTAGTGAATACTAAATGCGAAGTCGATTTCAGCGTCTCAAACCTGAAACGCATATGACGTTAACGTAAGACAACTTCTTGTATAACAGACGTTTCATGAGGTCTATCTGATTTTGACCGATTGGCAAATGTTTCTGTAACTCTAACTCGTCGACCAAAAAGCCTAATCGTGCAATGCAAGACGTCAAAACGTCAGGCGGCTTGTTTTTTATTTCCCCGCATTTGAAAATGGCTAATCTACGAGCTCTATTTTCCGAGCAGTGTGTCTGTTTCAAACGTTACTTGCAACAACAACAGTTACCAGAAAAACACTTTTTAGGCCACCACATTAATCAACTATTCGACAGAAAGTCGATCCCAACGTCACAAACCTGAAACGTACATGACGTTAACGTGGAGAATTATCTTGATTTACAGGCGTTACATGAGGTCTAGTTGAGGGTGGACGATCAATAAACGTTGGAGGAACTCTAAAGCGTCGATCAAGACACCGAATCGAGAAACACAATCTGTTAAACTGTCTTGCGACTTGTTTGTGCATTTGTCGCATTCAAAAATGGCCATATAACGGACTCACTTTTTCAGAATTAAGTCTTGGTATCCTTCAATTCGGATGTTTCGTAAGAAAATCTTTAAAATCGTGGTTGCCTATCCTATAACACATGTTACTGTGTAAAATGTGACGAATTTCATCACATGGTATACATACACAAAGCGCACGTAGAAAACGTGACCAGTCACCGGAAATGGACATGTTAATGCATAGAAACGCATATTTTTTCATTTGCCGTAATTGTCGGTCAATATGATAATATACAGTATACATTTCAATAACATTGTAAAAAGGCATAAAGAAAATAACGACAAATTTCATTGGAGCGTTTCTTTTGGACGTCAGTTTATATTATAATATGCATGAAGAATGGCAAACTTATGTACAAATACATGTTTATGCAGTTGTGGAATTATGTCCTTCTGTCCTTCTGTCTTTCCTAATTGTTGTTTAATTTCTGAAGAGTAAAGCGGAATCATTTTTAAATCGGTTACGTACTAACATATACTAGTCAAAACTTCTAACCGGCCACTTAAAAAACAAAGATATTTTTTTCTTTGGTGATTAGATTTTAATGAAATTTGCTATGTGGATTTTTAAGCAACTTTCCAGATGATTTTGGCAAAAAGTTACCTTTTTTGTATTGAAATAAAAGCTCAACTTGAGAAAAGCTCAAAAAGCTCTAAATTCACACAGAGCTCAGAATATTGTCAATGTAGTGATTTTGGTCTCAGGGATCGTTAGTTACAACATAGACTAAGAAAAAAATTGAAAATGTTTGACAATTGTGCGCGGCATGTGGTCGTAAAAGAAAATAAAAGAGGTCATGTATGCAGAAAAACGGTTCTTAAAGACGACATCTAAAACACGTTTTTCTTCAAAAATGCTTTAAATATAGACTGATGATTCATGGCGAGCTACAAAGTGTAGGATATGTGTAAAAAATCAGTTTGTTGCACCGTTTTTCCACACGAGACCATATTTGAGCATATTTGCTTGATAAAATGTTTTGCCGGTTGAATTTAAACACCATTTTACCGTGCCCCTCATTCTTTTTGCTTCTTCTGTAGTCAACCGTCACACAAACTTTACAATGTTTTCCAATTTTTTTCTTGGGCTGGGTTGCAGCTAACGATCTGTGTACTTTGAAATGTTGAAAGTGTACTATCTCGAGCTCTATTAAGATTTAGAGCTTTTTGAGCTTTTCCTTTTTTCACACATCAAAATTTGACAATTATTGGTAAATCATCATGGAAATCTACGGCCATTATGCTTAAAAACTCACATATCAAATTTCATTAAAATGTAAGAACTTTTAAAAAAGTTATAGTCATTTTTAAAGTGGCCGGTTAGGACTTTTGGCCAGTATATTTGTTGAAGATTTTCTGGAATTGTTGTGTCACGTGATTACCCCAGTGCAGATGCTTATAAAAAGGATTTTCGAGCTTCTGAGTGCTGTCATAATTTTTTCTTCTATCCCGTTTTTGCATATTATTGCACCACGATACACGTGCAAAATAGATCATTAATTACTGCTGGATTGCGAATTATTTCAAGATTAATTATATAATGTTTTGCTCAATTTACGAAGGTTAACTTCGCTCTATTTACCTTGTCATACCATCAGATGCGCAAAACATGCATCAGAATATTATCTGCTGTGTCAATTAACTCTTTTCTCCAAGAATGACTAATTTTGGCGTTCCCACGAGAGAGGTTTTGGAAAACATTTACAGAAAAGGGAGAATCCCCATGTTTCTTCTTCCGTTTTGAGTGTCTTCTGTTCTAAAAAAAAAGATGTACACAAGTATATCTGCTTTTATTGTGTCGTTTGTTCTGGCACTGAACTTGTCGCATGGGCAATATACCGCGAGTGAGCGAAGAGATTGGATTATATTCGCAAACAATTCTAAATCTTTTGTTTTCTTAAACCCATTACCATACGGCAAAATTTTAGATTGGTCCAAATTCAAGGATGTTGCAGAAGACAATTTTAAGTGAATGAAAAAAATGTTTTGGTCTTTTGTGATAGTAAACATTGTGAGAATTCCCACAATGTTTTCCAAAGCCATCATCTTGTAGGGAGTCAAAAAGAGTCAATGTTTGGTAATGGGTTGATGCTTTTTATAAAGAGTTTTCTGACGCAAGTTAATACCAGAAATACTGTTTTTAAAAGATGGGTGGTTGAATTATTTAAAGGGGTGTTTGTCCTTTCTCAACAAAGTTATCTCTTCAGATGTCAAATTGTAAAGCAGATGTCGCATGAGAAAGCAATAAGTATCCAAGTTCATAGTAAGTATTGTAGGAAAAGGAGAATATGTAACGAGTATCTGGCATATTTTATTCCTTAAAAAATAATAAAATATTTTCGAATAAGAACGTCAAAATGAGAGATTGTTAGGGAAATGGTTAAATTCCTTACCGTAAAATTATTTTTCTATAAACTGACACTTGATTGACTGCTTACAATGGCATAATTTCATGCTCATCTGACTTGTAGTTTCAATTAAACTTTGATACATTAATATGTTACATTATTTTTACGTATAGCTCATGACACATAACCTGGCATAGATCTCTAGCTCTTAGCTCTTAGAATTACTCTGCCATGTCATTTATCGTTCACGAGCTATACCACTAGATGTATCATCTTTCTCATCACCTTAGAATGTTTATTAACTTATTTTCATTTGAAGTCGCTGGTAGAAAAGGCATTGGAAACATCAAGACAAAAGAAGAAAAATGCTAATAATTACCGTTGTCACCTTATCCCATTACCACACAATGACTCTTTTTAACTCCCTAAGAGCTTTTGAAAAAGTTGTGGGAAATGAAGAAATTGCTTGTGACAAGCAATTTCTTCATTTCCCACAATCTTTTCTTACCAAAAAGACACAAAATCTTTAAATTCCATTTACTGGAAATTGTCGTATGCATCATCTTTGAATTTGAAACAGTCTCAAATTTTGTCGTTTGGTAATGGGTTAAATTCGCTTAAATATTTTCTGAACTCCTCTGTACTCATAGCCTATCTTTATCAATATCTAAAGTGTCGTCTGCAGCAGCTCTCAAATTGGAAGTCTAAACTTTCCAGTTTCTGGAAAAAATCGACAAAATTTCAATTCCAATTTGAAAGCTGTTGCAGACGACAAAATGGACGTTGTTTAACCCCTTTCAAAACGACAAAATTTTAGGGTGATCCAATTTGAAAGTTGCTGCAGACGACAAAATTGATGATATAACGACATGATTTGTGTAAAATATGACACAGAAAATATTGAGACAAAAGGAGAAACTGCTGGTTATCAGCAGTTTCTTCTTTTGTTTCAATGTTTTCCCAAGCCTGTTCTATTAGGGACGTCAAAACCAGGTCTTGTTTGGGAAGGGGTTAAGGTAAAATTCGTAAAACTATAGTAAGGAAAATATTGAGACAAAAGGAGAAACTGCTGATTATCAGCAGTTTCCTCTTTTGTCTCAATGATTCCCCAAGCTATTTCTATTAGGTACGTCAAAACAAGGTCTTGTTTCGGAAAGGGTTAAATATATATATGAGCCAGGATCTGGAAAAACGTCCTTTAAGGCTTTGGAGCCCAACATAGATCCAGATCAGCCTGTGCATACGCACAGTCTGATCAGGATCCACGTTGTTCTCTAATAGCTTCTCTGTGACCTTTAGTAACTTAAAGAGAGCAGCATGGATGCATATTGGACTGCATTTGACAGCAGGCTGATCTTCAAACACAATTTTTAAAAATGCTTTAAGGGACGTTTTTCCAGATCCCGGCTCATATATATGTGATCGCACACGCTGCGTGACTAGATAAGGCTAACAGAAACAATTTATTCTTCAGCAAATAACATAATTATGTTCAAAATAAAAGAAGAAATGAATATAACTTGGAACAGAACATTTTGAGATTTGGCAATTGGGAGTTGGTAATTTTCTTTTTTCTGTCTATCTCTTCAAATTAAATCAAAGCAAGGGATATAAGTTAACGGTTACGAAACTCTAAACGGTAACAATTAAGGCTGGTCCAATTTGAGAGCAGTTACAGACAAAGGAACTGGTATTGATAAAGATAGTATTTGGTACAATTTGGAAGTGAAACTTTTGATTATGACGTAGAAAATGTTGACTATCAGCATTTACTTCCTTTGCTTCAATGTTTTCCTTAGCATTCTTTTGTATTAACAACGATTAACCTGGAAATGATAAACCCTTTCCCAAACAAGGTTTGATTTTGACGTCTTTTATATAAACAGCTTGAGAAAAAAATGAGAAAAAGGAAGAAAATGCTGGTAAGCAACATTTTCTCATTTGTTTAAATATTTATACGGGTTGTATTGTGCACAAATCCTTTCCTTATCAACATCCATTTCGTCATTTTAAATAGATTTTTCAAAATACCGTTTTGGAATGGATTAAGCAAGGGCCACGGTGGTACCGTATTACAGTCTAACACATGTTTCCAGTCTAATTTCTCTGAATGCAGACATCTATTAAACTGATAGGTGTTGATAAATTGAGATTAAACAATTCACCCTTTTTCGGACGATTTAAAAAAGTTTTAGAATTGTCCAAATATTTGAACTATTCCAATTTGAAAGTTGAATAACATTGCAGAAGATTAGAGCGATGTTGGTAAAGACGATATTAGTGTAGGTCTGAATTATGGTCATTTCGTACCATAACCATTTCGTACCAGTCATTTCGTACCTTAATTGGTCGTTTCGTACCATAATTTTGGTCATTTCGTACCATAACTTTGGTCATTTCGTACCATAATTTTACCGTTTTGTACCATATATTTTAAACCTTGTACCATTGATGTCTTCTGTGAAATATAAAAAATATGAATACTTATCGAAGATGAACAGATTTTCAAACATTGTATTTGCAATTTTGACCACGAAATTCGTGTTAAACTAGAATCATACAAATAAAGATCTAAATCTACTACATTTGCAGTTCAGGCTATATTTACAAATATGTTGTTCAAATACCAATGTTTAGCCGATTGCCTGCAATGCCAATCTCAAAAGAAAACTTAAACGTCTTTTAAAAGGATGTATTCAAGTAAAACTTGTAATAAGCGATTTCTTATTTTGCGTTCATGCTTTCCAAAGCCTTTCTAGTAAATGTGTTAAAACATATCGAAATGCATACTTGTTTAACTCATTGTCACGCAGTGACGCCATTTGATGCTGTACAAGGTAAATGCTTTTTAAAACATCGCAAGCCATTTCTTCATTTCCCACAATGTTTTTTAACAAGAAAGATAAGAAGGTAAAATTTCATGCGACGGAAATTGTAGACTACAAAACTCGAATTTGAATCAGTCGAAAAAGTTTACCCTTTCCAAAGCAGTTTTCACGTCCCTGATAGAGAGGCCTTTTAAAACATTTAGACAAAAGAAGTAAATGCTGATAACCATCATTTCGTCTGTGTTATTGAAAAAGTTCTTAACTACAACTTTATATAAAAACTGTAGTTACGAGGTTTTGCAATAACACAGACGATTACCTCCTTTTGTCTCACTATTTCAAAACTTAAATAAATGCCTTTTTTATCAACATGAACTTTGTCTTCAGCATCAGCTTTCAAATTTGCAACCATATTTTTTGTCGTTTGGGAAAGAGTTAAGAAATGCTTCATAATCATCATTGTAAATGATAATTGCTTGTTTGCGGGTAGACTTTAATTGATAATAGATCGGTTCAGTTATTAACACATAAAAGGTGTGACAATCAGTGATCGCAAACAACCAAATTATTAATCAAACCAAATGTCTGGTTTTTTATATATAAGTTGATTAAAAGCATGTTTTTTGTAAAATTATGTCTTATATTCGTAAATATTTTTGTATCTCTATCCATTTTTTTCTACTATTGTCGACAACTTTTAAAATAAAATGTGATACCAAAATATAAAATTATGGTACGAAAATATGGTACGAAAAGACCAAATTATGGTACGAAATGACCAAACTATGGTACGAAATGACCAATTATATTATGGTACGAAATGGTTATGGTACGAAATGACTGTATACCGTAGGTCTACATTAAAATGCAGAAAATTTTGAGGTAGGCCTATTAGGAGAAAATACTGATTCCTACTGGAAGCTTTTCATATTAGGAGCTTCAAAACTAGGTTTTGTTTATGAAAAGGCTAATTGAATAATCAAATGAGCCATTTTGTCACGAGCCGGGCCCCGACAACCTCCGACATTTACGAGTATATGATGCAGTAGTTTTCAGATTTGGGTGTCAGTCTAATTAGATGTACTTACCATCTTGAAAGAGGTTAGAAATGAAACGAAATCCGGAGAAAAAAGCCATTTACGCATTCGAGAACAACACGAATGTTGATTAACCTGTAATAATAATAATAATAATAATAATATCTTTATTTAACGAAGGTGACTTATTAAGACATCACTACAATACACAATATCATAATGATTAACTTATTTACAATAAGGCCTTCAAACAACATTCATACAAAAAGTCAGTATTGACAATCACACAAAGTTATCAATAATAATAGTCAGTTATCTGACAGATACTCGTAGGATCTAAATTATTGCATGTTATCGATTAAATAGTGTTTGATTTTTCTTTTGAAATTGGTCAGCTTTGGTTCGTTTCTTATTTGGATTGGAATTGAATTCCATACATTAACGCTGAAATAACTAAAGCTACTTTTGTATATATTCGTTCGAGGTCTTTTAGTCATATACACAGTCTGATCACGATCCATATTGATCTCTAATAGATTATTTATTATGGTTTGTAGCATCTGTAAGACAACAATAAAGAGTGTTGCCAGACTGCAAAGTATATAATGATCCGGAACAAAGGGCGGATCTAGGGGTGGGGTCAGGGGGTCATGACCCCCCCCCCCTGGAATTGGCAGAAAATTGAATTTTTACTATATAACTTCTTATTAAAAGCTGTCATTTGGGTTTTGCCCCCACACCCCCTGGACAAAAAATCCTGGATCCGCCCGTGGGAACGATGTTCGTATACCTATCAATTGCCATAATGATCCTTTTTTTTAAGATTCCGACTCAAATATCAAATTGGGCGTCTGGAAAAGCGCTAATGGTTCATTGAAGAACTAGCAATCTAATGACCGCCGGTATATCGATGCTTTTCAACAAAAACCTCGTAACTGCAGCTTGTTTTAAGCTGCAGTTACGAGGTTTTTGAAGAAAAGCGACGGAATCGTAGTCTAATGATCGCCGATATATCGATGCTTTTCAACAAAAACATCGTAACTGCAGCTTGTTTTAAGCTGCAGTTACGAGGTTTTGTTGAAAAGCGACGATATAGGCATCTGTAGTTTGTATCGATGATAAGATCTAAACACCTATAATCAATCATCTTCAGTGTTATCATTCTAGTGAAAAAACGTTTATACACATTTTAAAGTTTTCAAATAACAAACTATTTTAGAGAAACAATATTTGATATCATAGACACTAGTAAACAAAACATTGAGGGAAACAAAGCAATTGCTGATAATCGTCAGTTCTTCTTTTCTTTTAATATTTTCTATGCTATAAAACATACACATTTCCTACATTTGACATATGCCTTCAAAATATCAAAACACAAAAATATTCATTGGGTAATTTTTTGGCGAATTGAAAAAAGTTGCAAAATTGACTGAAAAAATGTGATTTTTCAACTTTTCCCATATTTTTTCCAGAAAATTGTTTTAAAATAGCTTCTTTCAATCATTTCATCACTTTTGTTCATATGTTTGGTCTCTAAATTGATATAACATTTGAAATTATCCATTCAAAATAACTTGCTATACGACTTTTAAACTTATGGGTAATTTTGAGAAAATAGACATTACTAGTCAATGGCAGATAACTCTGACACGAAAACGAGCAAGGAAACTTACCCTGATTTTTTTTATAAATTATGTAACCCCTTTCAATTCGGAATTCTCATAATTTTTTAACAAGTGACAAGATAATAATTTTCTCATTATATTTACAAAATTTACCTATTTAAGGTAAGTCTGGACTGGGGGGGGGGGGGCTATCTGCCCAATGATTTTTTATGCTGTAAAGTAACATTTCCTGAACAAAATATGAAAGAATCTGCCTATGTGGTCATTTTGTAGAACTATTGTAATTTCTGACATTACGTTCTGAGATACGACTGAAACATGCTGAAAATTGGTATACCTTTCTAGAAAGGCATAAATAAGTTTTTTCTCTTGATTAATTTGTAAACATGTACCAAAATATCGTGGCTAGACTATACACAACATGAAATTTTATTTCAAAGGAAGGGTCAATGTCCGGCTAAATAACTCCAATTACGATGCTTTTCAACGAAAAACCTTGTAACTGCAGCTTCAAACAAGCTGCAGTTACGGGTTTTTTGTTGGAAAGCGACGAATTTATCTTGATACATAGGTGGTCATTTTGTTGAAAGATTGTAATTTCCGACGTTATACTAAAAGATTACACTGATACATGGTGAAAATTGTAATACCTGTCTAGATGATTAAACTTTTCCTTGCATGATGTATCCTATTTGTGTATTACTTTTCTTTGTATACGCCACCGGAGGTGGTCGTATATTGGCATCATCTTCTCCGTCTGTCCGTCCGTATGTACGTACGTACGTCCACTTTTCTTGTCAACGCAGCTTTCTGGTTGGATCTTTTTGAAACTTAATCAATATTATCACCTTTATGGGTAGATGTGCATGATGTAAGGATATTATGGTTCATTGATTTTTGTTTGAGTTATGCGCCTTTAAAACTTAGTCTCTGGGGCTTGTTGAAATTGCAGCCTTGCGGCGTATAATTGTGACTATGGCACTCTTGTTTTGCATTCATTTTAATTTTTGTGATTCTTGTCAGACAATAGGGGACGATTTTATCAAGTTAATCGTGACGTAATTTCGGACAAACAAATACTATTTCGTGTGTGATGTTATAAAATCTCGTAGCTACGGCTTGATTCAAGCCGTAGTTACGAGATTTTATAACAACACCGACGGTTTATCAAAACATAACGGCAAACCCAATCTATTTTTTGCACAAAATTAATTGCTATTAATTATATGCACTAGCTAGTGAATCCTTCCCGTGGATTAAAATGTAGACCGAACAAATATGTGAACGTCATAATCTCAATGCGGACGAATGCTATTTTTGTTGCAGGTGAAAGGGGTTTGAAATTTGAAAAGGGGTTTTAACGTTATTTCAGACCAGAACGAATTCAGATCAACATGATCAGGGCCAACACTTCTTGCTTAACTCATAAACACACACCAATGCCCTTTGACGCTCTAGATGAAAAGGGTGTTTTGGAAGAGATTGTGGAAAATGAAGAAATTGCTTATGACAAGCAATTTCTTCCTTTCCCACCATATTTCCTACCTAAAGACCACCAAGTTAAAGTTGAATTCCATTCTTTTAAAATTGTCGTCTGCAACATCTTTGAAATTGAACTGGTCTAAGATTTTGCCGTCTTGTAACGGGTTAAAGTCCTATACCGTTCAAACAATTAAGGTGATGGACTTATTTAAAAGAACCAAACTGAATTCTTATCAAAATTTATTAATGCGCAGGCTGCTCTGCTTATTGAATGCTTTGAGCTCCTTTTATTTCGTCCTCAAATATTGTATCAAAGAGGAAATATGATGTACGGTTCTGTCGCGTCCCACTTTCATCTGATTATACTTAGATAAATTCTAAGTACTAATACTAGGAAAAAATTACTTCCAATACTTATTTTCCACCTAAGATATGTTTCGGTGGCGAAAATTGTATGCCTTGTGCAATATTGTTTCTTTTTCTAGCCAGTGTTATTGATGAAGTGCTAAAAGTAAATATTTCAACAAGAAGCTTAATGAAGCTATGTTTACGCTTATTTACACCTTTCTTCTTAAACAAGCTTATCAACAAGTGAAATAATGATGTCGTTTAACCGAAATGTAGATAAAACATGTCAAACCATTCGTTTGAAAAAAAAACACAACTTTTTCTCAAAAACAATGCAAAAAAACTCTTATAAACATATCCGTTTACAATGTAGACTTTTCCACGAGTGGAATACTTAAACCTCATATATGTACATTGCAAAACGGCGACATTTTTGACTGGTACAAATTCAAAGAATTTTTAGAGGACAATTTCAAGTAAACGAAAGTCTATTGATGAAAAAAACATTGTTGGAAATGAATAAAAAAATGCTTGATACAAGCATTTTCTTCATTTGCCACAATGTTTTCCAAAGCCTAAATATCTTGAGGGGTGTTAAAAGGCGTCAATATGTGGGAATTGGTTAACCCTTTCCCAAACAAGACCTGGTTTTGACGTCCTTTGGAGGAAAGGCTTGGGAAAACATTGAGACAAAAGAAGAAAATGCTGATAATCAGCATTTTCTCCTTTTGCCTCAATATTTTCTGTCCTATATTGTACACAAATCCAATCTTTTTCAACACTAATTTTGTCGACTGCAACAGCTTTCAAATTGGTTTGGTCTACAATTTTGTCGTTTTGGAAAGTGTTAAAGGAATTACAAGCCATGCCTACTTTGTATAAGGTACCCTTTTCAGTACCCCAAGAAGTTAATTGTATATGGAGAAAATAGAACCTGTATATAGAATAGAGAAGATAGTTCATTGATATGCCTGACCTTAGTGGTGAGATGCACTAAAATGAGATGTAGTCATTGGGTAGTTTACGGTTTAAATCGCTTTCAGAATCTTGTTGACGTCTATTTGATTTGTCAGAAAAAAAGTTCATTGTATTTTAACCCTATTAGGTGCCGGTCAGATGTTTCTTCGAGTTTAACACGGTATTTTAATCAGATTGGTTCTACAGCAGTGCCAAATGCAATTTGGTACCCTTTTCCATAGACTAATTCAAATATATAAGCCGGTATCTAAGAAAAAGGACCATAGTGGCATTTAATATTGGTGTGGGTTCTGATCAGACAGTCTGATTAGCTCGCATGATACGCTCCTACAATAATTACAATATCGTGATAATCAAATTCTTTAAGACCATTTTAGGTCTTGAACATTAGACTGTGTATGCACAGGCTGATCGGAATTCATATTGATCTCAAATGCCATAAAATCCCTTTTCCTAATTCTTAGCTAACATATAGCTGCTTTTCAAAGAAAAACTCGTAACTGCAGCTTGTCCTTAGCTGCAGTTACGAGGTTTTCGTTGAAAAGCAGCGATATATTGTACCAGATTATACCAGATTGGTGATAAAGAGGAAATGTACCACATTAATATAAATTATGTTTATAGAATGGGATTCCTGTTTTTACGTTAATGCGGGTTTGAATTGAATTTCAGAGCACTTGTCTAAAATCAAGAGATATATACGTCGCTTTTCAACGAAAACCTCGTAAGTACAGCTTATTTAAAGCTGTAGTTACGAGGTTTTCGTTGAAAAGCATTGTGTAGCTGACCTTGGTGCTGGGAATGAGTAGGATTTCAAAGCTTACATGTTACTCATTATTGATGAAGAAGATTTTTTATCAAATCTTCATATGTCTTGTCCACAACAATTCCTAATCCTAAAACAAGACTTTAATATGTCGTATGAGAACCAATTCTAAAGAATCATTTCCTGTTATATTTCGATTTCTTTTTTCATTCAAATGAAATAATTCAATTATTGTTATATTTATGAATACAAAAAAAAAACATGATCAATTACATTTTGTATTTTTCAATGGGTTTCTATGGTCAGATACCGAGTGATGTCCATAATGGTTGTTTTCCTTTACCATTTCGACACATTTCAAAATAATCTGTGTTTTTCGACTGCAGTGAAAAGAGAGCATAAAACAGTTACGTAAAGAAATACGTCTGAACACTGAAAAGCATCGTTTTCTTTTTCATTCGTTAGCCTACTTTCTGCCGAAATGTGAACCTTTGCAAACCCATTTCAATTCTGAAGTACGAAATGTTACATTCATGCGATTCCCAGAACTGTTCAGTTTGTCCTCGGAGTCTTAATTTTGTTCTTGGTAAGGGTAAAATCTTAATTAATTAGGTCTCACGAAACCTACGTGTTGGGCTTAGTGCGGTCGGAAAGCGGCTTACTATGAGTGATTGTGGCTCTTTTGTTGTGCATGCAGGGGATATTAAACATGATCGAACATGGCAGAGAAATGGGTTCGGGGAAACTTGATCTCAGACGACAGACTGTGAATCTTTTCCCAACGGTGTATCAATCTGACATGCAAAGTGCAGAGAATGACAATGATTTTTGTGCTAAAAATAGACGATTAGGCGATTTTGAATACTTATAGACGGCTTTCAACAAAGTTTGACAACAATTTGAGTCCGAGACTTGCCAACTACTTGTTTTGACTTGCAATGTTTACCAGCATTCCAGGCTGAAACCTACACAAAACCGTGTGTAATTGTCAGTACGTTTGATAAAATCTTCTAAAAGATTCTGACAATTATTGTTGTTATACAGCGAAAAGGGCGTATTCAAATGTCATTTAATTTACAGTTATGCGATTTTGAATACTTATAGACGGCTTTCAACAAAGTTTGAGAATAATTTGAGTCCAAAACTTTGCCAGCATGTTGTTTTGACTTGAAATGTTTACCAACATTCCAGGCTGAATCGTTCTCCAAACCGTGTGTAATTGTCAGTAAACTTGATAAAATCTTCTAAAAGATTCTGACAATTATTAGTGTGGTTCTATCTAATACAATAAAGGTGACTGGTTTACCCTTTTATTAACCCTTTCCCAAACGACAAAATTTTAGGATGGTCCAATTGAAAATCTGCCAAAAATGACAAAATAAATTTTGATAACAATATGATTTGCGTAAAATATTGCACAGAAAATATTGGGACAAAAGGAGAAACTGTTGGTTATCAGCAGTTTCTTCTTTTGTCTCAATGTTTTCCCAAGCCTTTTCTATTAGGGACGTCAAAACCAGGTCTTGTTTGGGAAAGGGTTAAACAAACTACGGGCCTGTCTTGATCCGCGTTCGTCTCAAATACTGCACCACAAGATCCCTTTTCACATTCCAGCGATAATCTCCGTATCATGGGAATTACATCACGGCAAATAAATGACTGTTCCTCACCTGTGCGAGAAATGTTAGCAATTTATCGGTAATTTACTCTCAATGTATTCATTTACATAGCTGTAATTTTGTGAGCAATTCGAGACAAATGGATATCCATTCACCGACGGACCGTCTGCTAACTAGGGCCTAATTATTACGTATGTGGAGATACCCTTTAACTCGACACTTTCAACCCTTTCCCAAACAAGACCTGGTTTTGACGTCCCTTATAGAAATAACTGGGAAAACATTGAGACTAAAGAAGAAACTGCTGATAACCAGCAGTTTCTCCTTTTGTCTCAATATTTTCTACGCCATATTTTACACAAATTTTAGTTTTGATAACTTCCATTTTGTCATTTTTAGCAGTTTTTGAAGCAGATTACCCCACAATCTTGCCGTTTGAGAATGTGTTAACTAAACACTATTACTTCACACTTTTCCACTTGGAGAAGTTAAAGTGACATTTCACGATTATTTTTATATAAATTTTACTTTTATTCTATCTGAAAGGGCATCTTTTCGTATGAAAATTCTGAAAATTTCAAGCCAAAATATTGAACCGTTTACGAGAAATATATATTTTTGTGCCTAAATTAAGCAAATTGTTGTGGACAACAGTTCAGATTTATATGGAATTTGTCGATTCTGTCTCAACTTTAAAGGCGTGTTTCTCGCTTATTAGCAGCAACTTCAAAAAAACGATATATACTCATTTATACTCATTAGAATTCCAATTGAAATTGGAATGAAATGCCCCTTTAACTCAACTCTATTAATTCACACTTTTCCATTTGAAGAAGTTACAGTCCAAATTGAAAGTCCCTGCAGAATACAAAATGTTTTATAAGTATGTATCGGCTTACGTGTATGGTATGGCTCGGAAAATATTGGGGTGGGGGAGAAAATTGTTGGCTTTCGGCGTATTTCGTCTTTTCTCTCAATGTTTCCGAAAGCATTTCTGCTATGGACGTCAAAGTCAGAACTTGTTAGGGAGTGTGATTTTAAGAGGTTTAAAGTGACATTTCACATTTATTTCATTTTTCAAAAGTATGTCTTGATGCAAAGATTGTTTATTCTTATGCGTAGAAATATTATCAGTTTTTTGAAGTTGTTATTTATAAGCGAAAAATATGCCTTTAAAGTTGAGACAAAAATGACAAATTCTTTATAAATCTGAACTGTTGTCCACAACAATTTGTTTAATTTTAGCACAAAAATATATATTTCTCGTAAACGGTTTAATATTTTGACTTGAAATTTTCAGAATTTTCATAAGAAAATATGCTCTTTCAGATAAAAGAAAAGTAAAATTTATATAAAAATTATTGTGAAATGTCACTTTAAAACCGCTCCTAATACCAAAATATCAGACTAGTTCAAATGTAAAAGATGTTGCAGAGAGAAATTTCAAGTGGATAAAATTTTAGACCTTGAAATTTGTCTTTCGGGGTAGAAAACATTGTGGAAAATTAAGAGATTGCTTTCGCAAGCAATTTCGTTATTTTCTACAAGGTTTTCCAAAGTCTTTATGTTTAATCCTTTCCCAATCGCACAGAATTTATGGTGGTCCAAGATCAAAAGATAAAACAAGCTGTGAAAATTAAGAAATTGGAAGTAAGTGGGTACTACTTTTGATCAAAGGGTAGTAAAACCCAACTAGATTCACACATTTTAGTAGATGTGAACGTCCATAAAAAGGATGTCAAAAGGGTATGGTTATTGTACAAAACAGTACAGAAAATATTGATAGAAAAGTGGAAATGCTGATTATCAGTAGGCCTATCTCTTTTTTTCTATCAGTGTTTTCCAAGAAATATTCCTTGTAGGGGCGACAAAACCAGTTTTTGTGTTGATAGGGGCCAAATGCGTAGGCCCAGAAGGGGGATCTCGGTCAATTCTCTCTCTTCGTGAGTTTTACAAAGTCTCTAATTAGGGGCCTAATTAAGGACCTCAGATATGATAACTACCTTGAAAGGATTAGAGATAAAGATGGTAATTCATTAGGATACACGCCGACACGTAATTACCTTTAAATTCGTGGTCATGTAAGACTAGATTCATTAATGCATCTGATTGTGAAGCTTCACATAAGAATTAGGCTCTCTACAAATTACTTAATGATTGACCTCTGCATTCAGAAGGCAAAATTCTGTTTAATTACATTATACGTCATGAGACTTTGATTCAATCGTTGATCATTGTACCCGTTTGATGCAGTCAACATCTTCTAAGAATGCGGCCAGTGCAATGTACAATGATTTTATTCAATGAATGTCTACATTACATTGGTAAAGAAAGTATAGACTATCTTTCGATGAATTTTATAACTTTTTTTACAAGTTATGACTTTTATAATTACTGTTATCGGACTTTTCGATTGAATAATTTACTTTCATTTCTTATATGTACTGAGTCAAAAAAGAAAGCGTGCATACTTCTACTTTATATATCTACGCAACCGCTGCAATTAACTTCACAAAACTACTACACGGAGTTAAACTATCAACTTTCTCATGTCTATTGACATAGGAAGCAACTTTGGATGATTGAACTGTCTGACATATCGCCAAACGCTGTTAGCCCATTTTTGTACGTGGTTATCAAAACAAATGTTTCATGATAAACAGTTTATCATTACTTTATTGTCTAAATTCTGTGTTCAAAGTGTATGAAAGTTAAATCAAACGTAAAATTTCAAAATGCTTAATAGCCAAATATGCTAAAACTTAGTTAACATGACAGAGTTCACGCGTTAGTTTTGCTATTGTCTTGAATCGGCGTAAACTGTGTCCTTGTCGTTTAGATGTAATCGTTCTGAAATTATGCGTTTGCAATCATGTTTCCAAAACATAGGATACATTTTTGAAAGGCTTCGGTCCGATATCCCGAATGCTGCAATGACTAGACAAGATCGTTCCATGACGTTGACGCCCTTACGTCAACGTTTCAAAGTTACACAATTTATGGCGATTCAGTAAAGCAAGCATATGTAAGCAACATTGGAAATCGACGAGGGCAGATAGACGGCTCATAAGGGATTTGAGACCATTACGTTTGTCACATTAGCATGATGCCTAAATCTTACGTTACGCCTGCATTAGGCACATCGCCATCGGTTTCGCAAAATTTAGGGTCCAGTTAAAGAATTTGCAGAAATTGGAATACATCTTGCAATATGACCACAATGAAATTCCAAACGATACAGTGAAACGTTATGTTCGATCTATGAGACCACACATGCTTGCTGAAATTCATTGAAGACATGTCACAGTAGAAATTGAAGCAGGAATCTCAAGAAATGTGCATTTTAAATCTTCTTACGTTCGTCAGCAAGTTCTATGAATTTTTATATTGACCCCTATCTCAAATACCTTAAAGAAAAAACAAGAGAAAATCAATTTCACACAATTTAAAAAGACACCTACTTATAGGCAATCGAATTATCTTTGATTTCATACCATATTATAATATCAATATTCAAAATGACGTTAGAAATTCCAGTTATTTTCTGTGCACACTTTCTTTTTTGACTCAGCATATTTTCTCCATTATTTTACGTTTTCCTTTGAATTTTGCACCTTCACAAAATCTCACATGAAAAACTTTAAAGAACCAAAGAAATGATTTTGCATTTTATTTGTCTTAAGACTGCAGTTACGAGGATAAAGAAAGTAGTTCCAATTGCTGTTAATCTGCGTTACGTAATTATGTCAGTCTGACTTAATCCGCGTATTTATCTTACGTGTTCCCTACATTCCGTCAATAAGACACATATCAAGCAGTTATGTGGGGAGCGACAATAATGTACGTTATGTATCACAGGAATTCCTATATGCCATCACGTGATAAAAACCTGGTGCATCAAAACCGTGAAAAGTAAGGTTCCGCAGTTACTTATCGCTGCTTTTCAACAAAATCATCGTAACTGCAGCTTAAAATAAGCTGCAATTACGAGATTTTTGTTTGAAAATCGACGTTTTATTGCACTTAAATCCAAGGTAGAAGCAAATGAGAAAGAAATCTCGCGGACGGTAATCACTTGATAATTATTGTTGTGATATATTTTCCTTCACTTGTGTAAAGATACATTATGTGTTTTGTCTTAAATTTCCATTTAAATACTTTATTCCTCAAACAAATCTACGCTTAGTTGTCATATTTGTCTCACATACTTTATGTTGTCTTTAATTCCTTTGAATTTTGCGCACTCGCAATTATTCTTGCCATGTAAACTTTGCACACAGAAACTGTGCATTGTATTTTTCTTTATATTATTAAAGTAGTTCCAATGGATGTTAATCTACGTTACGTAATTACGTCTGTCTGACTTAATCCGCGTATTTATCTTACGTGCGCCCTACATTCCGCCAATAAGATACATATCAAGCAGTTATGTGGGGAGCGACAATAATGTACGTTATGTATCACAGGAATTCATATATGTCATCACATGATAAAAACCTGGTGCATCAAAACGATGCAAAGTAAGGTAATGTAGTTACTCATTGATGCTTTTTTCAACAAAAACCTCGTAACTGCAGCTTGAAAACAAGCTGCAGTAACGAGGTTTTTGTTGAAAAGCGACGTTATATTGCACTAATTTTATGTGATTTCATCACTTTTCACTAATAACTTTAACTTTGAGCTGGTCTTTTGAAATCAAAATACATAAGGGATATACTACCTAAATAAAAAGTAGTTCCAATCGATGTTAATCTGCGTTACGTAATTATGCCTGTGTGACTTAATCCGCGTATTTATGTTACGTGTTCCCTACATTCCGTCAATAAGATACATATCAAGCAGTTATGTGGGGAGCGACAATAATGTACGTTATGTATCACAGGAATTCATATATGCCATCACATGATTAAAACCTTGTGCATCAAAACCGTGAAAAGTAAGGTTACGCAGATACTTATTGCTGCTTTTTCAACAAAAGCCTCGTAACTGCAGCTTTAAATAAGCTGCAGTTACGAGGGTTTTTGTTGAAAAGCGACGTAATTTTGCACTTAAATTCGACCTAGAAGCAAATGAAAAATAAGAATCTCACAAGCAGTAATCATTTAATATTGTTTTGATATATTTTCATTCACCTGTGTAAAGATACATGTCTTTTTTCTTGAATTTAGATTTAAACACTTTAATCCTGCTGCATGTATACGCCTTTTTAGATATTTTTCTCACATATTTATGTTATCTTAATTCCTTTAAATTTTGCGCACTCACAATTATTCTTGACATGTAAAAATTTGCAGACAAAAACTGTACATTTTCTTTGTCTTAATATGAAAGTAGTTCCACTTGATATTAATCTAAGTTACGTAATTATGTCAGTCTGACTTAATCCGCGTATTTATCTTACGTGTGCCCTACATTCCGTCAATGAGATACATATCAAGCAGTTATGTGGGGAGTGACAATAATGTACGTTATGTATCACAGGAATTCCTATATCGAGGGCTCAACGCAACACTGTTGTAACTCCAAATTTTTCAAAATTTGTTTTTTTGCATTTTTAGTTTATTTCAGACATATTACACATACTTTAAAAATATTTTGTGAAAATTTTGATTTTAAAGTACTTTATTTATTAAGTTGGCAAAATGTTGTAACTCCAGATGGATTTTTCTGTTTATGCAACACTGTTGTATCTCCACTTACAACAGTGTTGCATATAAATAGTACTTAACATTAGTAAGAATACCTTTATGCAACACTGTTGTAAGTAAACTTGCAACAGTAATCGGCTTGGCTCAGATCAGGGTAGGAATCGCTTCCTGCTCTTTGTTATATGATTGTGTGAAAAATACTGTAAGGTTTATCAAGTTTATTTTGATGTGTTCAAATTCCTAATGCTTTTTCCTTTCAGGCGGTATATAATAAGCCCGGGTCTGTAGAATATTTTTTTCACATAATTTCATTTACTTCCCAAAAAATGGTGTTTTTTACTGTTTTCCATGTTGCATCTAAATTTTACCATTTTTCAAAACTGAATTTCTCTATTGCTTTAATTAGAATTAAAGTTATGTATGTACATTATTGTGAGATATTCATCCCAAATAATGACACTTTTTACGGAATCAAAATCCGAGAAAAAATGTAAAAGAAAATGCTTGTACTGTAAATGTATGTAGTTGTTATATTTTCATTAATTCTGACCATTTTTGATACATGCAACAAGAATTCTACAATGTTAATGTTGAGAACCATGTTTTCTTTATTTTTAGTGTTATATATACTTACATTAATCAAGTAATACTAAACAAAAGCTCTGGAATCACAATTAGTACCGCAAATGTTACCTTGAAAAACACTGTTTTCTCTGTACAGTCCGTAGACCAAGTTTAACAGCATTTTCTTTAGATATGCTGCTGATTCACAATGTGGTTCTTCTCACTTTCTGTTACAGTTTGGTCCAAAGTAAAATAAACCGGGAAAGCTTTCTACTTCTGACAGTTGTTGTGTTCACCAAATGCTGTCAAACTTTGTCCGTAGACCGTACAGTCCGTAGACCTAAAGTTTCACCACTAAAATTTATCTCAGAAATGCATTTTAGGACTACATAATTTACAATTTATACAATCTATATGCTTATGTGGCTTATCCAAAATGTTAAAAACACATTATTTCCATTTTTTCATTGTTTCCATCAAAATTAAGTCATAATACAGTTGAAACTACATATAATTTGTTCGAGCAGTAAAATTTTACCAATTAAGACAAATGAAATAGAGCCTAAACTGTTTGTTTTGGAAGAGACTTAACATTACAAATAAGTCACCTTAGCCTGCATAATACTATTCTAGTGATTGAACCACTGAAAATGTGACTTGAGAAAAAGTCTACGGACTGTACCATCTAACTTTAACACACTAAATACAGTATAGTTCATTATACTTTACAGTTAACTGTAAAAGATGAAAACTAGAGGTAAAACTAAAAACTCTGACAGATATGTTCAGCTTTGAAATGATAGAATAGCAAAAAATTCCAATTTAAGTTTCTGAAAAGGGCAATCTGATTATATAGAGATCTTGAATTTGCCAGTCTGGTTGGAGCTTGTGGTCAAATACAAGATTCTTTGTGATTGAAAGACAAACAGCTTCTATGTGATTAAGAAGCTAACATGAAATTCTAACATAAAGTTTTTTGTCAGTACAATATTATACTTTTGTGTATATGTACAGTCCGTAGACTTGCACAAGGGTGTACTAATTATGTTAAACCATTACCACAAAAAGGTAGAGGGTTAAAGGTCATTTATTGAGGATATTTTCATTAATATAACTTGAAAATTAATCTTAAATAACATACATCATGATTTTTATTAAAATTTCCTCTCCGATTAATTGGTAATTGGTAATTACAAGAACACAATTGAACCTATTTCAGTGTGAGTTGTCCGCGGACAAGGTAGGTCTCCTATAGCTTTTTTGAAAAATAGCTTATCTCCAAGGTCAAGAGGTCAAAGGTCATGGCGCAAATGAAGTCTTTGCAGGAGGTATCGCTGTGTGAATTATCAAGGCTCCATCTCTAATAGTGCCTAAGATATAGGCCAGGTTAAAGTCTTTTAAATGAAGTTCAAACTCCATGGTCAAGGTCACAAGGTCAAGGATCATGGTCCCAAATGAAAGGTCTTGGTGGGAACTATCTATTTGTGAAATATCAAGGCTCTATCTGTAACGGTGCCTTAGATATAGACCAGGTTTAAGTTTTTTGAGTGAAGATGTGACGGGACGCTGACACTAGGGTTGTTACCTTAGCTCCCTGGACATGAAGTCCTGGCTCGCTAAAGATTAACATGACTGATCATCCTTTGATGGATTATTGTGACATCACCGAGGAGAAAGATTTGTTGAACGCAACAAGATCTATTCAAAATGATAGAATCCAAGATAGAATTAGATTGCACAAAGACGAGTTGAATGCAAACAATAATAAAAGTGTAACCATGAACAAAGTCTGCATGACAGATGCATGTAAACATCAAATTAAACGTATATTCAGAGTTAGTATCAAGTATTTGTAAAGGAGCTGACAGACTGGAGTCATCTTTCATTGCAAATTACTACTTTCTGTAAAGAACAAAGTGCTTATTTTGTTTAATAGTCTGAAAAGCCAAGAAATGAAACTTAATCATGTTTAAAATAGGTTTGAATCATTAAGAATTAACAGACTTTCTCAAGCTTTAGATTTAAAGGAGTTGAACAGAGTGTTATGCTATTTATTTGAAACTTGGGGGTAAAAAGAGTAAAAAAAAAGATTACTTAGTTTCATTAGCTCCACTGGCCTTCAGGCCAGCGGGCTATTGTCATGGCGTTGTGTCCGTCGTGCGTGCGTGCGTGCGTCCGGTCGTCAACTTTTTCTTTAAATCTTTTAATCTTTTAATCTTCTCCTCAGAAACTACTGGATGGATTTCAATCAAACTTCCCAGGAATGATCCTTAGGTGGTCCTCTATCAGATTCCTTCAATTGATTACGATTGAACCATAAAGTCTGGAGTTATCTGCCCTTGAATTAAAAAATGGCTGTTTTAACTTTGTTTTCACTCTAGCCACTACAAATATTGATCAATCAAAATAAAACTTAGTCAGAATGTTGGTGCTGATAAGATCTTGCCTGAGTGCAATTTTCAGCTTGATCTTAATTTTACGTCTTGAGTTATGTGCCCTTGAAATTGGCAAAACTATCATTTTTGACCTTATTTTTACTCAAACAACCATAAATATCCACCAATCAACACAAAACTTTCACATTATCTTACTGGCCATAAGATCTTGTGTTGGTGTAATTTTCAGCTTCATGTGAATCTTAAATCATGATTTATCTGCCCTTGAATTTGACAAAATTGTTGTTTTCGACTTTGATTTTACACTCTTTACACCCACAAATATTGAAATATCAGGTCAAAACTTAAACAAGATGTAGGTGAAGTTAGGATCTTGCTTTAGTTTGATTCTTAGCTAGATAGGAATATAAAATCCTCAATTATATGCCTTTCAATTTGACAAAATTGCTAATTGTCAAAATTGTGACTTTGTTTTCACTTTAACAGCCAAACTCACTCTAATAAAGACAAAGCTTGGTAACCAATAAATCTTATATGAATGTATTTTCAGCTTTCTAGTTACTTTGTAAATGCTTTAAGAGCAACATGTATTGAAAAATCTAGTGAAAACTTGTACTTGATATTACAAGAAATTCAGGTTTGATCAGCCATTAAATTTTGCATTATTTTTGGAAAAGGGTATTTCCCAGAATCTATTTTTAGCTCAAAATCTATTTTTAGAAATAAGAAATATTTTTGAGTAGTCTTGTTCTGTTAATTTAGATCTGTTTGGAAGAAGGAAAATTTTAATTGCTAGTATCATCCTAAGCTAGAATGTTCTCCCATTTCGTTTTACCCTTTCTCAAATGGCAAACATGTAATTTTACTTTCTTTGCTTCAAGAACCACACATTTTGAACAATCTAATTTTGTAACTTTCTTTTAGCTCTATGAAACACAAGCATTGAACAATCTAATCAAAACTTGGATTAAATATGACATGAAATTCAGGCCTGTGGAGCGACTCAAGACCTTCAGGTCTTCTAGTTTTTTATTAGGAATCATGGAATTATGCAAATGGAATGTTGTTTTATAACTAGCCAAATAAGCTGTAAGGGCCCCACTACACCTTCATGTGAACCCATGTATTGGTACCTACAGCTTCAAAAGTACCCACAGCTCAATTTCTTCAAACAGGTCACTGAATAGAGGCATTCCTGTCAACAAATGATACTTAACAATGTGTATAACTCGAGGGCTCAGTGCAAAACTATTGTAACTACATATTTTTCAGAAATTCACTTTTTTGCATTTTCTGAATCTTTAGGAAGAAATACATCATGTGTTTTAATATTAAGCTTCAATTCTGTATACTTCAAAAGCTATCTAGAATTTTAAAAACATATTTCCTCTTTAACTTTGAGAAAGTCAATTAGTTTTTTCCCTCTTAGAGACTGTAAAATTTTACAAAATGTAGTTACAATAGTTTTGCACCAAGCCCTCGAACTGTAAATGTAAGACTTGTGTATAAATACATTATGGGAGAAAGTAAGAAATTGTTCAAAATGAGAAAATTCTCTTTACAGATACTTATTATTTAACTACAGCCTAAAATTAATCTGTGAAGAACCCTGCCAGTGAATTTGCAAGAATCTACAGTATATAATGAAAACAAATGATTATTTACAACATTTTTAAAACTGTTTTATCCTTTAAGATTTACTTCTTGTAGGATGCATCTAACTAGGATGCAACAAAGACTAGCACACATTACTGTACAGTCCGTATACCAAACAAATGTGTATTGTAGCCTGTATAAAATCTGTAAACCATTTAACCCTTTCCCAAACAAGGCCTGGTTTTGACGTCCCTTAACCTATGAAAATCATTATTGTATGATAACTGATTCCTGTACTATTTTTGTACAGTCCGTAGACTTTTGAGAACATACTTTGTTGAGCCTATTTCATAAACACAAGATTCCATATTAGAAATTAACCAAATTTATCCTTCTCTATGGACACTTGTGGGATAACTTAAGTACTTGTTGTCTTCTTGTCGCTGTCATTCCACCTATAAATGTATTTAACATGTTGTAACAAATATTTTGAAAGCATAGTGAAAAGAATAATCGTCTGAAAATTTTAGAAAGAGCGATATTTTCAGAAGGAAATGTTTCATTTTATATTTGACATGTGTTGTTCTATTGTTTGAAAGCTGCTAATAAGTTCAAATTGATAAAGATGAATATTTTTTCATCTTGTTATTGCACTAAGTGTACAGTCCGTAGACTGCAATACCAGTGGTAAAGGCACAGTGATAACTTTTTGATGTGTGATGCGATCTTGCTGAAATTTGAAATAAAAATGCTCAGGTGTTTCCCTTACTCGTTTCAATAAAATTTAGGAGATTTTATGCAACTTCATTTTTTGGTGTATGTGCAACATGTTGTCCTACCCTGATCTGAGCCAAGCCGTAATGCATATTTCTGTTATAAATATCTTACTAAGAATGTGAATATGCAACACTGTTGTAACTCCATTTATTATTCATCCACATGTACAATTATTGAATTGTCTATGCTATCCTAATATTTCTATGGCATCACATATTCATAAATTATGACATCATAGATTATCAGTCGTAAAAGTCATCAAAAGAAGTAAAATTACAGATTACTGGTTTACTTTTTCCAACACAGAATAGATATATCTTTGGTAAGTTATTTCAGAATATTGAATTGAGATAATTATTCCAACTTGATAATACTTAACTCTCTCCCAAGCAGCAGAAAATTGGACTGTTCCAACTTTAAAACTGCTGTATACTAGACAAAATTGAGATCTATTTGAAAGAAAAAAAGAAAAAAAAGTGAGAAAATGTATAATCTAGGGAAAATGAGAAATTGCAGATTATTAGCAATTTCTTTTTTCTCAATGTTTTCCGAAACTATTTCTACTGATGACTTCAAAACCAAGTCTTAACCCTTTCTCAAACAAGTTCGAGTTTTGACATCCCTGATGGAGAGAGGGCTGGAAAACATTTTAAAGAAAAAAAGGAATTGCTAATTTTCTCCTTTACCTGCAATATTTTCTGTTCGACTATGTACATAGATTCCATACTCTATCAACATTCATTTTGTTGTCTGAACAAGCTTTGAATTTGTAAAGTCCTATAATGTCACGGTGGATAATCACGTGACTAAGAATTTCAGAAAATATTCAATATTTTTGTTAATACCTGACCAATTTGAAATCGGTTTGGAGCAGAGAATGTGGAAAAATGTAAGGAACTAGCTAGAGATGGAGAATTTTTGAGAAATCAACTGATAAAAAAGTTATTGAAGATCAACCAAAATTTTGGTTGATCTTTAATAACTTTTCTGTCAGCTGATTTTTCAAAAATCCATTACGTCCATCTAATGCATTGCATCTGCCAACCTTCTCTGCTTCAAACCAAATTCAAATCGATCTCGTATTAACAAAATATTGAAGATTTTCTGAAGTCACTTAGAAAGGATTCATGTATTGAAAAACCCTCTTTTTTACAAAAATGATTTTTAATGGTTTTAGATAATGGTAGACTTTCTTGAAATGAAAAAAAAATGAAAAAGAAATATGCTGACATTTTCACTACTCTTTTATTATTTCAATCTGCTAGACAAAAAAAAATAGTCCTCCATTTAGCCTTTGTTGTAGGTTTCCATTGAAATTGGCTCAATTATCTGGAATTATTTCTTAAAACATAATAATTCATGCTCTTTTTTTCTCAACAGGTTACAATTATGTTTTTACTTCAAGCCCAAAGACATTGGGGTAGCATTCTGTTTAGAAATGGAGGCAAACTTTGCATGGCAAATTCTGTTCAGGCCTTTGCTAGGTCTTGTTCTAATCCACCATTCAAATGGACAAAAGATCCCATGGATGAGATCCTGGTGAAGGGTGATCATCTGTGTAATAAGGTTAAATTGCCTTTTAACTACAAGTACTGGTCAAGCGATGACGTTCCTTCATCTTTAAATGAGCTAACAAGTCATAAGGAACAACCAATCCATGGAGTACATGGAATTTCAGTTTGGTCTTTTGTGAAACCATTTTACTGTATAAACAATGTGCTTAACGAGGTACTGAAGACTGACAATTCATACTGTATTTTTACGGTAGGGAAGAGTGATCCTTCTTACGTATGTGCATTAATGAAAATTGGAAAATGTTACTACTGCTTTGACCCTCACAGTAGGGATAAATTGGGGATGCCCACTGCTGATGGGTTTTCAACAGAATTTGATACCGTGGAAAGTTTGGAAGCCTTTATTTTCAGACTGTCTGATTTACTTTTCAATGACGTAAATGATATTCCATTTGAAATCTGGAAAATGACCTCAACCCTTGATATCGGAACTGATACCAGAAGTGATATCAGTTCTGATATCAGCGAGTTTGAATGTTTCAGCGACGACAGTGAAGCTGAAAGTGTGGCAACAAGCAAATTATATGCAGTTAATGAACAACTTAAAAAGCTTCAGTATAACAACTTCTTGGATATTTCAGAAGTTTGCAGTATTTCTATAGATAATACAGATTTTAATGAAACTCTCTTAGAAGAAGCAATAATTGAAGTAAATAATAGTGCCCATTCCATATGAGCTCCTTTAATGCAAATGTTTTCATGCAAGTTGCATTTCACCAAAGATCAACGTTAACTAAAGTCATGATAGTGAGACTCAATTAAATGAAGGCTTGATAGGTGAAAGTAATGATAATTAGTCTCAGTTAAATAAGGGTTGATAGGTGAAAAGAATGATAGTGAGTCTCGGTTAAATAAGGGTTGATAGGTGAAAGTAATGATAATGAGTCTCAGTTGAATGAAGGCTTGAATGGAGAAAGTAATGACAGTGAGTCTCAGTTGAATGAAGGTTTGATTGGTTAAAATAAATGATAGTGAGTCTCAGTTGAATGAAGGCTTGAATGGAGAACGTAATGATAGTGAGTCTCAGTTGAATGAAGGTTTGATTGGTGAAAGTAATGATAGTGAGTCTCAGTTGAATGAAGGTTTGGTTGGAGAAAGTAATGATAGTGAGTCTCAGTTGAATGAAGGTTTGAATGGAGAAAGTAATGATAGTGAGTCTCAGTTGAATGAATGTTTGATTGTTTAAAATAAATGACCAGTACAACCACAATATCCTAACTGAGCCTCCAGCTGCTCTCTCACATAGATGATTCACACCCATTGGTGAGAGACAAATGACTTTTGTCAAATGTCAGAATGGATACTGGCAGAGCCGGGGTTTGAACTCGAGACCCCTGGATTGACAGACTCCAATGTAACCGACTGAGCTATCTGGGCTCGGCATAAAGAGTCTCAGTTGAATGAATGTTTGATTGGAGAAAGTGATGATAGTGTGTCTCAGTTGAATGAAGGTTTGATTGGAGAAAGTAATGATAGTGTGTCTGAGTTGAATGAAGGTTTGAAGTGAGAAAGTAATGAAAGTGTGTCTCAGTTGAATGAAGGTTTGATTGGAGAAAGTAATGATAGTGTGTCTGAGTTGAATGAAGGTTTGATATGATAGTGTGTCTGAGTTGAATGAAGGTTTGATTGGAGAAAGTAATGATAGTGAGTCTCAGTTGAATGAAGGTTTGATTGGAGAAAGTAATGATAGTGAGTCTCAGTTGAATGAAGGTTTGATTGGAGAAAGTAATGATAGTGAGTCTCAGTTGAATGAAGGTTTGAATTGAGAAAGTAATGATAGTGAGAATGAGGATATGAGAGAAAGTGGGACAAATGATGAAGATAATGTACCATTGATCAATTTTGTCAGAAACAGGCAATATCGACAACAAAACCAGAATGTAAACACTAATCATGAAGAAACACCTCTTATAGGTATTAATAGTTCTACACAAGTAAATGAAGATGGTTCATTTTCACAGGCGGCAATCATGTGACTAAAAATTGTTATGATACGTTTTTCTATTGAGTCAAATAAAGAAAATGCCAATCATCATTTTCTTCTTTTGTCTCAATATTTTCCTAAGCCTTCTGTTTTTGGAGTTCAAAACTAGGTCTTGCTTGGGAAAGGGTTAAATGGCAAGATTTAAACTATGACAACTAAGTAATAGCCAGTGCAGCTCATGAACAGCCAAAGGCTTTGAGCGCAAAGCAAGTGTTAATGGTCATAATTATGTGAAAATGTTACAAAAATGTACAAATATGTTGGACTGAGATTTTGAAACAAGATGTGTTAGTGAAACACAAATGACCCCGAATGGCCATTTTTGTAAAATATTAAGTTTTCACAGAGTAAAGGGTTGATAAGGGTTAACAAATGACCTTAAGGAGGGCCAAATTGCATGGAACAGATAGATATCATTGAAAGGATGTTGCATACCAAATTAGAGCTTTGTATGTCAAATACTTTTTGAGAAACGGCAAAGGTTAAGTTTTCGGAGTAAAAGGTTAAGTTTTTGGAGTAAAAAGTTAAGTTTTCGTAGAGTAAAGGGTTGATAAGGAATAACAGATGACCTTGAGGAAAGTCAAATTGCATGGAACAGATACAAGGTGGTCATACCACGTGATAAATGACGTCACAATCTGACACAACTCAAATTTTCAAACGACTGTAAGAACTTTATTTTTTGTTCAATTTGAACGAGACCAGGCCTATTCGAAGCGCAATTTCGTAATATTTAATCGCATATTTACACCTTGTTCTAACAAAGTGTGGTTTTAGCAATAATTGTGGACAACTTGGTGAAACCGGAGAAAATCGACCAGTGAACCAGTTGTCCACGATTATAACAAAAACCGTGAATTTAAGGAACAAGATGTAAAGAAACGGGTTAAACTTACAAAATTGCTGTTCGAATAGGCCAGGTCTCGTTTAATTTGGATAAGAAACATAGTACTTACAGCGGTTTGAAAACTCGAGTCGTGATGTATCCGGGTGACAATTTACCAAACACCGTAATGTTGAACTCCTCGGACAATTCTATCGAATCATTGCCTCGGAAGTATGTGTATGAAGAAATGTTTCAAAAATGCGATTTTTTAGCCGGAAACTGCAAATAATTCATTTCAGTATCATTGTCGCTTCATTGTTGACATTAATTACAGACGAACGTGCTGTTGTTGTTGTTCTATTTTGTTATATTCTATTCATAGTCAGAATGTAGTTCCATGATTTGCATCGAAGGTATGATTCGATAGAATTGTCCGAGGTGTTCTAAATGCAAATATGACGTAATTTATCACGTGGTATGACCACCTTGAGATAGATATCATTGAAAGGATGTTACATACCAAATTTGAGCTTTCTATATCAAATACTTTCGGAGAAAAGGCAAAGGTTAAGTTTTCGGACAGACAGACGGACAGACAGACAGATGGACAGACAGACAGACGGAAACTAGTAAAACAATATGCCCCCGATCTCTGGATATGGGGCATAAAATGCTGCAGTCCATTTACAACAGTGTTGCATATTTTTTTCCAAGTTGTTCTAATACAATTTGAATTGGAAAACTGTTGTAAGTCAAGTTACTGCAGTGTTGCATAAAGATTCACAACTTTGACATGTAGGATTTCAAGTGGAAAACTGTTGTAAGTCACATTTTCACAAATATCTTTTTTATTGTTTTATGTTTTCTAAAATTTTGAGTTGTATGTTAAAACTGAAGATTATCAAAAGATTATTACATTTATCAACTTAAGCATTTGGATTTAAAGAAAAAAAGAAAAAGTTTTTTCATCCTCCTGTAAAATTTTGAAAAACGGAGTTACAACAGTGTTGCGTTGAGCCCTCGATATGCCATCACGTGATAAAAACATGGTGCATCAAAACCGTGAAAAGTAAGGTTACTTACGCAGATATCTATCGCTGCTTTTCAACAAGAATCTCGTAACTGCAGCTTGAAAACAAGCTGCAGTTACGAGGTTTTTGTTGAAAAGCGACGTTATATTGCACTAAGATCCCAGGTAAGAACAAAAGATAAATTCATTTCTTTCTTTTTTTCAAATTTTATGCTTTCTTGAATTCATTTGCATTTTGCGCAGTCACAATTATTCTTGTCATGGAATACTTTACGGAAACAATTTTCCATTTTATTCATCTTCATATCATAAAAGCAGTTCCAATTGATGTTAATCTAAGTTACGTAATTATGTCTGTGTGACTTAATCCGCGTATTTATCTTACGTGTGTCCTACATACCGTCAATAAGATACATATCAAGCAGTTATGTGGGGAGCGACAATAATGTACGTTATGTATCACAGGAATTCCTATATGCCATCACATGATAAAACATTATGCATTAAAACCGTGAAAAGTAAGGTTACTTATGCGGATACTTATAGCTGCTTTTCAACAAAAATCTCGTAACTGCAGCTTGAAATAAGCTGCAGTTACGAGGTTTTTGTTGAAAAGCGACGTTATATTACACTAATTTTATATGATTCTATGACTTTTCACTAATGTCTTTAACTTTGACATGAAATTGAGAGGGTCTTTTGATATCAAAATACATTAGGGATGCACTACCTTAAGATAAAAGTAGTTCCAATTGGTGTTAATCTGCGTTACGTAATTATGCCTGTCTGACTTAATCCGCGTATTTATCTTACGTGTTCTCTACATTCCGTCAATAAGATACATATCCAGCAGTTATGTGGGGAGCGACAATAATGTACGTTATGTATCACAGGAATTCATATATGCCATCACATGATAGAAACCTTGTGCATCAAAACCGTGAAAAGTAAGATTACACAGATACTTATGGCTGCTTTTCAACAAAAATCTCGTAACTGCAGCTTGAAATAAGCTGCAGTTACGATATTTTTGTTGAAAAAGCGACGTTCTATTGCACTTAAATCCTAGGTAGGAGAAAATGAGAAAAAGAATATCACGGGCGGTAATCACTTGATATTGTTGTGATACAAAAATTTCCTTCACTTTCGTCAAAACACCGTGCATTTTTTCTGACATTTACTTTTAAACACTTTATTTCTCGTTTGGAATGACATAGCAAAGTATCCAATCTTAGTATCAAAATTAATCGTAAGGTATGGCGAATACTTTTACACCCTTGAATCTTGCGCAGTCACAATTATTCCTAACATGGAAAACTTTACAAAAAACTGTACACTTTTTTTACATCATAAATATAAAAGTAGTTCCAATTGATGTTAATCTGCGTTACGTAATTACGTCTGTGTGACTTAACGATCTGGAACCATAATCAACACTTTTGAAAATACAAAAAGTATTGTTATATATTATTTCTATGATATAAGACGGAGGTAAAATGAAACTTAAAACAATTTTTTACCGATATGTTGGAATTTTATATATTTTTTAGTTATTGACCCCCTTTTACAAAAAAAGGCGGGAAAAGGGGAAGCACCAACTCCGTAAATCTCATATTTTTTTCCCAGAAGATGATAATATCTGACATTTTTCAGCGTGTATGCTACAACAGATATGTATGTAATATAAATAAGCTAAATACAAAACTATGCAAAAACAAAATTGAGAAAAAAACACTTGATTATACATAAGGTTTATGATTTTGCGACTGATTTGTTTCCATGTTTAAGAAAAATGAACATTTTTCTTTGATCTGTAATTTTTGTAATACTGACTGGCAGGGTATGAGACCTACACCAAAATTATCTCTAATTTATACCTTTGCAAATAAAACAAGAATGGGAAAAAGTTACCGTTAAATTTTGTTTTTTTATGAATTCAAACTTAGTAGGGGCGCATAAAACAAGGACAAAATTATCCAAAATAGGTCATTCAATTCCATCAAATATTCACTGTAAGATCAAATGTAACAACACATTATTTTTATGGTAACTTATATAATGACTTATTTTTATCAAATATTCATTGCCAGATTTCCCTGTAGTTACTACATAAACTATTGTTAACAAAACAAGGGCATTATATACATCGGTGTGGAATCATGTGACACTAAATTTCAGAAAACCGTCAATAATTTTGTAAATACTTGACCAATTTGAAATCGGTTTGAAACAGAAAAAAGTGTAAAACGCCCGATATCAGATGGGTGGTAACTCTTTTACAAATCAAGTGTTAAAAACGTTATTGACGACCAGATTAAGTTTTGGTTGGTCGTCAATAACTTTCATATCAGCTGATTTTTCAAAGATTATCCTTGGCATTCAGCAAAGTCATTGAGTGTTCCCGCTGTCTCTGCTTAAATTCTTCTTTTCAAATCGGTCATCTTTTGACAGAATTGTCGGAAAATATCGAAAACATTATGTCAGGTGATTCCCCGCCGTGATATAAGATTCGTGGGGTGGAAGTGGGTTGAAATTGGTGTCATGTACTACTGTATAAGAACGCCCTTTTAATCAAATTAAGCTAATCTTGCACGAACATTTATGTTTGATTACCGGGTCTTTACATGCCTATAGTCCTTTAATTAACGATATTATGACACATGTTTACAAAATTTACCCTTGTAAAAACGCAATAGCAAAGTCATAACTTCTGTAAATTTGCATGTGATGGTTCGAATCTTGCAGGTCCCTTACACCTTCAAGGTTTGAACCAAGACATGCAACGTTGAACTGAAAATTAACAAGGATTACCTTTTGTTTATTACTGTAAAATTTGTAAACATGTGTCATTATATTGTGACTGGACTATAATAAAAAAAATCAAGACAGAAGACGCAATATTGATACTATATCAAATCCTGGTCTTAAGCATTTATTCGTATAGATCTTGAATCAACCAAGTGTATTGGTGCATACATAACCTATCCCCCCCCCCCCCCCCCAAAAAAAAACAAAAAAAACTGTACCAGTCCAAAAGAACAGAAAACACTGAGGAAAAGGGACACATTGATGATAACACATTGATGATAATCAACAACCTCTTCTTTTCTCTCAATGTTTTCTCAAATTATTTCTACAATGGACGTCAAAACCAGACTTGTTAAGAGAAGGATATATCAGTGCTTTGCTCTTTATAACCAAATCAGTAAATTCATAACAATTGTAGGCCTATTGAAACAGTTATTTTTTCATTTCTCTTAGAGTTTTTCTGTTATTTCTACCAGTGATCTGGGCCCCATTCTATCAACGAAATTACGCACATTATTTTCGTAGATTTGAACGGCAGTTCAATTTTTTGCGTAAGTGCGTTTTACAAAACATGTTCGCAGCTAAGATTAGAATTTCCTAAGTTTTTTCCGTAACTTTACGATCAAAAATAGTTGACGTAAATCTGTTCGTCACCACTGTCGATGCCTAAATTTACCGTTTAAAGCATTGATAACCCCAAAATTACTGAAAATATCAAAATATCTATGAAAGGAAATGTTGAAATTGAACAAAGCACGGAAAATTCATGTGAATAGCAATGGATTTTATGCTAGCAATAGACTGGGTTTAAAGTTATGTTTTGATAAACCGTCAGCGTTGTAATAAAATATCGTAACTACGGCCTGATTTAAGCCGTAGCTACGAGATTTCATAACAGCTCCAACGAATTACTATTGTATGTCCGAAATAACGTCACGATTAACTGGATAAAATCGTTCCCTATTTCGCTGTACTTTCACTTTCTTTTTTGTTGCTATTTATAGAATACAACATGAAAAAGTATTTTTCACAATATCTACCAATAGATGTCGCCACCTGTCGATTACCATCTATCTCTGGTGGGCATTCTGGGTAAACTACTTTCAAGATGTCAGCGCCCATAATATGCATACACGTGGTACTTCCTCATGACTTCCTGTCACGCGGCATATTTGCTTCATATGCTTGCATAGAGTAAAATGAATAATCTAATTTGAATTAATTATTTTATTAGATGAAATTGAGACGAAAATCAAACTTTATTTTGTTGCAAATGTATTTGTAGTTGCAATTTTCTGCTTGTTACTTTTTGGCGACAGGATTTTGGAGTTATGCGCACCGCGTAGTGATTTTTATCCAAAAATGGATAAAGTGATGCGTCAAATGAGTCAGTCCAAAAATAAAAAAAAAATAGACTGGAAATATTGTAGACTGGCTGCTTAGTCAATGGTATTTTTCATGTATTTCCTATTCTAATGGAATGAATGTACGTTTAATATACGTTTAATCGCCAGAGTGTTCAGAACGATAATATTTAAGCATTTTTCATGCTACTAACAACGAGAAATACGAGAATTATCTCTATCTATGCAGAAAAATACACTTTAAATAGCTTACACGGCCGATATATATTAATATTTACGAGAAAGTAAACCGAGGTGAGAACAACATCGAATCTTTCCGAAGTGCGTTTCACGGAAATAACCGAGTGCCGTAAATGCCCGATCATCGGCGATAATAACCGAAATCCATTATGGTTCCAGATCGTTAATCGCCATGCGATGGGGCGATCTATTGAATCCCAAGTAGGAGGTTTTCTGTGCGTTGGAAACGTATTTTGAAATATTGGTTAAAATCATTGCCTTTATTTTCGGACTACATTGTTTTCTTCGTTTTACTACGATACAATGATACAAGGTCCTATATCGTCGATGTTATTACAAAACCTCGTAACTGCAACTTTAATAAAGCTGGAGTTGCGATGTTTTGAAATTACACCAACGATTTGATGACTCAATCAATGACATCTGCTTTGGAGAATATCGTTTCGTAACATATCTTGCTTTGATCGATATTTGGTAAATAAACTGGTGTCCGAAATGCAATATTCGAACCGAATTTTTACAATTACACACATGTAGTATATTCTACGACGTTGAATATTTATATAAAAAGGGGATACCGGTATTGATAAGAAAAGGCTAAATATCATGACCGAAAATGCTAATATTTTTTAAGCTTTTGTGTGATTTTATTAAATCTGGCTAAGCTTTAACTTTAATCATCATAAATTACACGGTAGAGCTATTCTCTACAATCGTTCATTTATAAAATTTCCCTACTTTCTTTGCATATCAGTGTACTAAAATTTAACCAATTCCCACACAAGGCGTGGTTTTCAGTACTTTAGCAGAAAAGATGATTAGAGAAAACATCGAGACAAAAGATGAAAATGCTCATTATCAGTATTTTCTCCTTTTGCCTCAATGTTTTTTGTTTGTTTTTTTTTTTTTTTTGTTTTTCTTTTTTTGCAATATCTTTAACAAATTTTGCCTTTTTACCATAAATATTCGCCTCTGCAGCAGCTTTCAAATTGGACCACCCTAATTATGTAACCAGTAACATCTTAAGTTACACATACGAAAGATAGCTGATAGCATTTTCTCATTTTGCCTCAATGTTTTCTGTGCTATATTATTAACAAATTTTAACATTTCATCACAAATTTTTACGGTTCGTCTGCAGCAGCTTTCAAATTGGACCACCCCAAATACAAGTAAGTAATGAAACCAGTAACATCTTTAGTTCCACATACGAAATATCTTTTGCCTAAATTATTTCTGCTATATTGTTTACAATTTTTTCCTTTTTATCAATAACTTTCTCGTCTTTAGCACCTTCAAAAAATTAATGACAATGAAATTTGTGATAAAAATAGATTTGTTTTACCCTTAAGTATTGACAAACCGACCGTGCTGTTATAAAATCCCGTAACTGCGGCTTGTTACGAGGTTTTATACCAACACCTACAGAAACTCTATTTTTTGTCCGAAATAACGTCATGGTTAACTGGATAAAATCGTTCCCTATTGAACAACCCTAATGAAACCAGTAACATCTTTAGATAGCCAAGATTATAGTAGCCAAACTATTGGGATTGTAGAAAGGGAATATAACTGTACTGTGTAGGCCACTGAGAGCTGAGTTTCGTGATCTCGACTTTAAATCTCGAGAAGTGATAGCGCGATGTGTTGATTCCCAAATAATTGGATATCTAATTGGAAATTTATCGAGAATATTGGTAAAAGAAACCCTTACATTTCTTTTCGTTTGATAAATCATTTCTTTTCGTTTAATAAATTATTTGTTTTCGTTGTCTTTTCTACTTTTGAGAAAATCTAATAGACAGGCTTTGGGAAAATATTGATGCAAAAGAAGAAAATGCTGATATCCAGCATTTTATCCTTTTGCTCGAATACTTTCAGTGTTATTTTGTACACGAAGCGTATGTTTTTAATTTTTTGTTTTTTGTCATCTGCAACAGCTTTATATCTAATTGAAAATTTATCGAGAATATTGGTAAAAGAACCCTTACTTTTCTTTTCCTTTATTTATTTCTTTATTTGTTTTCGTTGTCTTTGCTACTGTTATATATAGGAGAAAATCTAATAGAAAAAAAATGATGCAAAGGAAGAAAATGCTGATAACCAGCATTTTCTCCTTTTGCTCAAATATTTTTCAGTGTTAGTTCGTACACGAAGCGTATGTTATTTAGTTTTTTGTCATATATCTAATAGTAAATTTATCGAGAATATTGGTGAAGAACCCTTACATTTATTTTCTTTTATTTTATTTGTTTTCGTTGTCTTTGCTACTGTTATATATATATACGAGAACATCCAATAGAAAAGGATTGGGAAAATACTGATGCAAAAGAAGAAAATGCTGATAACCAGCATTTTCTCCTTTTGATCAAATATTTTCAGTGTTATTTTGTACACGAAGCTTATGTTTTTATTTTTTGTCATCTGCAACAGCTTTTACATTGTATTCATGTAACTAATTCGAAACTTATCGAGAATATTGATGAAGAAACCCTAATATTTATTTTCATTTATTCTTAATTGAATATAAAAAGAAATGCAAAACGCACCAACTCGATGCAATTACTCACCAATTCCAAAAAATTGAAAGTCTGTTGTTTGGGTAGTTTTGGAGTTTTTATTACTAGATGAAAAAATTCACAAGTTTTGAAAAATTAGATTTCTGTGAGGTCGCTAGGAACATGTACCTATCAAGTACAGGATTAAAGAAACTAATCATCTATCAAAGTTATCTTTAAATATCTGATTGGCTTATCCACATGTAAATCAAAGAAGCCGCGTTTTACCACGAGTCCCTTTGAATCCTTTCCTAAACGACAGAACACAATTCTAATGCTATCTAAAACATGAGCGCTGCTTTTTAACAAAAAAAGCAAAACAAAACAAAAAACTCGTAGCTTCAGCTTTAGTTACGATGTTTTCGTTGAAAAGCGACGAAATGTTGATTGACCGGTCACGAAAATATTGTGACAAAGGATAAATGGTATTCACCCTTTTATACTTCTCTTTGGGTATTTTGATAGCCGGATATTCAGCCATAACGTCTTACATTTAAAGTGACATTTCACATTTATTTCATTTTTTAAAAGTATGTCTTGATGCAAAGATTGTTTATTCTAATGCGTAGAAATGCTATCAGTTTTTTAAAGTTGTTATTTATAAGCGAAAAATACGCCTTCAAAGTTGAGACAGAAATGACAAATTCTATATAAATCTGAACTGTTGTCCACAACAATTTATTTAATTTTAGCTAAAAATATATATTTCTCGTAAACGGTTCAATATTTTGGCTTGAAATTTTCAGAATTTTCTTAAGAAAACATGCTCTTTCAGATAGAATAAAAGTAAAATTTATGTATATAAAAATAATTCTGAAATGTCACTTTAATGTTGCCCGGCTCTTTAGAAATTTCGTAATTTGAACGAGCTTACGCACAACAGGGATTCAGGCAACACAACTATTTCAAATGAGAATCATCAACAATTTTGTTAATACGTGTTTAAATTTTAATTCCGTTTGAAGAAGAGGTAGAAAATGCTTGGAATTACCTGCATGTGGTCGATCTTTTAAAAAAATCAGCTGATAAAAAAGTTATTGGCGAACAAGTAAAATTTTACTTGGTCACCAATAACTTTTTAATAGCTGATTTTTAAAAGTTCTACCACACCCAGCAAATCCATGGTCTCTTTTAATTTTCTCTGCTTCAAAGCGAATTCAAATCGGTTAGCCTACGCATTTACAGAACCATTATATTTGGGGGTCGTATAACGTGTTTCCACGACGTATTATTCCCAATATCATTTTTATTTGTTGCCTGCAACGGTAATGAATAATATCTTGTCAAAAAATATGTTGGTTAAAAAACGGTTAATTTGCATCACCCATTCTGAGTACCGATGAAAAGTCTTATCAATCGGAATTTCCCACATTCTGGTTAGTTGTTAATTGCATAAGATATATATCTCACTCAATTTAATGTATTTAAATTTAATTTGCAAGTGCATTCCAACACAAAAAGTTCCTATAACAATGTGTTAATGTATTTGGTGAAATCATGAATAATGCATTGATAATCGAATTATCCTTCTTCAAGTTGGCAACATTTGTAAACCCGTCACGATATTATTATCATGCACATGTCTGCAATTTGTTTTTATTTTTATTTCATTTTTGTAAACAAGGGGAAGGACTTTCTCAATTTTCATTATAATTTTGCATGCTTTGATTCGAATCTTGCAGGTGTGAGACATCGGTACGATTTAAACCATCATATTGTGCAAAATTCTGCCATTTTTTAGTTCAATGATATGTACATGTTGTAACAAAAATGTGCATTGAGATATATTGACCGGACTAGCGTTCAGTAGATATGTTCTCTCTACCCATCGGTTACCTTTCGCCCGGAGTTCAATGTTTACAGGACCAGTTTTAACCATTTCTCAAACGGCAAAATCTACGATTGTCCAAATTGAAAGCTGCTGCAGACAACATGGAATTTATCTAAGTTAGGATTTTGGTACAAAATAGCTCAGAAAATAAATTGAGACAAAAGGAGAAAATGCTGTCAGCATTTTCTTCCTTTGTCTCAATGTTTTCCCCTACCTTTTTTTTCTAGGGACTTCAAAGCCATGTGCTGTTTATGAAAGGGTTAAGATTTATTTGTTTATTTATCTTAATTCTATTCCAAAATGTGAAAATTTGTACTGTTCTTATTTGAAAGCAGTAGCAGACGATAGGGTGGATATTATCAATTTAGCAGTAAATTATTTTGCCTCAGGGTTTTTTCATTCCTTTTCTATCATTTCTATCATGAACATATCATTGATTGATTGAGGTTTTACGCCTCTTTCAACAGGTATGGTCATATTGTGGCGACTAAAGTACATAACCATGGATTCCTGTCGTTTCTCATACTAGCACTACCACACCTTGCTCTATGGCGCACTAAATGGGCCAAAAGTCTATATAGAGCTTGCACGCATTAAATTTACGCGAGCAGTTGAAAAAATATGCGTCGACGCGTAAATTTAAAGCAAGCAGGAGTAAAGCATGTGAAACCGAGGCTGGCCAATGGGAGAGGCGGTTAGAAACCTTTCCCTTTATACCATAAAATTGATGGGTGAAACGAAGGATCTGATTGGTTGATAGATAAAATACGCGTCGACTCGTATATTTACACAAACAGTTGAAAGTGACATTTCAGAATTTTTTGTCATAAATTTTACTTTTATTTTTATCTGAAAGAGCATATTTCCTTATGAAAATTCTGAAAATTTCAAGCCAAAATATTGCGCCGTTTACGAGAAATGTATATTTTTGTGTAAAAATTGAACAAATTGTTGTGGACAACAGTTCGGATTTATATGCAATTTATCGATTATGTCTCAACTTTAAATGCGTGTTTCTCGTTTATTGGCAACAACTTCAAAAAACTAATAGTATTTATACTCATTAGAATAACCAATCTTGGCATCAAGACATACTTTAAAAAATTGAAATTGGAATGAAATGTCCCTTTGAAAACTTACGCGTCGACGCATAAATTTTCATCTGCTCGCGTACATTTTATGCGCACACGCGTAAATATACGCGTCGACGCATATATAACATTTAAGCGTCGACGCGTATATTTTATGCGTACGCGCTCTAATAAGACTTTTGACCCATTTGGTACGCCATAATCCTCACAAAGCCTCCAGCCGCTCACCTTCATAGGTAAACGATTATTAAACCAATGGTGGGTGTCAGTTTTGTCAAAAAGGGATATTTGCCGCGGCCGAGGATCGAACATGGATAGATTAAGAAGATTACGTGCTGTTGAAATTTTTACTTAATTAGGCTAGTACCTGAAACCCATGTTTTCTTTCGGAAATGGCTAATTCATACCCTAGTATAGCGGACGAGAATTGACCTGGCAGAGCACTCCATTCGATTAGCATGGGCTGCTCTGCCAGGTCATTTATCGAGAGGTATAGATGTATACGTATATATGGAAGGTGTGACTAGACATAAAGACGGACTAGACTTCTGGGGCTATTTACGGAAGTAAATACTAAATATGCAACTTCAAGGTGCCAGACTAATTGAGGTGGTTACAGAAATTAACCCCAGTTTCGGATTCGGAGGAAGTTCATGTGGGTTCAAACGAAAACCCTTCGGTTGCCTGATTAGTTCGTATTCATACAGAAATTTAGTCAAAATTGTGTCTCTAATTGGAATGCGATCATTTTAGATTATACTGAGCTTTGGCAATTCATACACTATGTTTCTAATAGCTATGATAAATTTGAAGCTGTACACACTCTTTATATAACAACCACCATTCGGTGTTCTTGAAAATCCTAAAAACAGAAAATCGTCACTTTTTAACAAAAACCTCGTTACTGCAGCTTGTTTTAAGCTGCTGTTACAAGTTTTTTGTTGAAAAGTAGCAACGTGTATAATTATATTGCTGCTTTTCATCGAAAACCTCGTAACTGCACTTTGCTTTAAGCTTTAAGTTACGAGGTTTTTGTTGAAAACAGAACACGTTGTATATATGCAGTAGCCCGGAGGTGGCAGACTAATTTTGGTTGTTATAGACAATGTCGATAGATAAATTGCCGTGTAATTTGGCGGGAAATTCCATACGAGAGATGAAAAATCTCATCTTTTAATTTTTGCCCCTTTTCTTGCCTAGAAAATACTTACCGTTGACTTTCCTAAATAGAAAACTGATAGGACAAAGTTCTACCATTGCCTCACGACTTTCCTAGCGATAAAAAATATAAATAAGGTAGACTGAATAACGCCGTAAAACTTCGAAACCTCGTAACTGCAGATTGCTTTAAGCTGCAGTTACAAGGTTTTCTAAGACAAGCGACAACCTTAATGCTTCTGCCTGCAACTGTTGCCAAATTGGTTCAGTCTACAATTTCACCTTCTGGTCAACTGTCGATTCTAGATCACACAACCCAAGATTTACAAATAGGCCATTGATGAAAAACGGGGTTTTAATGGTTGTGGTGGTGATGTTGTTTTAATTTGCTTTAAATTGGAAATTGGTAGTGTTAAGGTTTACAGACTCTAAAAAATCACCACTTTCTAGCCATACGAAATGCACCAAATTACAAACACTTGTAAAATTTATACATTTCAAATAAGTTGATAAACCGTGCTAAGTTATCTTATCAAAAACATTGAAAGAAAATAGTAAATCATCTCAACAAATAATTTCATCTTTTCTTTCGTCTATTATCGAAAACCGGACACCATTATGGGAAAGGAATAAATCGACAATCTGACAGTAAATGCTGACATCCATACATCACGAAAATGCATAAAAGAAAATAAATACATAAATGTATGAATGCTTTCAAACTTCCAGTGCAAACCATCAATCATACACCGACAAAAGAAATGAGTCAAATCCTGGAAAAGGGTCCCTTATAGCATTTCGTCGGTGTTATTGCAAAACCTCGTAACTCCAGCTTTATTAAAGCTGGAGTTACGGGGTTTTGAAATGACATCGACAATTTGAGAACAACATGGATCCAGGTCAGTCAATATTTGAGTTGGAATCTTTGAAAATTATTCTTATGGCATTTTAGAAAAACAAGAATCCAGATCAGCGAACACTTGGGCTGAGTTATTGAAAAAAAAATCTTATGGGATTTGAGACCAACATGGATCAAGATCAGCCTGTGCATACGCAAAGTCTGATCAAGTTCCTTGCTGTTCTATAATAGCTTCTTTATGACCCTACCTGTAGTCACAACAGAATTGATTCTGATCAAACGTAGACCAAGACTGATCTAAAAACATCATGAACAAGGTAGTCTGGATGTTTTAAAGGCCCCTTTTCCAGATCCCGGCTCAAGTTTTGCTAGATCCTTTAACAAAAAAAGGGGGAGGTCACATACTCAGGGAATTGGAAATAACTCTTCGTCCAGATCAGCCTGTATCTAGGTGCAGTCTGATTAAACCCTACGTTGCTCTTCGGGAGTTGCTGCAGGCGATGTAAAAGCTATAAGAGAACAGCGTGGATCTTGATCAGACTTTTTATACATTCATGCTGATCTGTATCAATGTTGGTCTAATATGCCAGCTATGAGAGCCATTTTTTCCAGAGCACAACTCAAGTATTGATTATCGCTGCTTTTCAACGAAAACCTCGTAACTGCAGCTTAAAACAAGCTGCAGTTACAAGATTTTCGTTGAAAAGCGACGTTGCTTATTTACTGTTATAAGTCTACATGTATTGTAATTACTTTGATTGCAATACAATATGTTTAAGGTATTCCGTCTATTATCAGATAGCAAATATGTCGTGCAATTTCGCCTCTATCTTCGGCGTTATCCACGACAACTGAAATTGACGAGGGTATCCGGACTTTGAAAATTCGGCTACCCTCGACAATCTTCGTTTACACGGAAGTCGGCGAAGTTTCATGAAGTGTATGGTGTCTAATGATGGGTTACATGTACCTTGAACCAAACTTAAGGTAGAATATCCGTAATATGGCCATTTTGAGAATCATAAAACAATCGGATTTTTTTTCGAGCGGTGTCGTTACGTATCCGAAGGTATTCGGGCTCGGTCGTAAACATTCGGCGGTGGAAAGTTCCACCGCCGAATGTTTACGACCGTACCCGATTACTTCTGACGTCGCGTGAATCTCATTAAGGTTGGACTACCTTAATTGTCAACAATAAGGCCCATTTTTCCAGATCGCAGTTCAAATATAGATGGAGCCTGATTCCGGTATCTTTCTCATAAACCGTATTGTAATGCAAGTCCGTATTGCGCAATAGATTGATTTATTGAGATATCAACCCTTTGCCATATAAAGTCAGTTCATGTTTTGAAAAAAAATGTAGAGCTCATCGTCTGTTTCATTCGAAAATGCTACAAGTATAGGTTACTCATTGTGTAGTTTCGACATATTCAAACGTAATCATCGATATAAAACTATATTTATGCGCAATTGCAATATGATTGATCTAGACAATTCTTTCTAAAGAACTTTTCACACATCTAGATAAGAATTGAAGCATGTTTCGTCTTTCGTCGATGTGCTAAAAGTTTTTTATCCCTTTCCTATGCAAGCCCTAGTTATCAAACGTGTCAAGAGCTTTGAGAGAAATTAAGAACCTGCTAGTAACCAATATTATCTCATTTACCTTAACCCTTTCACAAACGACAAAATTTTGACTTGGTCTAATTTGAAAGGTGCTGCAGACGACAAAATAAATGTTGATAAATATAGTGTTTGTGTAAAATAATGCAAAGAAAATATTGAGACAAAAGGAGAAACTGCTGGTTATCGGCAGTTTCTTCTTTTATCTCAATGTTTTCCCAAGCATTTTCTATCAGGGACGTCAAAACCAGGTCTTGTTTGGGAAAAGGTTAATGTCTTTGTTGTCTTTGTTTTCGTGTACAGTTCGATATTGTACCAGACTAAAGTTTTATCGTTTAGGAAAGGATGAAATACATGGAACGTTCAATTAAAAGTGGATCAAATGGTTCGCGATACACTTTGGCTGTACTGAGCACATAGTCAGTACATATTTAACGGGGAATCTTTATCTATGACTATTGCCAAATGTAAGACATGGCTGCTTTGTGACTGGAAAGCTCTGTATAATGATAAAAACTAACAAATTATCCGGTATTGTTATTCTGAGTATCTGGTGAAAAATCGAGCAAAAACACAACGACACACATCTGGAAAATTACTGGTGATATGTGGCACCACGCGAAAATGGTCCATCCAATAAACGTGTTATTAATTGCAGGACTTAATTATACCAACCGGTCTTTAAATGTCAATCATGCTATTGTTTTACTTATTTTTTTTTTCTTTTATGATAGAAGTAATATACATTTAATTTGTAGAAAGTATATGTTACCAAATGAAATAAAAATGGATGGTGTTGTTTAAATTGTAACGACAGTCGTATATATAACTGATACCCTACAGCTAAAACAATACAAAATTATTCTTGCACCTAAGCTCAATACAATGGTAGAAACAGCAACAAATTATCCGGTATTGTTATTCAGAGTATCTGGTGAAAATTGAGCAAAAACACAACGACAAACATCTGCAAAATTACTAGTGGTATTCAGTGTCACGCGAGTAATTAATCCGAGTTTTCTCTGATGAAATTCGCTCTTTGATATGTTGATGTCGCTCATTTAAATGAGCGACATCAACATATCAAAGAGCGAATTTCATCAAAGAAAACTCAGATTAGCGAGTAATATGATTCACTTCGATTATCGAGCCCCATGCTAGATACATGTATTTCAAGGATCGTAGCATCATGGGGACAGTCACAGATTGCATTGTTGTGTGATGCATTGCACTATCTAGGACCAAAAAGATTTATAGCGCTGATACAAAGTTTTCACTATCTGTCAAGGTCCGTTTGTCCGTTTCTCTCGTCGTTACTAAATAGAAAGTGTAGATAGCTAAAGTTAGATACAGTCTAGATATAGAAGGACTAAATGAACTTTATAGTCCCTGGACTAGGCTCCATTTGATTGAAACCGACTTAGATGTGGAACTGATAACACAGAGCACCGTGAAGGTGCTATTTGGGGAGCCTATAGTCTCCAATCTGTTTACTTAGGCATTAACAATTCAAATATCTCCCAAACTTTGATAATGATAAGGGTCACACTACGTCAACATATAAACTTTTATATAAGATTTGTTTTTTCTTCTTATTGATAAATCTTTATTTACATAGATATATCTATGTCGATTTATAGTATTCCCCCTTTCAATGGCTTTCAACAGTCGACCTTTAATTTGTTAGACTAAGTCAGGAATGTCTTAGAGAATGTGTGCCCAAAAATGCGTTATGTAATGTTGTTATCTCATATGGATGTCTAAATTGCATTTAGTGATTTATTCTTTAAACTAAAAGGATATCATTGATTCGTTTAGGCAGGGAGTAACGTGGAAAATATCCTTTAAGGTGAGGTTTACTCTTTCCTACTTGTCTTGTATTGCTCATGTCTTTATTATTGGGAAAGTGGCAACGTTTCTGGATAAATAAAGAAAATATATAAAGTCCAGAAAGACCACTCGGAATTTCGAGGACTTATGATATTTAAAATATTATCTGACGCGCATGAATTATGGCTATGCAGTTTCAATAGTATCAGCATACCTCCTGAATAATTCTTGACAGAAAAAAAGATAACAAAAACAGATATTGAAGCTGCTTACTTGATGTTGTTTATGTTTTCTAAATGATAATCCGGCGGTAAATTTGCAAGTATTGACAGGCAAGTCAATAATGTTTGTCTGGACCGGATGGTGATAGATTTAGTGTTACTAGATTACATTCCTATATATCACGATAGCGTTTTTAGATAAAAGACGCAAATGCTGAAGAGAAATAATATGTTGTGACTACTTTCGTTAAATATTGTCGATTTTGGTAAAAGTGCATGCCCGTTTATATAACGGGGCACGGAACCTTGCTGAGTTTCTTGAATCTGCATCCATTCTCGTACATGTGATACCGTATGTTCCATGTGAATGTAGAGCGTTTTGGCCACGGACGTTTTGGCCAGGACGTTTTGGCCACGGACGTTTTGGCCAGGACGTTTTGGCCACGTAACGTCAAGTATTGCTTAACTTTGTAAAAATTGGGTTTCTTTAAAACAAGATTTTTTATAAATACCGTATTCCTGATCGCACACAAATAAAACTTATATTGCCAGAAAGAAGGAAATTTCGGCTGTCTTAATATGTTTTCGTAGTTTTAAAATATTCATTTTAATTTCATTTATTCTACGATAAACGTTCAACAACGTCGCAATTTTCGCTGGTGATTTGTAACAAAATAATACAAACATTTATATTAAAATCGCTCTCGTTTCGTCTGTATGGGGACAATTTGCGGGAAAAAGGTACCAAACGACGAGTCGTCATTTCCTCTCCACGATTGTCTACATCCGGAAGAATAATCAATGTATATTTTTGAAATATTGTCAAGGTAAGTCACTGTAATAGAGGCGTGATTATAATATTAAAAATTTTACGATCGGGATATTTTTTAAAACGTTTTTTATATGATTCATGGGTATAAAATATTTTTTACATGGAAAAAAAGTACAAAAGACACAAATCAAAATGATTCCTTTTCCATTGATATCGGATGATCAGAAATACTATTCCTACTTTCTTAAAAATGTCTAACCACGATGTCACACTTGCAAAATATGTCTACATTCTAGTCGTGTGCGTTACTTCACTGTCTGATCAAGCGGACAAACAAAGAATAGTTATCTGAAAATGCGTATTAAGCAAAAGTACATATGCCGAGGATGATAACAATGCATAATTCGTCGTGCTTTGAATAATTTTTTTTCTTTTCGTTACTAAATGAAAATGTCTAACCGTTTTGTCACACAACGTTTGACGTTCGTCGGGTTTTACGCAACGCTTCATAAGACGTAGTAGCTATTTCAATTTTGTCGTTATTATTTCGGTTATATTTTGAAAAAATACAAAAGATTTATATCAAATTAACCGGCAATGAAAGTGCATTATGTCTATCAAGTTGAAATGTTCCTTTGTAGCAAGCGCTCGTTTTGCTGAAACGAAAAAGGAAGACACTAACGTCGGAAAAAACAACGTTTGCGTCGTTGTCAAATGCAAATTACGATTGAAAACCATATTTTGGTCGATTTAAAACATAAAGATTTCAGCGAAACTACAATAATATATACACACAATAATCACACCGTTCATCCAGATACAAAATACACGGATTGGTCTTCCAAACGCGGATTTGAAAATCAACAGCGTGGGAATACACAAGGTAAGAAAACATCAACATATAGCCTTTTAATTGCCGCAATATAAAAAGTGTTTGTGCAGAGCTGATGCAAAATGGTTTATCTTGAGGGTGCTGCAGTTTCATAACACAAGATTTGAGTAAACTATAGATACAAGCGATTTTAAATCGTAAATCACTATTTTCTCGCCTACTTCCCGTTTTGTTTTATATTTGCAGAAGTTATTTAACTGGTTTCGAGCAAATATCTCTTCAAAATAAGTTTTCGACATCTATGGAACAAATCTATACCATTCATCAAACTGGAAGAATAAATTTTGGATGTCTAAAGCCATGTTTAAAAATTAGCCTAGTTTGCTTCAAGGTACAACTTACCACGGATGTTGATACCACACACCACGGATGATTCACATAATTTGGGTAAAACAAACTCGGATGCGAAAATCGGGTTTAATAGTGCAAACCACTTAAAATGACGTTTTCTAATAAAAATACAATGACAAATGCTTGATTTTTATAAAGTAAACGTGCTAAAACCGCATCCTGTTGACTTTTATCGTCGGTTATTTACTTTGCATCACACGCTTAAGAATTTTATCTTATGTACCAAACTGTGTTTTGGAATGATCTTTGTTCTATTTATTCCAGATACAAAAACCTTTCTAAAGAAGTAGTTCAGAGCGCTGATATTTCATTACCGCACTCAATCACTTGATCATGTTACCGCTGTGTCATGTGTGTGTGTGAGACTTATACGAGGCACATATGCGAGAAGCCAAGTTCTGCTTGCGGGTGTACCAGGTGATTTTTCTTGGGGCTGTCCTGCTTTCGCACCACCTACTGACTGTCCCGTCTCATTCGGGTTGAAATAATCTTAAAAGGGACGTAAAATTGAATAAAAAAGAAGAAGAAAGATCTACTTGATCAGAAACTTTAAATATGAAGTTTAACCTAAATGATCAGTCACCGTTCACGATTAACTATATGCTTATCATAATTGTTTACGAAGCACTTTCGAATTAATTTTTTGGATTTAACGCTTGCTATATTTTTAAATCCGCAACTGTGATATTTTTATGAACGTGTACATGTACGAGCTTGTTGGGAGCAAAAAGTCATAATTAACCCTTTCCCAAATGGCAAAATTTTAGGGTGGTCAATTTTGAGAACTTCTGCAGACGACAAAATAAATGATATCAAATGCAGAAAATGTGCATTGTATTGCATAGAAAATAATGAGAGAAACATTATCAGCATCAGCATTTTCTTCTTTTGTCTCAATGCTTTTCCAATTGAGTTTCTGATAGACACGTCAAAACCAGGTCTTTTAACAGTTTGGGAAAGGGTTAAGTGGTCGTTTTATCATTTGTTTATTTCAGAGCTATGGATTTTCGTTGTTACTACTGCCCCTTGAAGTTTTGCGACCTTGAAACAACAATCGATCATTGTACAACCAAACATGATACAGACCTTCTACGATACAGACAGCTTGTTTTATGTCCAGAGTCTGGGCATATGAAATACCAATCAAAGTTACACGAAGGTCTAGTTCCAAGGGAGCTTCATGGGGGGCAGACCCATTTTCTAAATTATTAGGGGGGGGGGGGACCAGGCCCCCAACTGGCACCCCTCTTCCTACGCCTTTGTAGTTTGTTTTACATGCTGTCGTAGAGGGCCTTTCATAAAGACTTTCACTTCAACCCACAATAAAGAGTAAGAGAGACAATCATGATAAATATTCTTGGCAATATCTTCATGAAAGAAATGCACCCATATACCGTATGTTTACATGTAATAATTGACAGACATGCGTAATTATTAGAGTTGGTGTTTGAATATCAAAGATGAAAACTTCTTGGGGCTCACTATCAAACTGCAATGAAACAAGATGATAATGAGGATTTTAATCCTAGACTTTAAAGATTGAAAACAAAGACACGGACAACTTATCTGTTAATATGCAGCTGATATTCGCCTATCTCTTTATAAAACATGTAAACATGGTTGAATAATGTCTTTACCGTCGAAAGTGCTCATCCACAAGCCTTTTAGTTTTAGTAAGCCAAAATAAGTCATAATTGGTCTTAAACCAAACATCTATTGACTCTAAACGATATTAAATTGGTTTTAACAAGGATGCAGCCAATTTTCCTTAAAAAAGACCGGAATTTGCTTTTTATTATCCGTGTCGGTTGTATCGATGGGTCCGAGTTTGTTTTACCTGCTGGAGAATTTGCACCGTGGTATGTTGCACCATAGCAACTGACAGTACCTAATTTCAAATAGTTCTTGTTCTTTTTTCGTACTTTTTTTATGGGTTCTTATAAAGAAAACACTTGAAGCGATCCCCGACCCTCCATGAAACATCAATTTGACAATAATTATGTGCTTTAATAATGATTTACAGGCATTCTTACAAAGATTTTTCTCTTTTCGTGCATCAAAGTCAGATTCAGTAGCATATATTTCTCTTACTAACAGATTTTATGAGACAGGATTTTAGGTAAACATTGGCAAAGTTATGTACGTTTTCATCGTATGTAACACAAAAATCAACTCAGCCGATATTCGTTGTAATTAAAGATAATAAATACTCACTCTTTTTTCCCGCCGTTCAAAATAAAATTGTTTACATCCGCGTTTGGAAGACCAATCCGTGTATTTTGTATCTGGATGAACGGTGTGATAATGCTAAAACATATTTCGATTTTTTTCCTATTTGAAGTTTAAATGATATGACTGTTGATATAAAGCAAAATGCCGGTGACACGTGTTTTTGCGCCGTAACGACGTTGACGGCGGGAAGAAAGTGTGATAGTGATATCGCTGTTTCGTATCATGATTTGTATCGCTTTTAAAATATTTTTCTTCTACATTCTAAATCAAATTAGCATCGTTTTGACCATCCACTTATGTTGAATTCTGGTAACATTTGATTGGAGACATGACAACATAACAAAGGGTCATTGGTAATGAATGAACTTTTTTTTGATTATCTGCGCCAAAAAACATCTCTTCTTTGTGGCCCAAGAGAAAACACAAAAGCAAAATTTCAATTTGAATTGAAATCATACAAGTTAAGTACATGCAGAAACTCAGCCGTTTTTTGTCCAAGTATTTGGACCACGTGTACTTGCAAATTTCTTTGCGCTTTACCAGGCACACACATTGACGAAGAAAATTGACGATGACTGGGAAATTACATTTTCAGCTAACGCAAACGTTGTAACCGGAGAATATCTACAGAGGACTACCCAGCAAAATGTATACCGTGTTGTGAAATCAAGAACCGCGACAGTGTGCCCATCAGTTGTGTGATATTGTAAACGCAAATTATTGTAGAATTAGGACACTAATCCTTCCAGACTTGAAGAACACAATGGCATTTTTTAAAGTGCCGTTTCTCCGCTGATAGAGGATTCCTTCGAACTTTAATCCAAAATGAAATGTGACATTATATTAACACGGCCTGTAAATAGATTTTCATTACTTTTGTAAATGAACACGCTCGACAAATTCTCCGGACTTATAATTTGCGTTTTATGCCGATACCAAAATCTCTCACGTTTCATCACCAAAGCTGATAACAATAATTTCATGCAGATTGATATTCTAAAAAAATATACCGGGACATAATTTAACCTACTTTGGTGGAGCATTCAATACTGGGAATAACGTATTAAAATAAATAAGAAAAATGTTTTTACTGAACATGTTTGTTAACAAAGTTAAGGAAAATAAGTCATAACAAAGCCACACCATCACCACCCTGGATTAATCATAAAAATCATAATTAAATTGTAACGAATATGTAATAAACCAAAGAATTCCATTTCATTGGTACCCTTTTTTAATAAGACAGCGCTTATAGTTTTAAGCAAAACGATAATAACAAATTCTTACTACTTACAAAAAATATGGAAGAATGAGTAACGCGCGACGTAGCATCGTTAAACAAACGTTGACGTCATGTTACAAAAAGTTAAGCAGAAATTAGACTGAAATGGTACTACATAGAACGGTGGACGGACGTTTTGGCCAGGATGTTTTGGCCAGGACGTTTTGGCCACGGACGTTTTGGCCAGGACGTTTTGGCCAGGACGTTTTGGCCACGGACGTTTTGGCTACCATATATTTCAAGGTAGGACCTTTTGGCCAAATATGAATTAAATTGAAATATTAATTATTGAGACAATTCATTCTTATTTTTTCCTTATAATGAACTGATATATCAATTTTATTATCAAAATGTCTAAAAATACAACTATGAAATAAATTTAATTGGTTCAATTCCTTTTTTCCTTAAAACCTTTTTTTGGCGAAAAGGTCCTACCTTGTAAAATATTGTGGCCAAAACGTCCGTGGCCAAAACGTCCTGGCCAAAACATCCTGGCCAAAACGTCCGTCCACCGTTCTATGTAGTACCATTTCAGTCTAATTTCTTTTTTACAGGGTGTATGAAAACATCGAACATTTTGGTGGGGATAGTAGCAGGATTACCTTATTTGATGAAAGTGCTGGTTCAGCTAGTGTAAAAAATATGGTATTATATTTTTCGTCAGCAACAGCTTTGAACCGCCATATTCTGCCGTTCGGGAAATGGTTGATTCACTAATCTAGAATTGAAATAATGCGTATCGCTGCTTTTCAACAAAAAACTTTTTCTTTTGTTTTTGTTAAAAAGCGACAATACTCTGTCGTTTAGGAAATGGTCAATGCACCAATTAATGATTAAAATATTAATGTATCTTTCCATTTCAGAAGAGTATAAATATGGCTACCAGCACCAACACGGTTACCCAAAGAACTTGCTTTACTTCCTTTCTGGTTATCATCAGTGGTTGTGTGTTTACTGTCTACGGTAAAATAGTGACTACAAACAACGGTCAAATAGAGGGAATTAATCAAACTGTCCAAGTTAATCAACAAAACATCATCGTAGACGCCTACTTAGGAGTTCCGTTCGCTGCGCCCCCTCTCGGCGACCTGCGATTTAAAGCGCCACAGGAAGTTGCGAATTGGACCGGTGTAAAACAGACGATGACGCAGCCGAACTGCTGCATGCAGACTCCGGATACAAATTTTGGTCAATTTTACGGAGTTGACATGTGGAATTGTAAGACAAATATAAGTGAAGATTGTTTGTATCTTAATCTCTGGGTCCCCCGGACTTCGAGTAATGGCGATACTTTAACAACGATGGTATGGATATACGGCGGTTCGTATGTGTACGGGTCTAGCACACTGGACGTCTATGACGGACGATATTTGGCAGCTAGAGAGAACGTGATTGTCGCGTCCATGCAGTATAGAATGGGGGTACACGGGTTTTTATATACTGGTACAGATGGCGCCCCGGGCAATGTTGGGCTTCGTGACCAACAGATGGCCATGAAATGGGTGTACGAAAATATCGAACATTTCGGTGGGGATAGTAATAAGATCACCTTATTTGGTGAAAGTGCTGGGTCAGCTAGTGTTAGTTATCATTTGATCATACCATCATCTATGCCTTATTTTACTAACGCCATTATGCAAAGTGGTACATTTTTATCTCATTGGACCTATAGACCGGCTGAGGACGAACTAGCCAAAGCTAGAACATTTGCTAGTTTAATGAATTGTGATAATGAGGATATGGATGAAATTCTATCATGCCTTAAACAAGCGGATGCAACAGAACTCGAAGAAAAGCAGTGGTTGTTAAACACTACAGTCGTTGCTACGTTTTGCATAGTAGCCGACGGTGACTTTTTACCGGATAGTCCGTCAAATCTTCTACAATCCGGGAATATGAAAGACGCTGATGTGTTGATAGGAACAACGAAGGACGAGGGAGAATATTTCTTGTTATATTCCTTCCAAGATATCATACTGCCAGACAACCTATGGAATCCTATCCCTCTCAACAGATCCGAATTTAAAGAGATTGCTAGCAACATTTCTGGGTTTCGTGAAGGTTTTGATCTAGATTTGCTGTTATATGTGTACGAAACGTCAAATCTCCCCTCTACCAGGGGAACATACTGGGACATACTGGATAATATGCGTAAGTGTAGTTACATTAACCTTTTACCAAACGATAAAAAATTGGCCGATTAAAAATCAAAAAGGAGCAGACCAAAGTTGCAGACGACAATATCAAAAAGATTAAATTTTACGTTTTCGGGGGAGGTGGGTCTTTCTTGGTAGAAAGCATTGTGGGAAATGAAGAAATTGCTTGTCACAAGCAATTTCTTCATTTTACACAATGTTTTCCAAAGCATGCATTATTTTGCAACGAGTTTAAAAGAGTCATCATGACTGTGGTAATAGGCTAAACATTTCATATATAGGGAAAAACGTCAATGAACGGTTCCTTCTGAAAATTGTGGAAAAGGTAAAGTAATGTTACGTGTTTATTCATTCCATGATATCATATTGCCAGAAAACCTCTGGAATCCTGTCCCTCTCAATAGATCCGAATTTAAAGAGATTGCAAGCAACATTTCCGGGTTTCGTGAAGGTTTTGATCTAGATTTGCTGTTATATGTGTACGAAACGTCGAACCTCCCTTCTACCAGGGGAACATACTGGGATATACTGGATAATATGCGTAAGTATAGTTACATTAACCATTTCATATATAAAGGCAACGTCAAAAAACGGTTCCCTTCGAAAATTGTGAAAAGGGCATATAAATATTAGCTTACACATTTATATCATTTCTGATATCGTTGACTTATTCAAATACGGATAGCTCTATCAATTCGATATAGGATATTTATATTGGTTACGAATTTCTTCTTTCCTGTCTCCTACAAAGTCAGCTATCTATCAAGCATGTACCTAACTATTTAGAAAGATATCGAATGCCACAATGGATCTTCTTATCTATATCCTATCTCATTACAAGTAAGTACTGCTCAATTCAAAGCTCATGTCATTTAGTTGACAAATACGAAGACAAATCGGATAATGTATTACCAAAACGAATGTGAACATTTCATGATTACCTTTAATGTTGCAAAGCCGATTTTTTCACACACAGTACATGTCAATTAGGATGTCCATATCAGATTTTCTACCATGTCGCTATAAAGATGACGTCGCGAGAAACACTGTTCTAACCCCTTCGCTGCCAAAGATTTATTTCAAAAAGGCTCCGTATTTGCCAGGCCATTTCTAGGAAATTTCGATAAAAATGGTATTTTCGTTAAAAATCAGCTTGAAATATTATATAATTCTTTATGAAAACCATATAAAACTTACCAAAATTTCGTTTTCAATCTTTTAATCCACCATTTTAGTCTCATTTTCAGATTTTTTTGCAAAAAAAACTATTTGACGAAAAACGGGTATACCCGTCCCGGGGCACGCTGACACCTTTTTTTTGCAGGACGGGTATACCCGTCCCGGGGCATCGATAGGGCTAAAAATATTACGCTCGTATATACCGCCAACGACTTGAACTCTGCTTTCCTACTCAAACGAAATATTTTCCTGGTGTTTTTTTTGTTTTTTTTCCATCCTGAGGCACGTTCTGTAGGGCGAGTTTTTTTTAGATATCTTGGGATTTCTTAGATGTTTTAGGATAAAGCAAGGTTTTAAGACGATCAATGGGAGGCTCTCTTACCAAGTATACTTCGTGTGGAACCCCCAGGTTATCTATGTAGAAACACTATAACAGAGAAATATAACAGAGAATTGACCAAGTTGTTTCGAATACCTCGTGGTACCATGGTACAGCTCCATACTTCATACAAATGACGTCATCATGACGCCATTTGTATGAAGTATGGAGTATTTGGAACCCCTCGGTCAGAATCTAGATCTTAAAATGCTTTATCTAAATCACCTTTCATGAAGAACTCGCTCTAAAAAATTCGCCTCAGAACTTAGTCTGGTTCCCTGCCTTCTATACTGCGGAAAGTCACGTAATGACAGGGGAGGGAACCCAGACTACTCAGAACTATTCATTCATGTTTCAGTTGGAGACAACTATTTCAAGTGTGCTGCCAGGGAGCTAGCCTTATGGACATCCACTCGCCTAACCAACTATATACTTTCGTGCTGTTGTCAATCTAAATATGTTATTTAGCTCAAGTACCTACAACATAGCATTTCATTGATTATATTTACGAGCTATATTCCCGTTTTTTCACCCAGAACTATGTATATACCTTTCAGTTGGAGACAATTATTTCAAGTGTGCTGCCAGGGAGCTAGCGTTATGGACCTCCACCCACCGAACCAACCATACGTTTCATTGATTATAAACGAACTTTAATCCGTTTTTTCATCCATTTATGTTTCAGTTGGAGACAATTATTTCAAGTGTGCTGCCAGGGAGCTAGCCTTATGGACCTCCACACACCGAAGTAACCACACGTTCGTCTATAGGTTTGATTACATCAACTCCAACAACCCTTGGCCCTCATACCTCGGCTCATTGCACGGCTATGAGATCGAAACCGTGTTCGGCATACCATTCAATCCAAATTCCAACTATACTGAAGAGGATAGGAAAGTTAGTGCTGATGTCATGAAATACTTTACAACGTTTGCTAAAACAGGGTACGTAACCAAAGCCTGGTCAAATTATGGTCTATGTTTCCAAATTCTTATTATAATAAGTTAACTCGAATCGTACAGGTGTCCGACACCTGCGATACATCTATTCTAAACACCATGTGCTTTTCTAATGTTTTGAAAAATAAACATTCCTGTTTCGATTGTCTACCACAGTAATTTGTAAGTATAGTATATCGGTTATGACTGTAGACTTGTATACAAACACTAAAAACCAAATACATAGTTTTAACATTTACCAAACCATTTATCGTAAGCTATGCGAGCGGATTTATGTCACATTTTTTTAATTCCCAAAAGAGGAAGTGTTTGTGTCGGTCCATTTATCAACAAAAAGGAGTAAAATGTTTGTATACAACTCTACATTTATAGCCGATGAGTTATATGTTCTATAATATTGCAACATTCCCTCCCTTTGGACGCTTGTCAAAGCGTTTGAAATCAATTTATGAAAAAAAAATGGTAGTTTCGTCTGATTACCACGGACATTTCTATAGTCAAATATCTTTTCCTTTCGATTTATAAACCACGTCGGTCTTTATCAGTTTCATCTGTCAAAAGATAAATGATACTTGGAGAATTTTAGTGCCTTAAAAAGAGCCATTGCCGAGAAAAAAACGATTCTAATGAGAACCCATGGGTAAATTATACTTTTTATTTGTAATAACATATTTAAAATGTCTTTACCGCCATCTTATCTATCTGTTTCTCAGCCGAGGTGTTAAGGTAGTCCACCCTAATGAGATTCGGGCGACGTCGGAATTATTCGGGCGACGTGGAAAACATTCGGCGGTGGAACTTTCCACCACCGAATGTTTACGACCGCGCCCGAAAAAGTTCGGATACGTAACGACGACGCTCGGAAAACACGATGTTTTATTAATCTCAAAATGGCCACAATGCGGGTATTCTACCTTTGGGTTTCACTATGTTTATAAATATTTTTCAGTAACGTAAATGCCCCCAGTTCCGGTTTGGTCACGTGGCCAGAATTCACCAGAGACTCGGAAGAATACCTCGTTATTTCATATAACCATACGGTGCAGCACGGGTATAGGACGAAAGAATGTACATTTTGGTCCGACATAGTACCCAAACTTTCTCAACATAATTCAGGTAAATACATTGATAATACCTCGTTATTTCATATAACTATACGGTGCAGCACGGGTATAGGACGAAATAATGTACATATTGGTCGGACATAGTACCGAAACTTTTTCAACATAATTCAGGTACAGTAAATAGCATCTACTTATAAAGCGGATAAAGGCACTATCAAAAATATTGGGTCCATTGTCATTTTTTAATGAAAACGCCAAACTTGGCACACATCTAGTATAGACCCAAACAAATAATTTTGCTGGAAGAGCCAAAAATCGACACCACCTTATGGCCGCCATATTGAATTCCAATTTGACCGGCTATTTTAACCTGTTATGAGCATTTTTTCCGTTCTAATGATTGGAAAAAATATATCGCTATTTAAAATATCTAATAAACTCTGTAACAAAATGAAAACGACATAAAGATAAGTGGCACAGGAATGTCAAGGGTTAAAAATTTATCGTCTGCAACTTTTAATTCATCGTCTGAACTTTGCAAAAGATTCTCGCCCAGAATGATCGTCTGCGCAAGCCGGAAACATGTTTAGAATGGCCATCGATATGTACACGAGAGACCAGATCAAACAAACAATATCTGTTTCTGAGCTAATTCCATCTGGCTTAAGTTTCTTAACTTCACCCACGGGACAATTTCGATATAATTATCCTGGCATGCTGAAAGGGCCTGCCTAAAATGAACGACCTCGCTTCGGGAAGCATTTATCGAGAAATTATCCAGAAACGACATTCGTTTTCTCGACATACAGCATCGGATAAGTCGAAGTGAGAGTGAAATTTTGATCTACTCCTCATCATTGGAAATTAGAAAAGATATTTTGAAATGAATGTATTCAGTGAGATAGATCTGTACAGTAGTACGAAAAGAGGAGAAATATCTCGAGTAGAGAAACGTCATTCATTCTTCTACTATATTTTAATCATTCTCATAAAAGATGCTTCCGATGATAAGATAGATGCTGATAAACATAGGATTTGTGTAGAATATAGAGCAGAAAGAAAAGAGATAAAAGGAGAAAATGCCGATTATCAGTATTTTCTTAGTTTGTCTCAACATTGTTTTTTCCACAAATTGTTCCTACTAGGAACGTCAACACCAGGTCTTGATTAGGAAAGGGCTAAAGTCCCATTTTGCTTGATACTTTACGAAAATGTCAAACGTCTACAAATTCACGTGTTGTTTCTATATCAGCCTAATAACTATCAAGAAATTGTTGTATCGATTACTGCTTTCGGGAATTCTGCTTGATCTGCAGTATTCATTTAGAATTTCCACAGACCTACTTTAAGGTAATGCAACACTGATGAGTTTTAGATCGTTGTTGTTTAAACGATGAGATACGTTTTTCGTTCGTTTTCAAGCAGTTTTCTGTATCTTGGCCTAATACCGGATTTTGATCTCGTTGCAATAATACAAACATGAAATGTTAGCCTTAAAGGACTACAACCCATCATTTTCAAAAGAAATGACTTTGCGTGTGTCACACGTAGCGCGTTCTTTAGAGTGAGATTTCTTAAAATTTCTTGAGATTTCTTAAGATGTTTAAGGATAAAGCGTTCTTCAGAGCAATACTTTTAAGAACCACAAAGAGAGGCGCAATTACCCTATACCTCGTGCGGAACCCCTCGGTAAACTCTGTAGAAACAATATAAGAGAGAGTTGACCGAGTTGTTCCGAATGTTTCATGCTACCATTGTAATGTTCAATATGCTTCATACAAATTACGTCATGATGACGTCATTTGTATAAAGTATGAAACATTCGGAACAACTCAGTGATATCTCGGTCTTAAAAACGCTTTATCTAAAACATCTTAAGAAATCTTAAAATATCTCACCCTACAGAACGCACCTCAGGAATACCCTAGTCAATTTTCGGACGTCAATTTCCCTTACCACGAATTGCACCCGATACTGCACGAAGCAATGGGTAACCGTTGCCGGTTTCCTCCCTTCAATACTCTCCTGTTAATTGGTCTCATTATATTTTACCGTAGACTTCTTTGCACCATAAAATTTACAACTAACCCATAGAACAAAGAAACGATTATATTTATCTCCATGCAGAATTCAAATTTCATGTTTCATTATGTTTTCCTTTTAGGAATTTAAAAGATGAAAAGAGTTTTATTAATCAGCAAAATGCTTTAGTCAAAATAAAAATCGCAACTTCCCCAAAGAGATTAAGGATAAAAACCAAGGTAATTTGGAAAATGGGCCGACTGAACGTTTGGTGCCCCTTTGTTTTTATTATTGGAAAACAAGGGAAGATAACCGTCCAAGGTTCCCCATTGGTATCATCTAATGATGGATTACCTTAAGCCCGAACCTTATCCCTTTTCAAATTATAATTTCATTCATAGTTTTGGTAAAGTGTAGGTGTCGCCAAACAAATCGTCAGAATTGTCTTATTGCTTACAGGTTATGATTATTCCAATTGCTTTGAAAATAATTGGCTTCTTGTCGTTACATTGACGTCACAAACAGTAATTTTCCACCTGTATTCACATCACGCACAAAGGTTTTCGTTTTTGTCGCTACAGATACTGAGGATAATGCAACAACTGCTTCACCTGACTAATGTTGCCAATAGAAACAGAATACATGGGTAAGTGAATGTGTCGCCGTGATGTGGATTGAAGTTAGGCATAGAATGTAGACTAAACAAACATGCATTTTACAAAAAGAATGACAACGTGTTTTTTGGAAAGATTTGTTTGAACTGGCTTAAGAAATACCAGGAACGCATTTCAAGGTCAAAGAACGTTGTTATGAATCGGTCATTGTAATCGATGATTAACATTTTTTAAAAGAAATATACTAGACAAATTAAATGTATTTTATCATTGAAAATTGAATTAGATAGTTGTATTATAATTCAAAATTAAGATTTGGAATGTAAAATCTAGTATGCGCATGTCGTATTGCTTCATATATTTATATCTCACATCGAATGGTTAGGCGGACATAACGAAATTCTGTCGTTTACATCTCTCTTAACTTAAAGGGAGTCCAAAATTTTGTTGTATACGAAATGGTGGAATTTTTTTTCAATCAACTGAATGTTAGACTCATTGATACAAATTTACAGCTGTTGCATTAGGCATGTTATTGGCAACAGGAATTGTACAATTTGAATTTATAGAGTAGAAATATTTTTAATTCATGGAAAAGGAGACAAACCGCTTTTTATCGTCATTTCTTTTTTGTCTAAAATCGTCTAAATTGCGTTTATTACAAAAAAGGTTTAACAAATAGTGTCATTTTTATTTCTTTTGTCAGTCTAACCTTAACACATCGTTTAGGCAGTAACAAATGCATGGTAGTCAATCATAAATTAGCTGTACTTGTTAATATATGTTTGAAATAGTTATCATATCACGGCGATCATTCACCTACTCATGTTTTGTTTGTTTCTTATTTGTTTTGTTTTGATTCATTTTGACATTGCTTGTATTATTTATCTGGTAACATAACAACGGTATAATAGATTCACTATTAAACTAGAATAATTACAGTTATTATTCCCGTTTAACCCTTTCCCAAACGACAAATATTTAGGATGGTCCAATTTGAAAGTTGCTGCAGACGACAAAATGGACATTGAAAAAGACAGAATTTTTGTACAATATAGCTAAGAAAATATTGAGACAAAGGGAGAAACTGCTGGTTATCAGCAGTTTCTTTTTTTGTTTCAATGTTTTCTCAAGCCTTTCCTATTAGGGATGTCAAAACCAGGTCTTGTTTGGGAAAGGGTTAATAGTGCAGCTATTATACATTTGCCCTTTCTAAGAATATATTAGAGATGCTTTGTCAGGTCATTTGTCGAGACCTATAAAAAAGAAAAACGCTTTGCTAAGGGAAATAATCCGACATTAAAAGTAACAAATAGCCATTTATCTCCCTTAATATTCTGTCGCAATTGACTCGTTGGCGCCGATTAACTCAAATAGCTGGTGGAATCAAAGCAAAAATCTTGCCCGACTCTAACCAATTTGAGAAATACATCATACAATCGACACTCTAGACTAGCCCTAGTCGTTTCTGTTTGCTGTATTTGAGCAGGGGTTTTCATTCCCCTAAAAGCTTGCCTCTATAATCCAAGTTTAAGGTTTTCATTGCTGACAGAAACATATTCTAGACTAGGATGTCATTTAAAAAGGGTCTACTCGTTTATGCTATAACCTTAATACTAGGGTCTGGGCCAGACTATCGACATTCGTTATGTCGACATCGGATCAGGTGAAAATCTAGCCCCGTCGTCCTCAATGGATATCAAAAATATCCAACAAACTTGATTTAATGTAAATATTCAGAATTAAATACGGAAAAATCGGTATCATGGCCAATTTTGCGGGGATTAAGCCGTCCCCTCTAGGCTTGTTCCTACGGAACTGTGAGGTGAACAGTGTCGACCCTAGTCAGTCTGCACAGTCCGCGCAGACTGAGCAGGACTACGCAGGCGGAGAAGGCTCGACGAATTTCACAACACAAAGAAATTCCTATTCAGAACAACAGATCAGCGGGGGTGAAGACATTGTGGGTCTTCAATGAGTGAAGGCTTTTCAAAATGCAATATTTCCTTAATTGTTCATTAAACCCTATGTTGTGGGTATTCATTAGAATCGTCTCGACGAGACGATTCAAATGAGTACCCACAACATAGGGTTTGGATTTCAATTAACAAATTTAGGATGGCTTCACTCCCTCTTATTTGTTGCTCTGTTTGTCATTTCAAATCCAAACCCTGTGTTGTTGGTACTCCAAAGAGTACACACAACACAAGGTTTGATAAACATTTTATAAACTATTGCAATTTGAAATGCTTTCTCTGTCTCTTTTTTTTCTGCCGAGCCCGGATAGCTCAGTCGGTTACGTCGGAGTCTGTCAATCCAGGGGTCTCGAGTTCGAACCCCGGCTCGGCCTGTATCCATTCTGACATTTGACAAAAGTCATTTGTCTCTCACCAATGGGTGTGAATCATCTATGTGAGAGAGCAGCTGGAGGCTCGGTTTGGATATTGTGGTTATACTGGTGCGAGAAATACCAGGAACCCACGGTTAGGTGCTCCAGCCGCCGCGATATGACCCTGGTAGTTGAAAACGGCGTAAAACCCCAATAAACTGTCTCTTTTCTGTAGCTCTACCTAATTAGCGTATCGCATCTCTGGTTCAATCCCATTTGGTCTACTCCCAATTCGTCTACTCCGAATTCCTCTACTATTTTGTGCACTACTCCCATTTCTTCCACTCGAGTTGTTAACCCTATTACCAATGAATTTGTCTACTTTGTACATCAAAATTATTTTTAATGATTAAAATTAAAATTTTGTATATTTTTATTTTAAAATATCAAATTTTGGCGTATTCCTTTTCATGCTTAACCCGTTACCACACACTAGTTCCTTTTGACTCCCATTAAGAAAAAGGCTTTGGAAAACATTGTGAAAAATGAAGAAATTGCTTGTGAAAAGCAATTTCTTCATTTCCAACAATATTTTCTATCCCAAAAAGACCAAAACTTGCTTTATTTCATTCACTTAAAATTGTCGTATGCAACATCTTTGAATTTGAGCTGATCTAAAATTCTGTCTTTTGGTAAAAGGTTAACCATTTTTACTAAAAGATAGTAGACAAAATGGGAGTAGACGAATTGGGATTAATGGCACAAAGAATACAGCAGACGAAATGGGAGTAGACCAATTGACCAAACGCCGACTGTCAATCAAAAACATCGATTAGCCAATGGGCGATCAGAAAAATGTCATGCCCCAATTGTTCTTCGTTGCACGTGTTATTGTATCGATTTATCGACTGACAATCAAAACAATCGACATGCCAATTGCAAAGAATTTTGTGCTAACAATAGACTAGGTTTACCGTATGCTTTGATAAACCGTCGGTGTTGTTATAAAATCTCGTAACTACGGCTTAAATTAAGCCGTAGTTACGAAATTTTATAACAACACATACGAAATACTATTTTGTTTGTCCGAATTTACTTCACTGTTAACTGGATAAAATCGTTCCCTATAAACGAACACATGTCCATTGTTTGTATTAAATTCTGTTTTGGGCGGAGCGATCTGTCGATTCGCGTTTGGTCAATTGGGATGTTACTGCATCTCTGTCTTTCTATCTCGTTGCAGGTTCTGGCGATGTGAACTCATCATCTCACACTCGTGTTTCCACGATGTTTTATTTAGCAGCCATATTGTTGACATGTCTATTGCAACTCATTTGTACATAATGCATTCAAATAACTCTTTCCCAAACAAGGCATGAATTTGACGTCCTTGATACAAATGGCGTGGAAATTATTGAGACAAAAGAAGGAAATGCTGATAATCAGCATTTTCTCCCTTTATCTCAATAATTTCAATGCATGTTCATCTGTATCAGATAGGTTGTCTGCAAGCATTTTCGTATTGGACAGTCCTAAAATTGTGTAGTTTGGTAAAAAGTAATGAGCCAGAATCTTGAAAAGGGGCCTTTATAGCTTTTGAGACAGTCCCATTTCAAGATTAGCACATGTTTACTGCAGTCTGACCGGGATCCATGTTACTGTCTTACACTGACTTCAGGTCATGAAGAAGCTATTGGAGACGAACATGGTTCAGGATCAGACTGCGTGTATACGCAGCCTGATCTGGAACCATGTTGGGCTGCAATGCCATTTTTAGGGACGTTTTTCCAGATCCTGACTCTAATATAACCTTCAACGAAGTAACCTTTTCCGAAATGGCAAAGTTTTAAGGTGTTTTTCTAGATGTATGACACAATGTCGATGACAAAATAAATATCACAAATTGTATCAAAGTTGTGAGGAAAATCATAGAAAACATTGAAAGAAAAGAAGAAAATGCTGCATCTCTTAAATTCCGTCTGAATGTTTTCAAACGTTTTTAATTTGTTCTTGGGACGTCTTAACTAGGGCTTGTTTGGAAAATTGCTGAAAATACTATAACAGCTCATAAGAAATGACCTGGTGGAGCCTCGCTATCGATTGGTTAGGGGTGCTCTGCCAGGTCGATTATTATTAGCTAAACCGCGGAGAATCGCGTGATACAATAATAAACAACTATTGCATAAACATTTCCATTGAATTTGTTGATACTTGGTCAATTTGAATTCGTTTTGAAGCAGAGAAGGTAAAAGACTACAGGAATGCCATTAGCTGGATGTGATAGATCTTTTAACCCATTAAAATGGATTTGGAAAATGAAGAAATTGCTCGAGACAAGCAATTTCTTCATTTCCATCAATAGCCTATTTTCTGTACAAAAGTACAAAATGTTATGTTTCATTCACTTTAAATTGTCGTCTTTAAATTTGGAAAACTCTAGAATTTTGCCGTCTGGTAATGGGTTAAAAGTCAGCTGACAAATTTTTAGTTATTGACGACTAACCAAATTTGGGTTGGTCGTCAGTAGGCTATCATTTTTATCAGCTTGATTTTAAAAGAGTGGTTCGAATTCAGCATATCCACTGCGTTTTCCCGCCTTCTTTCAGCATTTTTGGAAAAACATCGGAAATTTTGTCACGCGATTCCCCGCTGTGACTATTGATTAGCAGCAATTCCTGTTTCTTTTTGTACCTAATTGGCTTCAGCTTATGGAAAAATAATGAAAGAAGAAAAAATGACAGCACAGTTTATTCCTTTTCCATAATCGGGTTTTTACACTTTAAATGATTTTTTTATTCATAATACATGTTATATCGCCTATATGTCCTGTCAACATGTTCTGGTATTTAATTTGTTTCTAAATGGAAAGGTTTAACCCTTTCCCAAATGGTGAAATTTTGGACTATCCCAAATTCAAAGATGTTGTAGACGACAATTTCAAGTGCATGGAATTTCATGATTTTCTGATCTCTTTGTATAGAAGACATCGTGGGAAATAAAGAAATCGCTTGTCACAGGAATTTCCTTCTTTTCCTTCAATATCTTCAAAAGACATTATCTTGAGTGGCGTCAATGATCGTCATTATGTGAGAATGATTTAAATTCATCGATGTTTTGAATGCTGAAAAAAAATTAAGTATTGCTTGTCTTTATGAACATAGGTAAATCTTGTCAACCTGTGCCATAATATCAACGGTATAGATACTACGTACAGAGACAGAGCCACGTGCGGCCACGTAGGGCTCTGTCTTGCAGGCCACGATATTTGGACCAATACATGATTTGTTGTTCATTCATTTTCTTGTTGTAGGCTATCTGCGCTAAAACTTCGTTTCTCTCTGGCAATGCACCACACAGCAATGCAAACTTTGACTGTCCCCATGTAGTTTTGATCCATGAAAACCCTAGCCAGATAAATTGTCGTGGAGTAGTAGGCCTATGACTAGTCTGGTTCCCTGTCGTACTATGTATTTTAGTACGTCAGGCACTCACTAAACATGGCCGCCTCCAGTGGTATCATTTAATTACAAAGATAAAGAGCAAAGTTCTTTAATTTTGTGAGCAGGGAAGGGTCATCAGAAGAGTAGATAGGTTTTGGTATATTTTTAATACTAGCAATAAAAGTTTTACATGACCTCAACGCTAACCCGAAATAATACGGTTTTAAATTATGTACATGAAAACTATATGAAGGCAATTTGGAAGCAAATTTACCAGTAGTCCGATTAGCTCAGTGGTAGAGCGTCTGACTTTGACTCCAGAGGTCCAGGAATCGAATCCCACGTTGGGCAAATGTTTTTCGTCTACTTTTTGTTTTAATACATTTTCTCAAACCAAAACTATTCTAGAAATCACTAACATGCAATTAAAACATAATTGGTAAAAGTGTTTTTATTACGTCTTTGGAATCTGTAGAACCATTTGGTATGAAAAATGTAAAAAGAAAAGGGGTGTGGCTAAAATATGTATCACTCTTGGGATTCGAACCAGGGACCTCTAGAACTCACGGCCGACGCTCTAACCACTGAGCTAATCGGACTACTGATAAAAAATGGATCCAAATTGCGTTGATATAGTTTTCATGTACATAATTTAAAACCGTTTTATTCGGGTTAGCGTTGCGGTCATGTAAAACTTTTATTGCTAGAGTTAAAAATATACCAAAACCTATCTACTCTTCTAATGAGAACTTTGTTCTTTACCTTTGGTAAAATATCAGCCCAGTGGGCGCATCCATGAATGATGTGTGCCTGACCCAATAACGCAGTATTAGGGGCAGGTAAGCCAGACTAGCCTATGACACCCTCCTATTTTCACCGAAAAGGAATAAATGAACAACAAATTAAGTTTTGGCATAAATAAATCTTGTGGCCAAAGAGACAGAGCCCTATCTGTCGATAGCGTCTCTGTCTCTGTAGTTTCCGTACCGTCATATAGTGCACGAACGACATGCCTACAAAAGAAAATCGTCGATTTTCAATTAAAAACTCGTAGTTGCAGTTACGAAGTTTTCGTTGAAAAGCAGTAAAATGTTGATTTGCTTTGTTAGCGTTTACTTTTTATTGTATTTCAAAAAGTTCCTGTATTAAAAGATAAAGATGTTTTGAACTTGCGTTATGTATCCTTTTTTCACTACCCCGTAGGCATATGTCTGTATAGTCCGGAGACTATATTATGACACATATAAAACAAAACATATGTAAACAGCATAATAATCGAACTAAAACGATTTTGCATGTGATGTTCGAACCTTGCAAGTATCTTACATCTGCAAAATTCGAATGAATGCATGCAAAATTGTATTAAAATATAAGAATATTTTCCCATTGTTTACATACGACGTAAATTTAGTAAACATGTGCCATAATATCGTGACTGGACTATAGAAATCAAGATGAAATCTCAGTAACCGAACACTGTCATGCTCTTTTACCCCCTCCCCCTCCCCAACAATCATTGAAATGGCAATGAATTTTGTGCTAAAACTAGACTTGGTTTACCGATATGTTTCATAAACCGTCGGTGTTGTTATAAAATCTCGCAACTAGATCTATAGCCTGATTCAAGTCGTAATAACAAGATTTTATAACAATACATACATATTACAAAATACTATTGTTTGTCCGAAACTCTGTCACGGTTTACTGGATAAAATTGTCCCCTGTTGGATTGTCGTTTTATTATAGCCTACGTTCAAAGTTAAACGAGAATCGATGCAAATATTTTTGTTTATTTTGGGTAGGAAAGCTGTATTGAAAATCTATTTATAGAAACAACTTATACACTTCGATAGTCTCATTTACCTACCCGATTCCCCTATATCATATTATGGGTATGTCCTCTTATTAGTAAAAGATTTTGAATCGTTTATAGTAAAATATATGACAATCACTCTGACTTGGATAGAACAAAATTGTCAATAAATTATAGTTTATATGTAATAACCCTCATTCCTTCACGTGCCTTTTGTTTCTGTTGATAGCCTTCGGTGTTGTGGGTTGAATGTAGGGCAAATGTCACTGGGCCAAGAACTCAAACCCGTATTATCAACGATCACGTTTTTGTGTAATCTGTGTAAGAAGACATCTGATTGCACGAGAAATCAAATTTAGCCAATCAGATTTGTTGTTAAAATGTATTACGTAAAAAAATAATCGCACGGCCGTTGATACCGAGAGCCCCAAAACACTACAATTTATATCCCGACTCGCTTCCAACTGTGCTATGGCCAATGCCACCTTCGTTGATCGCGTTGGTGTTTCGGTTCTCGTTGTATGTAATTGCATGGCATTTACATTCTCTCTTTTTACCCGTTGATAGCCTTGGATGATTCCAGAAGTAGCCTACAAATATCAGACCAATACAAAATGTGGTTCCAACCTCGGTTATTTGAATACCTGTCCAAATCATTCGTAAGGCAAGAGCTTGAATGCTCCATGTCATTATGTTTATAGTTCTATAGTCTGTTATACTGTAATATCTGTAGATATAGCCAGCCCCGATAACTCCTAACGTAACAAAATATGTCACTAAAATCGTCCAACCGCCGACGGCCACAAGGAACATCCACCAGGATAAGGAGGCAATAACGGCAAAACCATATCCATCAAGTATTTCCTTATTTAGTTTATGGCGATCTGTCTTGACCTGGTGCGATGAAAATTTAGGCACAAACTTATACACACAAAAATGAAAGAATCCAACGACGAACAAAGCTGATCCAAGAATATAGTGCGGAATTTTTGTTTGGCTAAAACTTCTGGCGATTGAAAATAGAATCAAACCTATTACAATCATCGTGATGTTTAGTGAGTCGAAGTACGTTACCTTAAAGTACACATTAAAATCACCGTCATGTTCGACTAAAATACACGACGTTTCAATTATATCCATTTTGCCACACCAGTATTCTCTCTCCTCGTTTGAACTGAATGCCCTAATACCGTTGTTCCAACTCGATTTTACAGTTTCCTCTAATTTCGCTATAGATTTTCCATGATGCATGATGATATTCTTGGCACCTAAGAAACCCGGTTGCTTCTCTATTGCAATCAATCCGGAAGACAGTAATCCTAACAGTCCGACACCCTCGTGGCAAAATGTTGTGTAAAGTCCTTTACTGTTTGTTACCCTTACATCCTTTTTAAAATCGCGTGTAAGAATATAACAATTCGGTGATGCAACACAAATGGACATTTCACCTTCAAAATGTACGGAACCTGAACTAATTTGACAACTCAAGAAACTCAGCGCGAACCAAAACCCGAAGTTCAAACACCGACACATAATTTTTGTATCGTATCACACACAAAGTGACAACTTCTACGTGTAAGCAAATATTGAATCTAGCGGCTTATCACTGAAACCATTATCAATTCAACGTTCGAACTAGAATCTAGTTTCGATTTCGTTTTGAAGAAAAGGCCTATTTTCAGACATGTATAGATACGTGAACCCTCTTGCAAAAATTGGATCAGCTCACTGTATTTCGCTCGAAGACCTATCTTGGATTTTTCTTTATTCATTAATCCATTTTTACCTCGCTGTATCTATAGGCCTACTAAAGAAAGAAAAGTTAAGCAATTTTTCCGAAGAAAATATTTTTGCAACTTAAAGAATTCCTAAATTCAGTCTCATTTGCCAACCTGAACAGCTAACTCACGAATGATGCAGTTCGTTCACGTCTTTCTCCCCGCTAAAGGCTCTTTGAGGCAACAGTGCTGAAATGACGTCTCGCGCGAGAACACGTATGCGCACACAGATTGTCGTCGCTTTTCAACAAAAAACTCGTAACTGCAGCTTAAAACTGCTGCAGTTACAATGTTTTCTTTCAAAAGCATTGTAAGATCTATATCGACAACACCTATCCCAGTATAAAGGTAACTGCAAGACGATTCAAAAGGGACGTCGCCCAGGATTAACGTAACTAGACCAAGTCAATAAGGCTATCGGCATGCTGACTGGTGGGGGTGTGACGATCATAGAGGTCGCTTAACATTTTGGTGCGAGTCAAAGTGTCATTTCTCAACTGAGAGTAAGTTATGTCAATCAGGCATCACCAAAGACAGGACATATTCTAGAAGGCCGCGTAAAACAAGCCGACGTAAGGACAATTACGTGGTAACGTGTGCACGACGTAATCGTTTTCCAGCGGCACGAACTCAGTCGGTTTGATGAAAAAAATGCGACAGTGACATGGATTTGTGTTCGTACTGTGCGGAACAAACTTCGTTCTTGGCGTTTATACGCACAAGTCCACTTTACGTTGGTGTTCCTTTGTCTTGTGCATACAGACATAGGGGTCCGTAGTTTGAGCCTTGGCACTATCCTAGACTATTCTATATAGAATAGTCTAGGATAGTGCCAAGGCTCAAACTACGGACCCCTATGTATACAGACGCACCAGGCTGTCTCGTGAGGCTGGTACACTGCCCACTGAAAAGATGGCAGTGGAATCAAGTCACTTTTGCGGTATAATCCCGTTTGAATTTTATATTTGCGGAGGCGTGGTCAACGTCATTCAAAATGACCGTTTTGGGTGCGACAGCGTCATGATATTGGGCTGGATTCCATATCAGAGCAAAAATAATCTGGTCATTATTCAAAGAAACTTAAATGGCGTATGATATTCTACGGAAACTTTCTAGTCTGGTAATTTCATTCTAACTTTAGAGCATGTCACTATTCTCCAGCAGGATCACGCCCGTCTACACGATGCAAGACACACACTGAATTTTTAAAGTTACAGAATGTGGACGTGGTAGACTGGCCAGCCAGATTGTTGCATCATACGCCATCATACGCCAATCGAACACCTCTGAGACCATCTAAGGACGGGTGTAGGAGCAGGGATGACGTCAATAACGTAAAGATGTAACGTCAAATACTCGTACCCCCTTGCGTAACACGTAACGTCAACATTTTTGAAAAACGCGATTTTATCATAGCTGAGGTGTATCAATAAGATTTTTTTGACATAAATTGCAACAATATTGTTTTTTCTACTTATTTCATATACTATGTAAATAAGAACTATACAGACGTTTTCTAGATGTTCCAATGTTAATTTTGGATGTCATAACTAGTCAATAATCATTATTGTCTTAGGTTAAAATCTTTTTAGAAAAAGTCAGGTGCGAAAATAAAAACTAAATCATTTTGAGTACAGTAAGTTTTAAAATGTCACAATTTTCATTTCTAGCCTCTCGTTTTTTTTAAACGACAATCTTGTTTTCTCTTTCTTTCAAAATGTTTTGTCTGCAACTTCTGTCCGGTGTGCGGAGCCGAAAGGTAGCGCGTCGGATTCACGATCAAGCGGTCCCTAGTCCAATCCCCAGTAGCTGAGGTTGTCCTTAGCTTCTCATTGGCCGACACATTCGGTGCGAGTACTGCTTGTGTGTTTCCCAGGAAGCATACTCGGGAGGAATTAAATAAGCTTCTAGCTTTCGTCCTTTTAGATCTATGTATTACGGATTTCATTTGATCTGACACTGACCTTTACTAAAAAATGTGTTCATATTTCGCATATGGCGTAAATCATAGTACATAGATATAACAGGTACACAAGAAAATATTACTGATTCTCCGTTTACCACCCGTGGATATAATGACACATCTTAATAAAACGTATGTTAACAACATACTATCGAACTAAAACCACTGCAATTTTGCATGTGATGGTCGAACCTTGCAGGTGTCTTACACCTGCAAACTTCAAACAAATGTATGCAAAATTGTAATTAAAATATAAGAATATTTCCCCATTGTTTACATCGGTAAATTTTGTAAACATGTGCCACAATAGCGTGACTGGACTATAGAAATCAAGATGAAATCTCAGTAACCGAACACTGTCACGCCATTTTACCCCCTCCCCAACAAGTATTGAAATAGGGAACGATTTCACCCAAATAGTCGTGACATAATTTCGAACAAACAACAGTATTTCATGGGCGTTGTTGTAAAATCTCGTAACTACGGCTTGATTCAAGCCGTAGTTACGAGATTCTATAACAACACCGACGGTTTATCAAAACAAAACGGTAAACATAGTCTATTTTTAGCACAAAATTCATTGCAGTTGGAACAGTGCTAATGTTTGTCGTTTTGGTAAAGGATAAGACAGTCACTTTGACTTGGATGCAAAAAAGGGTCAATAAATAGGAAACGATTTTCTCCTCTTAACAGTGACGTATTTTCGGACAAACAAATAGTATTTCCTGGGTGTTGTTATTAAATCTCGTAACTACGGCTTGATTCAAGCCGTATTCAAGCGGTACTTAAAGAGATTTTATAACCAGCTGATAACAACATCGAAGGTTTATCAAAACATAAAACTAAACGTAGTCTATTTTTATCACAAAATTCATTGCTTTTACAGTTCATAATTATGTTATCGCCTCAATTCCTGCATATCCGTTTTGTTTTTGTTGATAACCTTCGTCGCTGTTGATTGAATGTGAGGCAGATGTCACCGGGTCAAGAGCTCGAACCAACAAGCAAGAACACTACAATTTAGAGTCCGGCTCGCTTCTAACTTAGCTATATACTCTCTTAAAACAGAGTACATTGTCTCTTTGTTCTTCTAAGATAGAATGTCGTATTTGATGAGTCAAAAGACCTCGGCTTTGGAGAGTAACTGCGTTAGGGCCAATGTCACCTTCGTTGACCGCTTTGGTGTTTCGGTTCTCGTTGTTTGTTATTGCGTGGCATTTACATTTTCCTTTTCTAGCCGTAGACGACTCCAGGAGTACCTTACAAAAATGATACTGATGCAAAATGTGGTTCCGACCCAGGTTATTTGAACGCCTGTCCAAATCATTAGTAAGGCAAGCGCTTGAATGATCCATGTCATAATGTTTATAGTTATGTAGTCAGTTATACCGTGAGATCTAAGGAAATAGCCAGCCCCGATAACTCCTAACGTAACAAAATATGCCTTTAAAACCTTCCGACCGAAGTCGATCACAAGGAATTCAAACCAGAAAATATATAAACAAAAAGGAAAGAATCCAACGACGTACAAAGCTGATCCAACAATATAGTGAACAAAACTTCTGGCCATTGAAAATAGAATCAGCCCTATTACAATCTTCATGGTGTTTTCTAAGTCGAAGTAAGTAACCTTAAAGTGCAAATTAAAATCTCCGTCAGCATCGACCAAAATACACGACGTTTCAGTTATATCCATTTTGTCATACAAGTATCTTCCATGGTTTGAAGTGACTATCCAATTCAAAGTTGTCCAAGTCGATTTTGCTGTTTCCTCTAAATCCGCGATAGACTTTCCATGGTGCACGATAATATACATGTACTGCACACCTAAGAAACCTTTTTTCTCTATTTCAATTAATCCGGAAGACAGTAATCCAAGCATTCCGATACCCCCATGGCAAAATATAGTGTAAACTCCTTTGCCGTCTGTTACCCTGACATCCTTCGTAAAATCGTGTGTAAGAATATAACAATTCGGTGATGCGGCACAAATGGACATTTCGCCTTCCAAATGTGAGAAACTAGAATTAATTTGACAACTCAAGAAACTCAGCGCGAGCCAAAACCCGAAGTTCAAACACCGACACATATTTTTGGTTTAGTATCACACACACACAGCGGCAACTTCTACGTGTTTAACAAATATTAGATCTAACGACTTAATTCACCGAAACCATTGAAGTGCGACTATTTTCAACGAATAGCTTCTATTAATAGTTTCGGTTTCGTTTTGAGGATAGAGCCTATTTGACATGTATGGACATGTGAAACGTCTTGCAAAAAGGCATTACACAGGCTGACTAGCATTTAAACATTTCGATCGAAGATATTTTAGATAGTTTACCTTTCTGGTTCTATATATCTACTTATGAAATTTGATATCTGAATAACCCGCACTAGATCCAATTTAGTGTCATATAATTTAGCATAACTACATATACTTATAGCGACATCGCGTTCATAACATTACACCAAGGTTTTGAAAAAAATGTGACCCTTAACATGTCATTCGCACAAAATGTTTTAATTTCTGACATATAGATTGTGAATTCTCTTAATTTGAGAACTATTCTTTGAAGGATAATTTTTCCTTTCTAAGCAAAGCATGGTCATTCGATGAGAATGAAAATGGGTTTGGTCACATTTAAAACCTTTCAATTTATGTTTAGGGGATAAAAAGTGGTAATAGACATTTACACACCGAGATCGATTAACGATAAAAATAACCGAGTACGGATTATTGAAGCGAAAGACCGAATAAAGAGGGTTCTTACAAATGTAACGGGATTTTTTGATATGTAGAAATGACATGGTTGCAAGTTTGAGAATATTTAAAAATAGTTTTTCCTCAATTAGCGCCAATATTGTTTGGCAGCAGCTTTCAAATTAGAAAAAAAATCAAATAAATGCTGTTTTATAAGGGGTTAACCATTTCCCAAACAAAACCTGCCTTGACTTCCATAATACAAAATGATTCAAAAAACATTGACTTGAAGTAGGAAAATGCTATTGATCAGCATTTCTCCTTTTGTCTCAACATCTTATTGTGAAATCAAATTCTTTCTACCATTTTGCCATCTGCGCGAGATATCAAATGAGGCTAACCCTAAGAATTGTTCGTTTGGGAAATAGGTTGATATATGCGATAAATTATGCACACAGATCAAAATGCTAAGTCTGACTAAATTCAAAGCAAAATGAAATGTGCCTACGCAAGTGACTTCGGACTCACATTAATTAACCCTTTCCCAAACAAGACCTGGTTTTGACGTCCCAAATAGAAAAGGCTTGAGAAAACATTGAAACAAAAGAAGAAACTGCTGATAACCAGCAGTTTCTCCTTTTGTCTCAATATTTTCTGTGCCATATTTTACACAAATCCTATCTTAAGAAACATCCATTTTGTCATCTGTGGCAGTTTTTGAAGTGGATCACCCTAAAATTCTGTCGGTTGGGAATGGGTTAACAAACAAGTCCCGGTCTTTTGAAGATATCTATTATTTTTTATGATCTCTTCTTGTTTGATTGGCTAAATGGTTCGAATAATATAATGTCACTTGTGACGCTAAAAGGTTCAATCTGAGAAGTTCCTCAATCCAACGTATAAAACGGACTAGGCCCAACAGAGGTAAACAAGATGTCCAGTTTTGGGAAATTAATGTAACAGTCCTGGTTCCCGAAAAAAAACTTAAGTATATTCTCAAACTCAAATCTGAGCTCCGTACTCAAATTACACGAAATCCACGTGAACTTCAATCGAATACCCTTCAACGTTGAAGAGTATTCCATTGAAGTTGAGTATGTACTCATGAGTATGTGCTATCAGGGTCAGATTCAGAAAATTATCTTCGAATGAACAGTTTCGATCCCAAACATCCCGTGCAATTGACTAAACGCCAATCGACAGATCGCTCCGCCCAACATAGAATTTAGGACAAACAATGGGAATGTGATCGTTAATAGGGAACGATTTTATCTAGTTAATCCTGACGTAAATTCGGACCAGCAAAATAGTATTTCGTAGGTGTCGTTACAAAATCTCGTAACTACGGCGAGATTTTATAACAACATCGACGGTTTATCGAAACATAACTTTAAACCTAGTCTAATGTTAGCACAAAATTCTTTGCCATTGGCATGTCGATTGTTTTGATAGTCACTCCATAAATCGATACAATAACACGTGCAACGAAGAACAATTGGGGCATGACATTTTTCTGATCGCCCATTGGCTAATCGATGTTTTTGGTTGACAGTCGGCGTTTGGTCAATTCGCTCAGATAGATTAGGATCGTCACCATCCCCACTTCCCACATGGGGTGGACTTGATTGGGCAACTCCGTTTTACTCGGAGTAACGTTTTCACTCCAAACCCAATCAAGTGCCGAAAATCCACTCTCGGATCTACTCAGAGTACTCCACCTACCGAGCAGGGGCGTTTGTGAGTTTGACGTCATCAACATGGTTTCTGATAGACGATAAAAATAGAAATAGTTTGGTATAATGTTCTATCAATCAATTTAACGGATATGAAAGACAAAATTACAACTGAAAAGACATCAGATTTTACTGAAGAAACTAAACAAACATCTTTGACATATTCGTTCGCGATTTTGCGATAGGGAAATTATTATTAAATGCAATAATTATCTGTTTTGTACTCCAAAACCACTCCAAAACACTTGATTGGAAATCGCTGCTCAGAGTACTCCAAACTGAGAGTGGATTAGATCAATCAAGTCCACCCATGGTCAATTTTAGCATATGTTGCCTCACATTGTTATTTATTTCACTCCTAATTGAAAAGGTGAAATGTATTGATGATTTTCTAAAACTGTTGTATCACGTGATTATCCACCAAGTAATTGTTACAAAACTCATGGCAGTTCAGGCCCGTAGGAAGCAATTTCATATGGGGGGCTAAAGCCCCTGTCCCTCATTATTGGGGGCTAATTTGGATTTTCCCTAAATTGTCAGTGTAAAATTAAGAAAATTCGGCATTTTTGGCCAACTTTGGGGGAGGGGGGCTTAGCCCCTAGCCCCCCCTCCTGTTCCTACGGGCCTGCAGTTTCCAAGGAATTTGAGGAAAGATATGTAGTAAGTAGGCTAGACTGCACACAGTGGTTTTCTACCATTTGATGTGGCGACCTAGTTTATAAGCTCAATGCAGTGTTTCATTTACCTGCGAGATCCGGGACATTTTCCTACCAGTTTTCCAGCAGGTCCCAAATTTTTTGTTTCAGCGAGACCCTGGTCTCACTAACATTGAGGATTTTGTAAGGAAAGTAAGGAAGAGGTCTCATAATTGTCCTGCAGGTCCCATTGATCTGGGACTCAGTGAGACCCTGGGACCCATATATCAAAAATTGTAAAATAATCACTGTCAATGATTCCATTATGATTTTGTAACTAGAAATCTATCCCTGAAGTTGATAAAATACCCCCGTCACTACATTTGTCCGAACAAGCATTTTTGTCGACAAAGGGCAATAACTCCAAAAATGTGTTCAACAGAGTAATGGTTCTTCTGCACTACACCTCTCCACAGTGAGATCTATCAACCTATGAAATCTCATGATTCTATCTTTGATACTTTTTGAGTTATGCTCCGAAAAGGTTTATACACGAACAGACAGACGTACGGACAGACATGCTGATTCCAGCATACCCCCAAAAACATTCGTTTTGCGGGGGTATAATAATAAGGTTCCAACATTATCAATGATCGTACAAACAAATACACGTAACACCGTTATGATTTCACGTCCAAATTAGTCTGCCATACGCTCATTGATAATTTGCACCCATGTTATGTACAAAAGACAATTCATTCTCCCATGCAAAACGTTTCATGGTCCGGGAATCAAAATTCTGGTCCATAGATTACCCACAATCATTTTACCAAATGACCGATTATACAGATCTCAAATCCCAAACTACAATAGGGAAATACATTCTAGCAAAGCAAGAAAAACTGCCTTAATGGCCTTGTGACTTACTGACTCAACTGACCTGTTAGCAACTGTAGTCCATTCACTGTCTTTGACACATGTTTACGAATGTCACATTTGTGAAAAAGGTAGAAACTTTTTTTTTTAATTTCAAATACAATTTTGCATTTGTTGGTTCGAATCTTGCAGGTGTCTCACACCTGCAAGATTCGAACCATCACATGCAAAATTATAGTATTTTAGAGTTCACTATTGTGTTGTTTAAAGATTTTATTTTGGTAATCATGTGCCATATCGTGACCCAACTTTAGTAGTAAAACACCAAAAATCAAATCTCTATCGTAGTTTTCAACATTTATTTTCATCATCATGTCATTGTACAGTTCTTTATACAGACAACATAAATTCACTACATAAGTTACAAGACATGGGAATACCACAATGTCAAATCAATGTCTTGATTCTCTATTTACGACAGCTTAAGACGTGCAAATATGTTCAAATTCTTTTTACATTTAGCCCATTACCATACGGCAAAAGTTTGGACTGTACCAATTTGAAAGATGTTAAGACGACAATTTCAAGTTGATAGAAAATTAAAATCTTTCCATTTTGGGTTAGAAAACATTGTGGAAAATGAAGAAATTGCTTGTCACAAGCAATTTCTTCATTTTCCAAAATGCTTTCCCCAGTCCTTTCTTATGAAGGAGTCAAAAGGTGTCACTGTGCATTAATAGGTGAATGGGTTCGAAAAGTGACGGTATTCAACCGTGCACTTTACAATTGCAAAGGCAAAAAGCTAACGCTTTATTTTTTTATCATTGTTTTATATATAAAATTGGAAGTATCGAACAACGGATATCTTTCTTAGTGTAATTAAACAATGCATTTGAATTCGAGACAACAAATTGTCAATAAATTATAGTCCATGTGAAGCATAATCATCCTTACTACTGCATGTCCGATTGCTTTATATTGATAACCTTGATAAACATTCGGTGATGTTGATTGAATGTGAATAATGTCGTCACGGCCGTAGTCCGAACCAAGAACACTACATTTATAAGTTAGATCCCGACTCGCTTCCAGCTACGCTACGACCAATGCCACCTTCGTTGATCGCTTTGGTGTTTCGGTTCTCGTTGTATGTAATTGCATGGCATTTGCATTTCCTTTTTTTACCCGTTGATAGCCGTGGATGACTCCAAAAGTAGCCTACAAAAATCAAACCAATGCAAAATGCGGTTCCAACCTGGGTTATTTGAATGCCTGTCCAAATCAGTAATAAGGCAAGCGCTTGAAGGCTCCATGTCATTATGTTTATAGTTCTGTAGTCTGTTACACTGTAATATCTATAAAAATATCCAGCACCGATATATCCTATTATAACACAATAGATCGTTAATAAAGTCCAACCACCGACAAGCATAAGAATACAAAACCAAACCAAGGTGGCAACAGTGGCAAAAATATAGCCCTTAAGTAATTGCCAATTTTGCTTATGTCGTTGCTTCTTTCCCTGGTGCGATGAGAAACTAGGCAACAAATGATATACACAAAAATGAAAGAATCCAACGACGGACAAAGCTGATCCAACGATATAATGCGGAATATTTGCTTGGCTTAAGTTTCTAGCGATTAAAAATAGGATCAACCCTATCACGATCTTCATGATGTTTTCTAAGTCAAAGTAAGTAACCTTAAAGTGCAAATTAAAATCTCCGTCAGAATCGACCAAAATACACGACATTTCAGTTATATCCATTTTGTGATATCTTTCTTGTTTCCAGTTTATCCAAGTCGATTTTGCTGTTTCCTCTAATTTCGCTACAGACTTTCCATGATGAACCATGATATTCTTGGCACCTAAGAAACCCGGTTGTTTCTCTATTTCAATCAATCCGGAAGACAGTAATCCTAACAGTCCGCTAATACCCTCGTGGCAAAATGTTGTGTAAAGTCCTTTACTGTTTGTTACCCTTATATTCTTATTAAAATCGTGTGTAAGAATATAACAATTCGGTGATGCAACACAAATGGACATTTCGCCTTCAAAATGTGCGAAACTAGAATTAATTTGACAATTCAAGAAACTAAGCGCAAACCAAAACCCGAAGTTCAAACAACGACACATATTTTGTATCTAATAAAACACACAACGTGTAAGCAAATATTGGATCTGACAGCTTATCACCGAAACTATTAGTTCGTCGCTTTGCAACGAAAGCCTCGTAACTGCAGCTTAAAACAATATGCAGTTACGATGTTTTCGTTGAAAGGCAGCGATACACCCTGATACAGTTCCAAATTTTTAACCGTGACCTGCGCATGAAGTGAGCAAACAAAAGGTCACGTGGTCTTTTTACTATATAATTCATTGTGCGAGTCGTTATTTTTCGCGCGAGCAATTTTCATTTATTCTGCCTAAGTATTAAGAATATTTTATACAGTCATTTGCGTTAATTATTAGAGTTTTCAGTTACAGGAATATTTTTGCAACTTTGATTGAAAAAAAGAGATTTTTTGGCTTGTAATCATTCGTACCCTGTCTCCATCGCCCATTACCACCATGCAAGTTCAGGATGAGCTACTGCTTTTGAAAACCATATAAAAAGAATTTTGCAGGAGCAAGTGAGCTCCTTAGTACTGTCCAAGTGTGAGCGGTAATATTTTGCATGTGTTTGTGCTCTAGATTAGAGCCAATAATGGACAGGTCACAGGATGGATTCCCAGCCGCGGAGCGTGGACAATTATAAATTAACTTATTGCTGAAATATTGTTGAGAGGCGTTAAATTAAAAAAGAGAAATGAAAAGAAAAATGTTTTAAACTTTTACCAAACAAGAAATGTTAATGTTTTGACTGTCAAGGGCGGATCCAGGATTTTTTTCAAGGGGTGGGGGGTGGGGGTGGGGGTGAGGTCTAGCCCAAAAGATGTCTTTAAATTTGTGAATTTTGTAATGTTAGATACCATACTAACGCTGTGTAGTCAAAATTCGATTTTCGACCTATTCAAGGCGGGGTCCGGACCCCCGACCCCCTTTTAGATCGGTCTTTGACTGTCTTACAGAGATTGTTTCAAAAATCATTTCAAGGGGCAAAATAATGAATTACTTTTAATCAGCATTTTCTCCTTTTGCCTCAAGGTTTTCGTTACTATATTACTATATTTTTCATGGGGGTCCAAGCCCAATTGCCGGGGGGGGGGGGTCCACGCCCAAATGATGACTTAAATGTGTTAAATTATATATTGACGCTTTAATTATATAGTCAACATTCAATTTATGGCTGATTCCGGGGGAGGGGAGTGCGGACATCCCGACCCCCTCCCCCCCCACTCTAGATCCGCCCTTGCACTAAAAAAACTACTTTCATGATACCCATTCTGTTATCTGCAAGAGCTTCCAAATTGAATCAGGTGCCGTTTAGGAAAGGGTTAAGCCGCTGTCAAACTTGAAAAGTCTAAATAATTTGTCGTTTGGGAAATGGGCTTTAACAGCTATGTTTTTATTATCAAATTGATCTACCATAATGAATTATCTTTCTTCATAAACCTTTCGGCACTGACATAACCATCTTCACACTGAAAATGGCATGTTTCGTACTTTTTTTGTTGGGGAAGGGGGTTTGTAACGTGAATATGACAGTTTAACCTTGCGGCTAGGTCCTCGAAAGATCCGAGGATACTACTTTTTCGGAGGGTCAAAAATGACTTAAAAGCCGATAAAGGCCATAAATGGGAGTCAGTCAATGATATCCCGTCGAGATTCACAGAGGAATCATCACTAAACGGTGTGTGATTCCTCTTAAACTTCTTCTTTCCTCCGTTCATTTCCATTGTACGTTGGATGCTTTACTCACATTTGGGTCAGAGCCTCGATCTGGCATCAAAAAGTGTTACTATTTTTAGTAACAAATTGGAAGTGGATCTGGGTGTATTGAGCGTCTATGAACTCGGAGCAGGTACAAATATTTTCAAGGAACTAAAATCTAGTTTCGGTTTCGTTTTTATGCCTATTTTTCAGACATATGAACCGTCTTTCAAAAAGGGCTAATCTGACTGCTCAGTCTGACTAGAACCTATTTTTCAGACATATATGGACCGTCTTTCAAAAAGGGATAATCTGACTGCTCAGTCTGACTAAAACAGAAATTATTCCACCCGATGATATCTTAGATTTTTATTTATTCATTAATTAACCCTTTTCCCAAACGATAAAATTGTAAGGTGATCCACTTCAAAAACTGCTACAAATGACAAGATGGATGTCATCAAAGAAAGGATTTGTGTAAAATATGGCATAGAAAATATTGAGACAAGAGCTTCGCAGAGCGGCGCATATACGCCCGAGAGGGGCTTGTCAGTAAAAATTTGCCATTTTTTTTCAATTCAAGGGCAGATAATTCAAACATGAAAAGTTATCAAAATTTTGTTTGCACAACAAGACACCATAGAGATTGATTGTGGCTAGTTTGATTAAATTCTGGTTGAAAATGTAGAAGTAGCGCACAGGAGAAAATGGGCATTTTTCCTTAAATTCAAGGGCAGATAATTCAAGAACGAAAACAGTTATCTAAATTCTGTAAGCGGTGTGCACAACTAGCGCCATGGAGATTCATTGTGGCAAGTTTGATCAAATTCTGATCAAAACTGTAGGAGGAGTTGCGCACACAAGAAAATGGACATTTTTTTTTTTAATTTAAGGGCAGATAATTCAAGAACGAAAAGAGTTACCTGAATTCCGTAAGCGGTGTGCACAACCAGACACCATGGAGATTTATTGTGGCAAGTTTAATCAAATTCCGACCAAAACTGTAGGAGGAGTTGCGCACACAAGAAATTGCTAACGGACGGACGGACGGACAGACGGACGGACAGAGACAGACGGACGAGCGGGGCCATAACATAATACGACCCTTCGGGCGTATAACAAAAGGAGAAACTGCTGGTTATCAGCAGTTTCTTCTTTTGTCTCAATGTTTTCCCAAGCATTTATAAGAGGGACGTCAAAACCAGGTCTTGTTTGGGAAAGGGTTAATTCATTTTTGCCTCCCTGTATCTTTACTAAAGGGAAAAAAGTTAAGAAACATTTTTCGACCAAAATATTTTTGCAACGCAAAAGGTATAGAATAAATTTTCTGATATCGGTATCATTTGCCAACTTGAACAGGTAACTCATAAACAAATGATGCAGTTTGTTCACGCCTTTCTCCCCGGTCAAGTCAGTGCTAAAATGACGTCTTGCGCGAGCACACGTATACATCACGATGGATAATCACGTGATACAATATTTTCAGAAAATCTTCAATAATTTTGTAAATACTGGACCGATTTGAATTCGGTTTGAAGTAGAGAATGTGGACAGACGTCGCGCATTAGATGGACGTCAAATATCTTACCGTGAAAAACGCCAGCCCACCGAAATGTGTCCACCGCCTTGTGCAAGAACAAGGATGCATACTAGTAGTTTAACACTTTCTCAAAGAAGACCCGACTTTGACGCCCCTGATGTAAAACCTTGGGAAACGTTGGAGCAAAAGAAGAAACTTTGACAAACAGCATTTTCTCTCTTTGTCTAAATAATTTCTAGTAGATCTATCTATTATTTATAAATTCTGTGTTTTCTCAGCGCCCTATTTTTCATCTGTGTCAGCTTTGAAACTGGAACATGCAAAATGTTTGCTATTTGGAACGGGTCAAGTACAGTAGCCCCAAGGTAATCTGATGTTTATAAACAAACTTTTAAAACCTAAAAATATGTTATTATAGTGACGCACGTGCAAATCATTGCGTCAATATTATGTAAAATACTTATTATCATCAATATGATTTCGTTTTGACCAGTATAACCTAGAATTAGTAAAAGGGTATGGTCTTTATTGTTTGGCGGGAATCGGAAAATCTAGGGACCACTATATTCACATGTACCCTAGTGACCTCGTTTGGCACCTCATTTTGAGCATGTCTTACACACGATAGTGACAAAGTGAATTTGTATAATTGGACATCGAGTCGTGAGCCGCGACGAAAGGTTACGGTATATTCCAATATATACTCCTCACAAAAAGTTAAGCAACAAAGATGCTTTTCTTTCTCAAATGTGTTTTATCACATCTAATGATCTATGTTTTATACAATACAAAGTTGGGGTCTTATTACACAAATTACGTTAAATGATTGGGAAAATCATCAAACAATAACAAAGTTACAGATCCTCGAAAACCGTCCCGACGAAACATTGGTGCAAAACATCACTCGCCAGCAGTTCAGAATGTGTAAAAAGTTGTTTTCCGGCCACTTTGGGCCATGATCGAGCATCAAGTACCTGGTATGACCCCTACGATGTTCAACACACGCCCGAACACACCTTGGCATCTAGCAGATTTGTCTGTCTAATGTCCCTTGTGGATTGATCCTCCATTCTGTCTGCAAGACCCGTTGCAGTTCATCCAGAGTCTGTGGGCGAACATGCTGACCATAGACACGCCCTCAAAGAATGTCCTTTGTATGTTCTGTCGAAATAAGGTCTAGAGACGTAGCAGGCTAGTCAATAGAGAGGTTTCGATTTCAAACTTGTACGTGTGCGTGTACGTGTACTTGTAACTACACGTACACGTACACGTTTCTATCTAGGGAAGGTTTCGATTTCCAACTTGTACGCGTACGTGTACTTGTAGCAGGTGATTAGGGAAAGGGTTAAAAGGGTTAAAAACTGTACCCGTTTCAAAACTAGAAGTGTTTTTGGAAAGCACCAGCGGAAAAGAAGAAAATTCCAGCATTTCCCCCCCCCCCCCCCAATTCCAGATCTACCCTTATTGAAAAACTTCAGCAAAAAATATTAAAAATGGTCAGAATTTCCTTCGGAAACTTATCTGAAAATGACAGTAGATCTAATATGAAAATAAGGCAGAGCCTCTAACCGGGGTCAAGATATAGGTCTAGTAGTTGTTATTTTCTATCATATTCATGATTTGCAAGGACGGATCCAGGATTTTTTTTCAAGGGGGTCCAAGCCCAAATTATGGCTTAAAATGTAGTAAATATGTAACTTTACACTGAATTTATATAGTCAAAATTTAATTTTTGGCCAATGCCAGGGTGGGGGGTGGGGGGGGGGGGTTCAGACCCCCCGACCCTACCTCTAGATCCGCCCATGCATTTGTGATTCTTTAATGATAATCTGGTAGTAAAAGACAGATTCAGTGACGTGAAAAAATTTAGCTTTTGAATTAGTAAGAGAAGTCGTTTAGTGGTGTAGGTCCAAAGCCATAGCCTAATTATTATTGTATTTGGCCAAATGCAAGGGAAAAAAAAGAAACCTCAAATCCTTGTTTCAATTTGAGTTCTCAAGACAACATTCTACGTTTGTCTAGTCTTTTTCATAAGCCTTCAGAATTGAAGAAGACAAAGACAGATCTATGATGTATTGGAAAGGGTTTGTTCATGATTGACGTGCAAACTCCTGACATATCAGTTAGAATTAGAATACGTTCAGCTTGGTCTCAATTTTCTTTTCTTTCAAATAAAAATAATAATTAAAAAAAAAGTTCAATCCGGTCACTCATGACTCATTATTTATAATGTAGAATCACTATTTTTGTCGTCCAAGGTGACTTCTTTGACCCTTTCAAAACAAGACACGATTTTGGTGTCCCTTAGAGACGACAAAACGAAAAAAATCAGACAAAAGATATACTTGTTGAAAATCAAACATTTCTCATTTTGTCTGTATATTATCTGTGCTATATTGTAAATTGATCGTATGCTATCTTTATCAATGGCGAATTCGTCGTTTGCAGCAACTTTCAAATTGAACGACCCTCAAATATTGTCTTTTGAGAAAGCGTGAAATTGGACCAGTAGATCTGTATACATTGTACTTCCATTATTTGGCCAAAACGTAACCCTTACTCAATTCAGCGATATTGTATGAAAGCTTAACGGAAAATGTCTATAGTTACTAAAACGTTGAGACAAGAGAAGAAATTTCTGATAACTAGCATTTTCTACTTTTGTACAAATGTTTCCGAAGCCTTCTCCATCTCCATGATAATCGTCAAGAAGGTCTTGCTTGGGAAAGGGTTGACACGAGATGCTGAGATCTATGTATATTTTGCTGTGAAACAGCCTTTAGGCCTAATGAAGAATTCTCAAAATGATTAGATCTATAAATCTTTTCCTTCATTTTCCCCCAATATTTCCTTCTAGTCTAGATCTAAAATATTTTTTGGTTAGAAAATGGAAAATCTATTTTCCTTTCAAATTAGCTGGCGCTTCTAGCTCCGATATAAGATAAACGGGTTTGAATAATAATTCACAAATCCTACACCCCGCAGACAGAATTGACGTGGACTAAAAAACTTCTAACGTCGTAGTCATTTGATAAAAGACGCGCGTTTCCAAACAACGCTACTTGACGTCTGATAACGCGCGGGAAATGGAACGTCGCGAGAACGCAGAAAAATCCATGTTGACGTCATATCGGCTAGTTATATGACCAATTGGATCACCAAGGACAACTCTATCGAATCATACCTTGGATGCATCTCGAAGAACTACTTTCAGACTATGAATAGAATAGAATAGAACAATAATTCAAAACGTTCGTCTGTGACTAATGTCAACAATGACGCGACAATGATACTGAAATACATTGTTTGCAGTTCCAGTGTCCTCTCTTTTTAGAATGATTACAACCTGCAAGTCCCGCAAGTTGCTATGGTTGTGCATTTGGTTGACCTCGAAAACTACTTTATGAAGCGTAGCTACTTCCGGCTAAGAAATCCAATTTTTTTCAAGATTTCTTCATACACACACTTCCGAGTCGATGATTCGATCTTTGGTCGACATTATCCGAGGATATCCGAACGGTTATATGACGTCACAAAGTCAAAAACTGACTGGTTCACTAAACTCGGATATTTCAATGTCACGGGACCCCAGACAACGGAGGTAATTAGCACTAAACCAATTCACAATCTCAATATCTTGGATAAAGCCTGGCAAAAGGACAACCGAGGGTTTCCGAAAACCGGAAAAAATTCAGAACGAGACTCGTGCAACTCAACCCAAAAACACAATACAAGCACTGAAATCTATACGCCCACAATACCGTAAGCCGTGGTCAATTCCATTGACCCCGGTATAAATTTCACTTTAATAAACTTGATCTAGATCTACTAAGTTTGAAAAGGCGTCAACTGCATAAATCCTATGCAGGGTTAGTGGGTAAATACTTGCGGTACTGACTCTATGTACTGGCATAAATTGGGTTAGGAAATGTCGTTGATACGACCTGTATTAAACACGCTGTAACTTTCAAACTATTCTTGTTAGGATACCACTCACAAGTATATTCTCATTAAAAATGCATGAATTACCTCATGCATTCATTTAAACACCTAGAAACTGTACCAATTAAGAATAAAAAGCTACAAGTTTTTACTTGCGTGTAAATCGGCCTCTACAAGTTTTCGACGTGTAGCGAGAGTGATAAATAATCACAAAGTGATGACGTCATAGTGACGTTTTGCACAAAAATTACTCGTACACGTAGAAGTAGGCGTACAAGTTCGGAATCGAAACCTCTCTAATATGTCTGATGTTGTTGGTCCACAGAACTTCAGTCACAATTCCAGAACGATAGGGACGGGCATTACCATCCAATAACATAACAGTTGGATCTGTTTACTGTGCCAGAAGGATGATAACAGGCGTGATGATCTCGTAAATGCACCTTACACCAGTCATTGACCCTCGTCTGATGACAACCAGCTCTGTTCTGTGGCAAACACTGATACCTCTCCAGACCATCAAACTCCCACGTTCATATTGGAGCGATGTTACAGTCTGCAAACCGCTCATTACCGTTTCTCCACACATGTGTAATGCCATCATTAGAGTCAAGGCAGAATCTTGACGAGTCAGCTATGAGTTTGTGACGCCAACGAGTGACCCTCAGTTTTGATGTTGATGTTCCAATATTAATCTTTGCCGTCGATGTTTTTGGGGAAGTTGGATCCGTTGAAGTTGTATCCTGGACCTTAGACCTTCCGTGTGAAAAATGTTCCTCGCGGTTTGGATGGAAAGTCTGTTTCCTGACACCCTCTGAAGGTCATTTTCCAGCGATCTGACCGTTGTAAGCCAGTTCCTACGGACTAAGGTTGCAACATAACGGTCTTCACAAGGTGTTGTTACTCTTAGACGACATGAACGTGGTCTCTCTGACATCTGTCCAGTTTGATTATATCAGGTTATTGCTCTTCAGTCAATACTGCGATGAAATTTAAAGTGAATGGCAGCAGCAGTCTTGGTTGCCCCACCCTGTAGCATTCCAACAATTTGAGCCACTTCAGTTGGAGTCAAGTGCCGTATTGGCATGATTCAAATGTTGATGACATCAAAGGTGTCAAATTGACGCGTTTTAAGCACATACGGGGCTAATGCCAAGTTTGAAATCCGTATATGCGACACATTTTGCATGCATGTTTTGGGGGTGAGTGTGTTCTAATCACGTGATAGCTGTTTTCGGAGACGATAACATTCAGTATTCTTTTAAGTGTGTTTAATCATAGATATGGCTGTCCAAATAACGAATCTGTGCAAAAATTTCGCCGTGTATAAAAAGAATATTGAGAGAATTACTTTTGTTGCTTAACTTTTTGTGAGGAGTATATATAAATAGGCAGGAGTGCCTATGTAACCGCAAATAAAGATCCATGCGACTCCTGGTGGGATTCGATCCTTGGAGCTCTCTAGCCCTACGCGAACACTCTATCACGTCGCTATAAAAGCTAGCTTGTACGGCGAGATAGTATAAGTGCGATTTATACTACACCCGGCTATGTACACCTATTTTCCACTGAATAAAACGAACAATGACAGGTACTGTGTGCTGTCCGCGGTGACGTGTGAGTTCAGTAGCTGTATCCAGATTATCGTCGATTTATGACAGGGAGACGAGTTCGAGCCATAGCTTTTTATAATTCGAAACCCCTCTTCCCCCGTCAATTTAGACTCGCTGATCTTTGATCACTCACAGGTCGTTGTCTACAGATCTATAGTCGTGTAGACTGGAGTACACTCACTAATTTTCAGTCAGTGTATAATCACGTGACTAAGAATTTCCGATAATCTTCAATAATTTTGGTAATACATAACCAATTTGAATTTGGTTTGAAGCAGAGGTTAGACATTGACAGGAATAAGTTAGACGTGTTGGATTTAAAAACTAGAAAGACCTGAAGGTATTGAGTCGCTCCACAGGCCTGAATTTCTTGTGGTTTACTATAAAAAATTTGAAAAGTTTATCTAAATGCTTAAACTGATATATTTTTAAATTCTTGTGATTCTTAGAGCAGAAACAAAGTAAAGAGACGCAATTATGTGGTCAAAGCGAAAAGAAGGTAAATGATTGACTAATATTTTGGGGATTTTTAGAGTGATGATAAAGTTGAAAACTGTTATTATGCCAAATTCAAGGGCATATAATTCAATATGTAAGTTAATAATTGCGGTAGACTAAGGGAAGTAACTTTTGATATGAGCAATTTAAAGTTCAGTGAGAGTTGTTTTTCTTTATGATAATTAGTTCAAGAAGTTGCGATTGTGCATGTGATATAGTGGTCATGAATATAAAGACATTCTGATCTAAAAATATGATTTTGACTTGATAATTTATGTCTTGAACACCACAATAATCAAGCTGAATATTAAACTCGAGCAAGATCTTATGGTCTGTCCACTTTTGTCAGTATTAATCTATATATGTGGCCACAAAAGTGAAAGTGTTGAAAACTGAAATTTTGTCAATTTCTAGGGTACATAACTCAGATTGTAGCAATGCAATCATCCTGAAAATTACACAAAAGCAAGATCTTGTTGTCAACAAGATTCTGTCCAAATATCATCTTGATTTGTTAACAATTATGGTTGTTAGAGTTAAAACACAATCGAAAATGGAAATTTTGTCAAATTCAAGGGCACATAACTCATGATGTAAAATTCCGATCAAGCTGAAAATTAAACCCAGGCAGGATATCATGCTTATATATAGTCTGTCTAAGTTTTGTCCTGATTGGTTCATATTTGTAGATTTTAGAGTAAAAATAAAGTCAAAACCAGCTTTTTTTTACGTTCAAGGGCAGATAACTCAAGTTATTCTGGTTCAATCCAAACTCTTTGTAGGAATCTAAGAGAGGGTCACCCAAGGATCATTCCTGTGAAGTTTGGTTGAAATCCATCCAGTAGTTTCTGAGGAGAAGATTTTTAAAGAAAAAGTTTACTGACGAACGGACGGATGGACGCACGCACGCATGACGGACACACCGCTATGACAATAGCCCGCTGGCCTGAAAGGCCAATGGAGCTAAAAATCAGTTGGTAAAAGTTATTGAAGATCAACCGAAATTTTGGTTGGTCTTCAATAACCTTTTTATCAGCTGATTCTTTGAAGATGCAATACTCCCATCTAATGTGCGACGTATGTCAAATTTGTCCCGTATTAACAAAATCATTGAAGATTTTTTTAATTGTTGTCACATGATTATTCAACGTTATTTGCTCTGGTGATCAAGATTCGCAACTCAATATCTCCATTTTGTAATCATCGACACAATCCTACGACAAATAATTCGTTTGGTTTATTGGGTTTAATGTCGTTTTCAAATGCTATAGTCATATCGCGTCGGATGGAGCATCTAACCATGGATTCCTTTCGTTTCTCATACCAGTGCTACCACAACATTCTAACCGTACCTCCATCTGTTTGCCCACATAGGTTAACAATGCCAAACCATTGGCGGGTGACATTTTGTCAGAAAGGATATTTGCCGCGGCCGGGTATCGAACCCGGGATCGAGTGAGAGGCAGATGCGCTACCAACCGCGCTATGGCCTAGGCCTTATGACAAATAATCCATTTTAATTACCCATCAAACTTGGTGGTACGATCGTTGATAATACGCGTTCCTGGTATCCAACCCATTACCACACAGTGACCCCTTTTGACTCCACTAAAGCAAAGAGTTTGAGAAAACATCATGGAAAATGAATAAATTGCTTGTGACAATCAATTTCTTCATTTTCCACAATGTTTTCTACACAAAGACCCAAAATATGTAAATTTTATTCACTTGATATTGTCGTCTGCAACATCTTTGACTTTGGAGCAGTCTAAAATTTCGTGGTTTGGTAATGGGTTAATAAAGGGAAATATTCTCTCATACACAAAATTTCAGGTCTGAGAATCAAAATTATGGTCCATTGATTACACAAAATTAATTTGAAGATTTTACCAAATACCCGATTATACTGAATGTGCATGGTCCTGAACTAAAAACTACAGTAGGAAATCAAAGTGCTGAGAGCACTGTAATTGGACGTCTCTGATTGATTGAGCGGGATTGTACATGAACGAAAGATATTTAATTCATTCTTCTGTGTTTAATTCTATAAGATCGGTTTCGGACATACGAAATCGGCTTTATTACCAGAAAACCCTTCTAGGACTTCAAATTGATGTGATTGCCGTTTCAAGACAACTGATTTGTCTCTATGAATAATCACTATTCATTTAATTACCAAATTCAATTAAGGCCATGCGAGTAGCACTTTTGTCATCTTGTTTCGGTTTACTATGAGTATTGTCGACAGTTATACTTTTCATTGATTTTATAAAGTACGCTACAAAGCATTTTATTCAAAATGTAAGCCAACGCGCTGCATAAATGAAAGCCGCGATAGCTCACTTAGCAGAGCATTCACCATGTACTCTTTACACGTGTTATATCCGGAAGGCACTGGGTTCGAATTCTACTTAGACATTGTTCTTTTTAATCATCTTTTTTTCGACTTCTATCTCCACCATCGTTAGTGAAAAAACGACCGCAGTGATTCAGAATCGATCTTAACACAAATTCAACGAAATAAAGTAATGAAACGCCGATCATTTACATACAATTCCGCTCAATCACTGAGAGGCGTCTAAATATATTGCTCTAAGCACTTTGATTTTTATTCGTGTTTAGAGTAAAAAAAGAAAAAAAAACACGGTAACAGTTTTCCCTGGTTGTGGTTACAAAACAAATTCAATATATACTTTTCCTGAAACAAAATACCAGATGAATTTGAGCACCTAACCATGGATTCCTCATACCAGTACTACCGCAGCATCCTTACATCTACAGATGTGCATACAAAGAAGAAATTGGGAACGTACCGTCGGGAAATTGGCAGTGGAGTACAATAAGCAATTTAAATCTTCATATCATTATCAACGAAAATTTGAGAATAGCAATTTCCCTATCTGTACACATATTCATACGATCATCCAGGTACCATTTTCACTGTTGCAGACCCATTGCTTCATCTTCTTAGCGCAATACACGTAAACGGGTCACTTAAACGAAATAAATACAGATCGCTGTCACTTAATCGTATACAAGTAATAATCATTGTTGTCATGATCATCGATCAGTATGTAAATAGGTCATGATACTGTCGAATATCAGTGATACAGATGCTGGGGAAAAAATAAAAATAAAACTCGTAAGAGCAACTATTTTTCTGAATAGGTGGATTTCACTAGCGTCTCATCTGAGGCTGTTCAGATGGAACCCCGATTTGTCATCGAGTCGAACCCGAGTTGCGAAATGAACTCACTCCCCGATAATCAATTTCAAAACCCTGGTTCCAAAATACGTCTCGTGGAAACCCCGTTCCTTTAAATATGTCAAAGACTTAAGCAACAATGATCAAAGAAAAGGAACCTATCATACACAATACGAGCATTAAATTGGGTAATCATTCTAAAATGTCTGTTTTCAGTAAACACATCAAGAAAAACAAACGTTTTAACAAACGTTTTACAGAAGAAATAATCCGAACTGGTTTTGAACCTACGGCGTTCCAAATTTCATACCGAAAAAAGGTTGCAAGGTTAATCCTTTCGCGTTTGAGCTATCGCTGCTGCTGATGATATAGGGTGTCTGTTTACATTATAAACATAGTGTATGCATGTATATTGCGTTTTTATTCACCTGAAAGGGTGTGGCTAAGCCAAAAGGTTATTCGACGAGTGTACTTCTCGATACCTTGGTTAACATAAGAGAAAAACGTGCGGCACGAGCATGAAAACACTTCGAAATTGAAAGACTGTGCGATTGTAAAACGTGTTATTAAAAAACTCGTGAATACAGCTTGATTCACGCTGCAGTTACAATAATTTGCAATAAAACCGACGATTTACCGCTAATTGAAAACGCTGTTTTTCCTCAATCTTCAATGTAATAACCGTTTACTAGGCTCCGCCCTGTCTCCCGAAAAAAATCAGAATATATCGCTTTCTAAAGATCTTACTCTTTACACAATATTACGAAAGTCAAATAACTACAAGAAAATGCTTAAATCGAAAAAAGATCGTAAAGTTGGTTAAGACGTGGCATGAATTGAATCGGCCAATGAATCTTATAGTGTTTGTTAGAGAACACATAGAAAGTAGGAAAAGATACGACAGTTTTCCTGTATGGTCGCAAAATCTATTTTGAATTTTGGTCAACTGGCAATTGAGTCTGAGACAGGGTTTTTTGGTAATGAAAACCCATTTCGCCTGTCGAAAAGTGGTTATAAGAATTGTACGTCCTTTCGGACGTCCAATTAAAAACGATCTAGCAAAGCATAAAGAATCGACTTGGTGGCCTGCCTCACTGACCCGATTGACCTGTTAGAAACTAGTCCATTCACTGTCTTTTGACACATGTTTACGAATGTCACATTCACATTTGTGTAATAGGTAAAAACGTTTCTAATTTCAAAAACAATTTTGCATGTGTTGGTTAGAATCTTGCAGGTGTGAGACTGCAAGATTTAAACAATCACATGTAAACTTATAAGTATTTAAGAGTCCAATATTGTGTTGATTACAAAATTATTTTTTTTAAATATCTGAATTATCGCGACCTGGACTTAGTAGTAAAATACCAGAAGTGAAATATATCATAGTTTTCAACATTTATTTTCATCATCATGTCATTGTACAGTACTTTATACAGACAACATAAATTCACTACATTAAATTACAAGACAAGTGAATACCACAATGTTAAATCAATGTATTGGTTCTCTTTTTAAGACAGTTTTTTAAATTAGAGCCAAGATCTGGAAAAAAAGAGCCCGTACTAAGTTTGAGACCAAAATGAAATAACCCATTACCAAACGACAAAAAATTGGACTAGTCCAAATTCAAAGTTGCAGACGGCAATTTCAAGTGCATGAAATTTAAAATATTTTGTTTTTTGGGGGGGTAGAAAACATACTGGAAAATGAAGAAATTGCTTGTCACAAGCAATTTCTTCATTTGCCACGATGTTTTCCAAAGCCATTTTCTTGTGAGGAGTCAAAAGGAGTAATGGGTTAAGATGAGCTTGTATCATAGTGGAGTCTGATCACGATCTATGATCACGAAATATTACTAGTCCAAATGTGACATTGATTGAATCATTCAATGCATTCTATTTTAAAACGCCAAAAGGAAGGTCCATGCTCTTCCTGTTTCCAAGACAACAATTTTACGCAAGTAACTACTATAACTTCTATAGAAATGGTGCATAGAATTATTTCACATATTCAATATTTTCTCCGATATAATTCACAGATTTTACAAATCTTCTTTTTCTTCTTCATTTGGGAAAAGTTTCACATATTCATCATTTCAACAGTTCCTGCAATTAAATAGATCTATAGGAATTTCTATCAACTACAATTATTTTGTTAAGAACAATAAAGTGTATGAATATAATGTATGAATATAATGGGATGAACACCAGATGATGCAATAATGAAAACGGAAACAAGAGTTGTCCGCGGACAACATAGCTCGCCTATACGAGAGCTTGTCACAAAAAAAGAGAGTCTAAGGTCAAAGGTCAAGGTCATTGGGTCAAAGGTCATGGTCTCAAAGTCAAGGTCATGGTACGAAGTATCCATATGTGAAATATCAAGGCTCTATCTATAATAGTGCATGAGATATAGGCCAGGTTAAAGTTTTTGAAAAGTAGGTCAAACTCCAAGGTCAAGGTCACTAAGTCAAAGGTCATGGTCCCAAATGAAAGGTCTTGCTAAGAAGTATCCATGTGTGAAGTATCAAGGCTGTATCTGTAAAAATGGCCGAGATATAGGCCAGGTTAAAGTTTTTCAAAAGTAGGTCAAACTCCAAGGTCAAGGTCACTAGGTCAAAGGTCATGGTCCCAACTGAAAGGTCTTGGCAGGAGGTATCCATGTGTGAAGTATCAAGGCTGTATCTCATATAGTGCCTGAGATATAAACCAGGTTAAAGTTTTTGAAGACGCGACACCGACGCTGACACTAGGGCTGTGACATTAGCTCCCCGGACATAAAGTCCCGGCTCGCTAAAAATGCAGGATGATAATTGATGTTTTCAAGACTTAGAAGCTATCAAGTCTTAAATACATGTAGTACTTAGTATACCTTAGCTGAAACTGGACTCTTTGACAACAAATACATGCTTTATTGTTTCTATTCTTCAAAAGCCTTGTAACTACAGCTTGTTTGAATCTGGAGTTACGAGATTTCAGAAGAAAATCTACAATATGGTCAACACTCAAAGCTGATTTCTCTTTCCCACAATGTGGAGCTTCTGCTTGTTTAACCTATTACCAAATGGCAAATTTTTGGACTATTCCAATTTGAAAGGCTTGCAGACAACAATTTCATGTTGATGAAATATTAGAAATCTTTCCTTTTTGGGTTAGAAAGCATTGTGGAAAATGAAGAAATTGCTTGACACAAGCAATTTCTTCATTTTCTACAATGTTTTCCCAAGCCATTTCTTGTACAGGGAGCCAAAATGTGTCACTGTGCAGTAATGGGCCAACTCTAAGAATCATTTGAGCCGCAACGCGAGAAAAGCGGAATTTAGCATAAGCAAAAACAAAGACGCAGAAGAGTTTCGCGGTAACCGCGAATCTGATCAGAGTCTGTGTTTTCACTGGTGAGAAAGTTTTGTTCTTCTTAATCCCATGTATGAAATTTCGTGACTCTAATCACTTTCTGTGGCTGTACAGCCTCATTTGTGTCGGATCTGGTCAAAACTCCCTAAGACCGATTTTCTCGCGTCGCGGCTCATTTTGACTGGAGATTTCCACTGGTTCACTAAAAAAGTTTCTTTTCTTCACTTCTTCTTCTTGGCCTTTGAACTGCTTCCTGGGGTTTCTGCTTTCCTCTTTGCAGCCTGAAATGGATTTTATCAATCTTTTAACCGGATGACAAATTTTTAGACTGGTCTAATTCCAAAGATGATTTTCAAAGTAGGTTCGGAAATGACAAATTCCATTTACATGTGAACTTTGGTTAACCGTCATTAATTCAACCCTTTCCCAAACAAGACCTGGTTTTGACGTCCCTGATGGAATAGGCTTGGGAAAACATTGAAACAAAAGAAGAAACTTCTGATAAACAGCAGTTTCTCCTTTTGTCTCAATATTTTCTATGCCATATTTTACACAAATTCTTTCTTTAATAACATCCATTTTGTCATTTGTGACAATTTTTGAAGTAGATTACCCTAAAATTTCGACGTTTGGGAAAGGGTTAATTGTAAGAAAAAATATATTCTTCGCAAACGGCGAAATACTATGGCTTCCATGTTTTCTATATCTATCAAGGTGATCAATGTGTAATATCTTCTCTTAATTTGAGCTAGAATCTATAAATGTCCCTTAAGGTTTTTGAGCCCAACATGGTTCTAGATCAGCCTGCATATACACGCAGTCTGATCAGGAACCATGTTGTTCTCCAATAGCTTCTTCATGACATGCAACAACCATAAAAGAGCAGCGTATATCTCTGCCAATCTCCATTTAGGCATAGGCTGATCTTGATATATGGCTGTAGCAAAATGCTATGAGGGACCTTTTTCCAGATCCTTGCTCATTTATTCTTTACCTTTTGTGGACCCCCTGTCGCCTTTCCCTTCTTTCTCCTTTCTGCCTTCTCTCTCTCCTCTAATTCCATGTTTTCTCTTTCTATCAAAGTGATCAATGTGTTGCATCTTCTCTGTAATTCCTGCAAATATGCACAAGTACATGCACACATTAATCTTTTCCCAAACAAGAGTTGTCCGCGGACAACATAGCTCGCCTACATGGGGGCTTGTCACAAAAACAGCTAATTTTTTAAAAGTAGGTCAAACTCCAAGGTCAAGGTCACAAGGTCAAGGGTCATGGTCACAAACGAAAGGTCTTGGCAGGAGGTATCCATGTGTGAAATATCAAGGCTCTATCTATAATAGTGCATGAGATATAGGCCAGGTTAAAGTTCTTTAAAAGTAGGTCAAACTCCAAGGTCAAGGTCACCAGGTCAAAGGTCATGATCCCAAATGAAAGGTCTTGTCGAGAACTATTTATGTGTGAAATATCAAGGCTGTATCTCTAATAGTGCCTGAGATATTGACCAGGTTAAAGTTTTTCAAGCGAAGACGCGAAGCGATGGGACGGGATGCCGACACTAGGGCTGTGACATTAGCTCCCCGAACATAAAGTCCCGGCTTGCTAATGACAAAATTTGAGGGTAGGGCAACTTGAAAACTGATGTAGATGATAAAAATAATGTTGTTAAAGATAAGAGTTGTTCAGAATATAGCTAAAACATATTGAGGCAAAGGAGAAAATGCTGATAAATCAGCATTTTCTTCTTTTGTCTCAATATTTGCCCAAGCCTCTTTCTTCGTGACATCAAAACCATGTATCGTTTGGGAAAGTTAAATGAACTGCCATTTCTTTGTCTATATGCTTCTAACAGAAAGTTGTCAGTTATTTTGACCATTGTTAGTTCATTCATGTTTTTATTGGATTCACTACTTTCTGAAAATGATACATAACCAAAGAATTAATAAATGGTCTTTGTCTATATTTGTCAAACAAATTAAACAAATTTTGAATAACACAACTGGCATGCCTTTTCTATCAAGTATGTCAAAATCAGGTACTGTTTGGGAAAGTTTACCTACCATAGCAGTTCTGGGCTTGATAAACCAGTCAAATCTAAAACTGTGGGGACTGTCTAATAGCTGTTCTCAATTTGTCATACACATTCTCTTTATCGAATCTAAGCTTGTGTAACATATTGATGATGATAAAGACAGGCATTGTGGATGATATAGTCAAAGAAAATATTGAGGCTTTTTCTTCTTTTGCCTCAATATTTTCCAAAGCCTTTTCTGTCAAGAATGCCAAAACTAGGTCTTTTTTGGGAAGAATAATCTATAACAAATAGATATGAAATTAACATGGATTTGCAACTGGTTTGCCCTAATAAAAACATAAAGAACTGTCTGTACATACCATGGCAGTTCTGGATTTGATAAACCAGTCAAATCTAAACTGAGGGGCCTGTCTGATCGCTGTTCTCAGTTCATCATACACATTCTCTTTATCAAATCCGAGCTTGTGTAGCATACAGATCAAAAATCGATCTTCCTCCTCCGTGTAATTCTTTCCTTTGTTGGTCCCATACTGTATTCGAAGCTGATGGAAGGGCGCTTTATATCGCAGCATCTTGGAGTCGAGAGCGCGCTTGATGCTGATTCGTCGCTGGATCTTTGCTTCTCCTCTCTCGATCTGAGCCATGATCTTCTCGATGTCCTGTAACTCGTTACATCTTTCCCAGAATACCCTCGAGTACTCTATAACCTGAATAGCAGAAAAGTGAGGAGTCAGAGCAAAAGCAACATTACAATTCAGTGTTAAACTATTTTAAAATTGCATTTCAATAATTAGACCAGTTTCATTGATAAACCATTATATATAATGATTTTGGTTTGATGTCTAATTGAACTCTCATATATGTCAAGGAGAGAGGCACTGCTTTAACCCTTTCCCAAAAAGTAAAATTTTAGTGTGATCCACTTCAAAAACTGCCATAAATGACAAAATGGAAGTTGTCAACGATACAATTCATGTAAAATATGGCATAGAAAATATTGAGGCAAAAGGAGAAACTGCTGGTTATCAGCAGTTTCTTCTTTTGTCTCAATGTTTTCACAAGCCATTTCTTATAGGGACGTCAAAACCAGGTCTTGTTTGGGAAAGGGTTAAAATACAGAGAAGAGTCAATGAGTATCAATGAATCGAACAAGCTATTTTTTTTTGTTTTAACCAAACAAGCTAAAAACAAACTCTTAATATCTTAACCCTTTCCCAAACAAGACCTGGTTTTAACGTCTCTAATAGAAATGGCTTGGGAAAACATTGAGACAAAAGAAGAAACTGCTGAAAACCAGCAGTTTCTCCTTTTGTCTCAATATTTTCCTTGCTATATCATACACAAATTCTATCTTTAACAACATCCATTTTGTCGTCAGCAGCAGCTTTTGAATTGGACCAGCCTACAATTTTGCCGTTTGGGAAAGGGTTAAGCCAAACACTCTTTTGGAGACCCTATTGAAACCAAAGATTTTCACCCTAGCACTCTTTTGAATAAATTCACACTTAACCATCCAAACTTACATCATCTGGTGTCTTCCCTTCCACTTCACGAGATATTTTGTCAATATCATCTCGTCCATATTTCTCATTAGCCTTGATAAACTGGTTAAAATCCCTCTTACTCCAGTCTGTGAATCCCTGTAATATAAATCAACTCTACCAGATTAACCCACTACCAAATGACAAAATTTTAGACAGGTCCAAATTGAAAGATGTTGCAGACGACAATTTTAAGCGGATAAAATATAACAAATTTTGGTCTTTTGGGGTAGAAAATATTGTGGGAAATGAAGAAATTGCTTGTAACAAGCAATTTCTTCATTTTCCACAATGTTTTCCAAAGTCTTTTTCTTTAGGGGAGTCAAAAGGAGTTAATGTGTGGGAATGGATTAACTATTTCACAAACAAGAGCTGTGGCTGTTTCACCTACATTCTCAATAAATTTCTGAATCTAAATGACATTGCATCCATCTGATTAGACAAGCTGTTTGTCTCAGCCAAATGGATTAATTGTTGTATAATTCAAAATAAATTCAAAGTGGGAATTAGATTGGTTGGTGAATACAACCCCTGGTTTTGATTAGATTTTTTGAAAGATTGATAACATTTTTATTTGATATTGGTCATACTGTACGGTTTACGTCTTATAGATTGTCGAAATAAATTTTCCTTCATGGCCTAATTAGATATCAGCAAGTTAATTTAACACCAATTTTACTCTACATGACAGTATTTCTTGAGGTCAGGATGTATGCATGTAGGTTTGGGGGACATAAAAAGCATTTTCTTTTTTGTTTCTATCTGTAGCTATCTGTAGTAAGATCATCAAATTCAGAGACTGATTGAGAAAGTGTTCAGACGAAGTAAAGCCCTACCTTTTTCAGTAGATCTTCTTTTTCTGCAGTCTCCTCTTCATTTAAAAGTTCTGACTCATCAATCTTGGCCTGCTCCTCTTTCCTCACTCTTTCTGCATCGGATCCTAGATCTGGATTCTTTGGAACCTATGAAACAAAGCATAAAGTCCCGTAACAGTATTTTGACCCATTACCAGACAGCAAAATTTTAGACTTGTCAAAATTCAAAGATGTTGCAGACAGCAATTATAAATGGATGCAACTTCATATTCTTCAGTCTTTTTGTTAAGAAAAAATTGTGGGAAATGAATAAATTGCTTGTCACAAGCAATTTCTTCATTTCTCACGAAAATTTCCCAATCCTATATCATGTGGACCACCAAACAGTGCATTTTGTTATAAGATGGATCTTCAGATAAGTCACACATCTACTCAAGTAAATCTTTAATTGTAAATCTAGTCAAATTCTAATCAATGGAAATCAAAAATTACTTTGAAATACATAAAGCCATTTGAAATATAGAAGGAAAAGGAAAGATTTTGTTTCAAGTTTCCCAAGTTCTAGAAACAAACTCTGAACTCAATTAAATTCAATTCCAGGTTATCATACTCACCCTGTATCCAATGCTCTTTCTGTAGAAGTAGATTTCTTTGTCTAAAATTTCAAACAGTCTTGGTGGGAAAAACTGGAAATCTTGAACGTTCGGTTGTTTGGGAGGTCTGGGAGCCTAAAACAAGACATGAAACAACACAATTTAACCTTTAGCAAAAGGCAAAAATTTGGACTGTTGTAATTTGAAAGTTGCTACAGGCGACTAAAGGACATTGCAAACTGTGCAGGCTGATAATAACTTTTCATTCTAATTCAATTTTCTTAATCTAAATCATTTTCCTATTATACTATATATCATTATCATTCTCAAAATTCAATCAACATCTGGCTGACCTTTGCTCAGCATGATCTGTTTCTATTATGATATGATATGTGACCTTTAAAAAGGACCTTAAGTGAAATGTGAAAAGTATCAACCCTAGTCAGTCTGCTAAGTCCACCCAGCCTGACTAGGGTTGATACTTCTCACTCTAATATGAATGATTGCCAAATCAAGAATGTTTCCTCTGTCTTATTTTATGGTCCTTTTCCAAATATAAAATCATATTAATCTCTGTCATGTCTGATCCGTTTTGCCATCTTTTGTTGTTGATTTTTTTATTTCCCAAAAGGTATATTTTAGTATGACAGGTCACATGAAACTTTCCAAAGGATACTTTTACATATTACAGATCACATTTATTTACCTTTGGTGCCTTGGGTTCATTAACTCTCAGTGCCTCCCTAAAGTAGGCATCAACAGCGTAGTTAGCTTTACGTTCACGTTTTGGAGGTTCAATCCAGTTCATGCCAATCTTCTGTTTTTCTCTGTAATCCTGCCCCTCAAACTGGTAAACTGTCGAGTTTTTGTCCTCCACAATGTCCATGGATAAGGCTCGTAAACTAGACTCCCCCATCTTGTCCATTTTCTCCTTAATTTCTTCTGTCTGAAATGTCAAGAACTCAAGATAAAATTTTTGTTCATTGTTCAGTCCGAGAAGTGAACGGTTACTGGAATTTAACCAAATATAAAAGAGATTTTACCATGTAGGAATATAAGTCATAATAACCTGCTTGAAATTTTAAGCTAGGACCAATGTACTTTGGAAGCCCATGCTACATGAAATTCACCTGGAAATTCAAAGATCATGCAGATTTAAATTTCAAGTGAATGACATTGTCGATATTTGGCATTTCTTGGCTTGGTAGAAAACATTGAGGACAACGTAGAAATTGCTTGTCAGAAGATATTTCTTCATTTTTTACAATGTTTCCTAAAGCTTTTTATGTTGTGGACTTGGGCATCAATAAGTGGCAGTGTTCAGTCTGTTTGGGAATGGGTTAATATGACTGACAAAGCAACTGACAATGGGTGTTATTTTCTGTTATATTCAATTTGATCACAGTAATGCTGCTGGAGAAAAGGGTAGACTGAAGATCTATGCTCATATTACAATGTTTCTTCAAATGAAAAGCACCATTTTTGAAATAGATTCTAGACAAACATTGGGATAATAATTCTAAAGATTCAAGAATGGAAGCTGAGCTCAATGTAAATTTCTATCATTACTATGTATTAATGTACCTTCTTTTCAGCATTTTTCAGGATTTCATCAATATCCTCATCTGTAATTTCACTTTCTTTTGAAGCAAACACGTGACTAGCTCCATGTCTAATCATGTTGAGTACTTCATCTTTACCAAGTTTGTTGGCAGCGTTGTCCACAAGACGACCTGTTATGTAAATGAACAGTTTGACTTTCGATAATAACCTTATCCAAAAATGTGATGTGCTTTGTCATGCCTAGTAAGATTTGAATGATTGATTGGGGTTAAATGCCATTTCAACTGCCATGGTCATATCGCAGCGGCTGGAGCACCTAACCATGTATTCCTGTTGTTTTTCATACCAGCATTACCACAACATCCTAACCGAGCCTCCAGCTGCTTGCCAATATGGGTTTACAATATCAGACCATTGGTGGGAGACAAATTATCTGAAAGATTTTTTTTTCTCTTTTTTTTTTTAAGGTTTTAATGAAATATATTTCATTTCATTTCATTTATTTCAAAAAGGCTTTAAACACACATTGTGGAACATCAGGAGTGAGAGTCTGTGTGACCAATTGCACCATAGCCACTGCAAAGCTGTGTTGAGTCAATAATTCAAAGTACATATAAATAACAGGGTGTAATTTTAAATGGCCCAGTACAGTAGAACAACAATTTAAGAAACAGAATTTCAAACGAATGACAAGCAGGGATATTCAGTATTAACCCAGTCAAGCTGAACAGCCTTTCCAGAGTCAGTATTTTTTTCACTTTCAGTTTTCCAACCCAATATTTCTTTTAATTCTTTTCCAAACAGGACCTGGTTTTGACGTCCCCCACAGAAAAGACTTGGGAAAACATTGAGGCAAAAGGAGAAAGTGCTGATAATCAGCACTTTCTCCTTTTGCCTCAATATTTTCTGAGCTTTATTGTTCACAACTCCAACCTTATTTAACATCCATTGCATTGTCTGGAGCAGCTTTTAAATTAGACAACCCTAAAAATTTGTTGTTTGGGAAAGGGTTAAAGTAAAATACATATTGACATAGCAGTTACCTTGTTGGATGACGACATTATCCAGCCGAAGTTTTGTTTCTGCCTTCTCTACAATTCTGTCCTCGACTGTATTTTCTGTAATGAACCTGAACACCCGCACCTGCTTCTTCTGTCCAATACGATGAGCTCTGTCCTATAATGTAAAAAATACAACATTCTGTCAGTGTTGTTGCAAAACCTTGTAACTCCAGCTTGATTAAAGCTGGAGTTACAAGGTTTTGCAATAAAACCATTTTGGTTGGTGTTACTGCAAAACCTGGTAAATCCAGCTTGATTATGGCTTGAGTTACGAGGGTTTGAAATAACACTGACAATTTGGAGAATATTTATGCTACAACACATGGGGGTCGTATTCACTAACATTTCTTAATCAATTGTTTAAAGCAAAACTACATAACAAGCCATCTGATTTGGCGAGACATTTTTCTCGGCCAATCAGATGGATCTTTGTGTAATTTTGAAGATAATTTTGGAATCAGAGTGATGGGTGAATGCAACCCCAAGTTTTGAATTCCCCAATAGACAAAAAATTGGAAAAAGATTGAGGTCAAGGAAGAAAATGCGGATGACAAAGTCAACAGTTGTTCAAAACACTTGGTCAAGACATAAACCATCTCTCAGTTGGTGAGAAACAAAAGATTCTTTTAAAGGCAGAAAAGATGTAGATCAAGCCAGATTTTGATCCCCTGGGAAACAAATTCCCTGGATAGATTAAACCTAGACTTTACCCATAGAGCTACCAATATTAAGACCTTTGAAATTTTACTGATTTAAGGAAGTCTATTCAACAAGAACTGTCCTTGAGGGGACTTATACCCACTGGTGTTATGGGACACAATTTCAAAGTCAAACTATCTCCTTTGGTTGACTTTAGAGAACAAAGAAAGGACCTCTACGGATAAGGCGAGAATTCTCCCTAAAAGGCTCAGCTCGATGGGTCAATTCTCAAAACTTACAAATTGAGAAACAAAATTAAGCTTTACGGTTAGGTAGACAAATAAAGGAAATAAACACTGATTTTTATGTCATTTTAAAAGTTCTATAGGTGCAGATAACTCTTGATTTTAGTACCCACCTAAATGGTTTCGTTTTCTTACACTACCGGTATTCAAAGAGGTAAAATGAAGATTCTTTTAGTTTTATTTGCAATTTATTTTCTACAGATACAGGGATAAATGGTGCTGACATCATATGGCAGCTTTGGTTTTGTCCGTATTGCGCATGCGCACCATTGAAACAACTTTAAACGCGCTCTTTCCCGCCAAAAATCAAGGCATACCTACCTTCCCAAGGCTGGCTAACATCGTTCCCCCCCTTGACCCAGCTTCCCATTGACATATGTTGTGTAACTGGATCATAGGCTTCCTTGGTAAAAAGGTACTTTTATACTAAAAATAGTACTCATATACCATATGCCATAATTTTGGCGGGAAGATTTTGCCTTTAAACTCGTTTCAATGATGCGCATGCGCATTAAGGACAAATTGAAAAATGGTTTATGATTTCAACACCAATTGTCCTTACATTTACAGAAATTTTTTTGCTTATAAAACTAAAGAAAACTTAAATCTGGTTCAATGAATAACGGTGGGGTAAGAAAATGTAATTTTGGGGGTATGTACAAAAACCAAGAGTTATCTGTACCTGTCGAATCATTTTGATCGTACAAAATCAGTTTTCATATGATTTAGGTATATATCTAACAATACAGCTCGAAATAATTATCAATTTGCATGTTTTGAAAAATGACTTTTCCATTTGAGCCTTTTAGGGAGATTTCTCGCCTTATCCGTAGAGGTCCTTTCATCATGTCTATCTCTATGTCATGTTGATCATTCCTGTGAATTTTCATAAAAATGTGTCCAGCCGTTTGAGAGCATTTACACTAACCATGGATGTGGATGGACAGACAGGGTGATTCCTATATACCCCCTAACTTTGTTTGCAGGGTTGGGAGGGATTGGAGGGGTATAATGAAAATTCCAACACCAAGAAACCACTTACCATAGCCTGTAAGTCTACTTGAGGGTTCCAGTCCGAGTCGTAGATAATGACAACATCAGCTGTGGCCAGATTGATGCCCAAACCTCCTGCCCGAGTACTCAACATGAAGATGAACTTTTGCAGAGGTTATAGACAACAATTTCAAAGAAAATTTTAAAATCTATGGCCTTTTTTGATAGAAAACTTTGTGGAAAATGAAGAAATTGCTTGTGACAAGCAATTTCTTCATTTTCCACAATGTTTTCCGTGCTTTTTTTGTGGAGTGACAAAAAGTGTCAACATGTGGTTATAGGTTAAATGAAAATTCTGACAACAAGAGACCACTTACCATAGCCTGTAAGTCTACTTGAGGGTTCCAGTCCGAGTCATATATAATGACAACATCAGCTGTGGCCAGATTGATGCCCAAACCTCCAGCCCTCGTACTCAACATGAAGATGAACTTTTTACTGTCTGGCAAGTTGTACTCGTTGATAGATACCTGAATACATAGTTAAAACATTTTTAAGTACCTTTAACCCATTACCCGATGGCAAAAATTTGGACTGTTTCAATTTCAAAGGTGCTGTAGACGCCAATTTCAAATTGATGAAATTTTCAAAATCTTTCTATTTTGTTAGATAACATTGTGGAAAATGAAGAAATTGCTTGTCACAAGCAATTTCTTCATTTCCAACAATGTTTTCTATCCAAAATGATGAAAAAATGCTTCATTTCATTCCCTTGAAAATGTCATATAATAACAACATTAGCTGTGGCCAGATTGATGCCCAAACCTCCAGCCCGCGTACTCAACATGAACATGACTTTTTACTGTCTGGCAAGTTGTACTCGTTGATAGATACCTGAATACATAGTTAAACATTTTTAGTACCTTTAACCCATTACCAGATGGAAAAACTTTGGACTGTTTCAATTTTAAAGGTGTTACAGACGACAATTTCAAATTGATGCAATTTTCTAAATCTTTCTATTCTGTTGGAAAACATTGTGGAAAATGATGAAATTGCTTTTCACAAGCAATTTCCTCATTTCACACTTTGTTTCCTCCCCAAAAGATATAAAAAAATGTTTTCTTTAATTCCCTTGAAAATTTCGTCCAATACCCAAACCTCCAGCCCGCGTACTCAACATGAACATGACTTTTTACTGTCTGGCAAGTTGTACTCGTTGATAGATACCTGGAAACATTGTTAAAACATAAATTTTTACGGATCACTACCAATCATTAGATACATGTAGATACATGTGCCAAGTACTTTGTGCATCTTCGGGCATCATCCATGAAGACAGAAATCAATGAGAGATACCCTTGTCAATTTTTGAGCGTCAATTATAGCACCAGAAATTGACAAGGGATACCCTCGTCAATTTCTGTTGCTATGGATGACACCAGAAGATGTACAGTGTTTTGTAGCAAGCAATTTGTTGTAATCCTTAAGTACCGTTAATATAGTGTAACTTGTGTGTGAATGCGTTTTTTTCTTTTCAAAGTTTATCTGCAATTTTTCTCATGAAATTCTTTAATAACACAAATTTTTCTTAATTGGAGCTTCATATTAAAAACTAGACTGGAAACCAGCCGTAAGTGTAACCTGAGAGTGGATGTTTCAAAATTTGTCAAGTAATTCTTAAAGTTTAGGAAAGATTTAATATATACCTGTCTATCTTCATGCGGCGTCTGACCATCCAGTCTACAATACTGATAGTTCCTCCATACACAATAATCCTCCAATATGTCTAACATACGCGTCATCTGACTGAATATCAACACACGAGATCCTGCAATAATAAAACACATGTAGTAAATTGATACTGTAGCACATGAAGAATTGGGTTTTCAATCATGCATTTTATCTAGCTAATTCTGTATGGAGCTAATTACTGCAAGTCTTTATTCGCGATTTTGTTGTCTCAGATTCTTTGTGAATTATCAATTTACAAGTGTTTAATGTAAAGTATCAATTCACAAGTGTTTAATTCAAAGATTGTACATTTCAATTGTTTTATGGAAAGATTTCTTTCGTTACGTTCCTTACAGGTGCGTTTTGACCAGTTCTTACACGAGTGAAACATGAAAAATTTTCACACATTTCTTCTTTTTAAAACTGTTATCTGTCCTTTTCACCTTATAACTGTTGAAAAGATAACTAAATGCCCGTCTTAGCATGACAGGTATCATTATAAAAGCAAGAAGAAATGACACACCTTCTTTCATCAATCTAGGTAGAAGTTTGTCTAAGATACACATTTTACCACAGTTATCCACTAAATGTTGGTCTGTTGTATAGGGCGGTCCTGAAAAAATCAAAATGGTTTCCAAAATTTATACGCATTTAACAACAAGAGCTGTCCGCAGACAGCGCACTCAACTTTCTAAGTTGCTTAGTATAACCTATTACTGCACAGTGACGCCTTCTGACTCCCTTACAAGAAAATGCTTGGGAAAACATCGTGAAAAATGAAGAAATTGCTTGTGACAAGCAATTTCTTCATTTTCCACAATGTTTTCTAACCCAAAATGTGCATTGCAACAGGGCGGTCCTGAAAAAATCCAAATGGGGGAATTATAACAAAGGTTTCTAGAATTCATATGCATTTAACAACAAGTTTAAAGTAGAACAAGCAAATTCGTTGAATTGATATCCCCCGCCGAACATATTTTCATTGTCAATAAAGTAACGCGGAAATGAATATAACTCTGTATGTATATGGCTTCAACAGAACGAATATCACTCTGTATGTATATAGCTTCATCAGAACGAATATCACTCTGTATGTATATGGCTAAAACAGTCAGGGGCAGTAACTCTAAATTCGGCGGTCAAACCGGGTAACCCCGGCGATATGCGCATGTCCTCATTGTAGTAAAGCTGTGTGCCAAGTTTCATTGAAATCCAGTGTATAGTTTTCAAGAAATAGCGCGGAAACGAATATCACTGTATGTATATGGCTTAAACAGTCAGGGGCAGTAACTCTAAATTCGGCAGTCAACCTGGTAACCCCGACGATATGCGCATGTCCTCATTGTAGTAAAGCTGTGTGCCAAGTTTCATTGAAATCCGGTGTATAGTTTTCAAGAAATAGCGCGGAACGAATATCACTCTGAATGTATATGGCTAAAACAGTCAGGGGCAGTAACTCTAAATTCGACGGTCGAACCTGGTAACCCCAACGATATGCCCATGTCCTCATTGTAGTAAAGCTGTGTGCCAAGTTTCATTGAAATCAGGTTTATAGTTTTCAAGAAATAGCGCGGAAACAAATATCACTCTGTATGTATATGGCTAAAACAGTCAGGGGCAGTAACTCTAAATTCGGCGGTGGAACCGGGTAACCCCAACGATATGCCCATGTCCACTTTGTAATGAAGCTGTGTGCCAAGTTTCATCGAAATCCGGTCTACAGTTTTCAAGAAATAGCGCGGAAACGAATATCACTCTGTATGTATATGGCTTAAACAGTCAGGGGCAGTAACTCTGAATTCGACGGTCGAACCCGGTAACCCCGACGATATGCACATGTCCTCATTGTAGTGAAGGTGTGTGCCAAGTTTCATTGAAATCCAGTCTATAGTTTTCAAGAAATAGCACGGAAAAGAATATCACTCTGTATGTATATGGCTAAAACAGTCAGTGGCAGTAACTCTAAATTCGGCGATCGAACCGGGTAACCCCGATGATATGCTCATGTCCACTTTGTAGTGAAGCTGTGTGCCAAGTTTCATTGAAATCCGGTCTACAGTTTTCAAGAAATAGCGCGGAAATGAATATCACTCTGTATGTATATGGCTTAAACAGTCAAGGGCAGTAACTCTAAATTCGACGGTCGAACCTGGTAACCCCAACGATATGCCCATGTCCTCATTGTAGTAAAGCTGTGTGCCAAGTTTCATTGAAATCAGGTTTATAGTTTTCAAGAAAGAGCGCGGAAACGAATATCACTCTGTATGTATATGGCTAAAACAGTCAGGGGCAGTAACTCTAAATTCAGCAGTGGAACCTGGTAACCCCAACGATATGCCCAGGTCCACTTTGTAGTGAAGCTGTGTGCCAAGTTTCATCGAAATCCTGTCTACAGTTTTCAAGAAATAGCGCGGAAGCGAATATCACTCTGTATGTATATGGCTTAAACAGTCAGGGGCAGTAACTCTGAATTTGACGGTCGAACCGGGTAACCTCGACGATATGCGCATGTCCTCATTGTAGTGAAGCTGTGTGCCAAGTTTCATCGAAATCCGGTCTATATTTTCCAAGAAATAGCGCGGAAACGAATATCACTGTATGTATATGGCTAAAACAGTCAGGGGCAGTAAATCTAAATTCGGCGGTCGAACCGGGTAACCCTGACGATATGCGCATGTCCACTTTGTAGTGAAGCTGTGTGCCAAGTTTCATGGAAATCCGGTCTACAGTTTTCAAGAAATAGCGCGGAAACGAATATCAATCTGTATGTATATGGCTTAAACAGTCAGGGCCAGTAACTCTGAATTCAATGGTCGAACCGGGTAACCTCGACGATATGCGCATGTCCTCTTTGTAGTGAAGCTGTGTGCCAAGTTTCATCGAAATCCGGTCTATAGTTTCCAAGAAATAGCGCGGAAACGAATGTCGGACGGACGGACGGACATGGCAAAAACAATACAACAAGTTTGGATTAAATTATAAAGTTTATCATGATTAAATTATAAAGTTTATCATTACTGCATTAAACTTCTGCTTTTGTAATTATATAGTGTCACTGGTGGTTAGGGCTGTGGATCGTTGGGTAAGTGGCGATCCGATCCGAGATTCATGAGCAGCGATTCACATATCGATCCACGAATCTCTACAGCTGCAAAAGTGGTCAGAAATCTTGTTGCAGAAGACAAATTAAGAGTCAGTTATTCACATTTTCTTAATTTCTCCCTTGGGGTCTTCATCTGCAGGGCTTGCACTGGCGATCGCGACTTGAGCCATTGGCTACATTTTAGAAAATGTGGCTCAAAAAAATTGAATGTGCCTCAAAGGCTTGATTCCAACTTTTTTGCCGTAAACCAATCACCAATTGACCAAACGCCAATCGACAGATCGCTCCGCCCAACATAGAATTTAAGGCAAACAATGTGCATGTGGTCGTTAATAGGGAACGATTTTATCCAGCTAATCGTGACTTAAATTCGGACAAACAAAGTAGTATTTCGTAGTTGTTGTTATAAAATATCGTAACTACGGCTTTATTTCAGCCGTACTTACGAGATTTTATAACAACACCGACGCGGTTTATCAAAACATAACTGTGAACCTAGTCTATTGTTAGCACAAAATTCTTTGCCATTGGTATGTCGATTGTTTTGATTGTCAGTCGATAAATCGATACAAAACCGCGTGCAACGATGAACAAATGGAGCATAACATTTTTGTGATCGTCCATTGGCTAATCGATGTTTTTGATTGACAGTCGGCGTTTGGTCAATTAACAAGAGTGTCAACACTTACTTATTGTTTAACATGAAAAATCGATAATCCGTGATTGACATCTTCTAAACGGTCTAGTAGGCAGTCGATTTACAAATTCTTATGTGCAATCACGCGGGGGAAAGAGGGGACGCATCGGCGTTAAAACCATGTCAACAAAATGCCCGTAACTGCAGGTTGTTTTAAGCTGCTGTTACGAAGTTTTGGTTGTAAAACAGCGATATCAAATCGACAATGCTTTCATTACGTCATCCTTCTTTCCCGCGCTTACTAGCACGCACTTTTTTGTCAACAAACCGTAGTAAACATAGCCATATTTGGGTGACCTGCACCCACTTGAAAAAGTCATGTGATTATATCGAGACTGGAATTTTCCGCTGTTAGGAGAGTATTTTCAAAACAATTTCTATCGACTACGTCATCAAATGACAAAGTTCTGTGTTGGCAGCGTTTCCTTTACTCTCCAAAGCCGAGGTCTATTGATTAACCATCAAATGTGACCATCATTCTATCATAATGGAATGAAGAGGGAATGTGCTCTGTTCTTGAGAGAGTACGTTTCCTTTGATTTCGGCATGAAAAATGTAATGATGTATCTTTTTTTATTTTGATAATCATAAATTGATATTAGAAATATAGAATCGTAAAAAACGTGTATTAGTAAGTCATCTAGTGACACGAAGAATGGTCTTTCTTTCTTTGTTTCGATACTGCACTCGCTCAAGCTTGAGCATTATCAGTTACATTCATATTAATTTTATAATTGGAAACTAGCTCTGCCTTACATCATTATTTTGTTTACTTCTATTTAGCCATTTGACAGTTAAAGTTCGGGTAAATTAAAATAAAACGCCCTGTTGATCTTTTTTGCTATGTTTTAAGTGTTAAACATGTTTGTTTACTTTATTGTAAAAGATCGCGATCCAGCGATCTCTTAGGTGACGATTAATCTTACTCGAATCTTTGATTAGATTTGTGAATATCCGAGTACTCGGATACTCACAGCAGCCCTACTGGTGGTGAACTCTGCCAAAGCGATGGACGTTTTTCGCTACAACAAGGTACAGATATTTTCAGTTTAAATGTGAGTTCAAAGATCTGATTGGATAGTTTTTCTAATAACAATGAATTTGTTCTAAAAATAGACCGGGTGTACCGATATGTATTGACAAACCGTCTGTGTTATTATAAAATCTCGTAACTACAGCTTTATCGAAGCCGTCCCACGCTTTGGCTGAGTTCACCACCAGTGAGTGTGCATTCCTGGGAACTGATGAATTAGATTTTGGTTCTCAATACTTTGCCGAAAGAAATTCCTCTATGCCGATATGTATCTATAAGCAACACTTAAACCAGCTATAAGCCAGTCTACATTACGAACCAAACACCTTTTGAAAACACTCTAGTACCTCAAATAAATGTAAGAAAGCAAAGGGAAAGGTATATACAGTCGGCACTTGATGTGTCGACATCGGATAAGTCAAATTTCCGCTTAAGTCGAAGTGAAAGTCTGGTCCCATCCTCATCAATGGATGCCAAAATTATTAAACAAAATTATTTTGAAATAAATGTAGCCATTGAAATATAGTAGGAAAAGGAAAGAAATTGCTCATGTCGAGCAATTTCTTTCCTTTTCCTACTATATTTCAATTATGAACGTACTTGATGAGGATCAAAAACGGTTAAAAATTGTTGTAATAGATACAAAGAAAAAATAGGATGTGTCAAACTCCGGATATGTCGAAGTATTTTGACGGTCCCTCTGACTTCGACACAACGAGAGTCGACGGTACCTGGTTCAGCTCCATCAAACAGATATGGATGGTTTGCACATTTCCTCAGCTGCATGAGAATGTTCAACAATCTCATTTTGTCACTTTTACCAGCCCCATTCACGACGTCAATATCTTTCATCAAAATCTTTGTGTACCTAAACAAGAGAAGATTGAGTGATTTAATTGGGTTTGAAACTGCCTTCAACAATTTTTCAATCATAATACTGAATCAGATGCACTGTGCTACGTATTTCTTCTGGCATTTATTGTACAAGTACATAGTTAGAAACACGCTATCCAACCCCAGTCACTTTTATCCCCATTCACAAAATTGATTGAATTGGGTTTGAAACTTTTGGGTTATAATGCTGTGGTCGATGCTCCTAACCAGTTGTTCTGGCACTTATTTCACTTTTTCTTCATTTGATTGTCACAAGTAATTTCTTCATTTGGGATAATGTTTTCCAAAGCTTTATCAAATAAGACATCAAAACAAGGTCTTGTTTGGGAAAGGGTTAAAGTTTGTCTTCTTAAAAAGGTACAAGGAACGCTTACCATTCTCTCTGCATTTTGCTGAGCCCAATAAACACTTTCACTTCTTTCTTTGGTAACAAAGATTTCTCCACTTCAGACTTCAATCTTCTCAGCAAAAATGGTCGTAAAACCTGCAATCATGAACAAGAAGTGTTTGTGAAACAAAAATGCCCCCAAAATGGCCAATGTTTAATTTTCGGAAAGACAACAGGATGGATGGAAAGACTGACAGATGAACATGAGTAAAACAATATGCCCCAATCTTTGGATATGGGTGCATAAAAAGTTTTAGCAGCTTAATACATCTATTCTCGCTAAAAGACAAATAGCTTAATTTCATAGCAAGATCATGGAATTGTAGGCATTTTTGAGTGTTATCACAGTGGATAATCATGCGACTCAGAATTTCAGATAATCCTCAATATTTTGTTCATACTTGACCAATTTGAATTTGGTTTGAAGCAGAGAAAGTGGTGATGTCAGGAATAATTTGGATGTATTGGCATTTTTGAAAAATCAACTGTTTAAATTTTGGGTGATCTTCAATAACTTTTTTTATCAGCTGTTTTTTTTTTTTTTTTAAAATCTATCATGTCCACCTATGCATGACATCTGTCCACCTTCTCTGCCTCAAACCCAATTCAAATCAGTCCTGTATTTACACAGTTATTGAAGATTTTCTGAAATCATTGTTATTTGTATCATGCAATTATCCACCGTGAATCATGAAAGTTTTTAACTTTTCACAGCTAAATACATCTATTCTCTTAAAGAAAAATAGCCTAATATCATAGGAAGATCATTAAATTGTAGCCATTTTTAGGTGTTATACTATATCATAAAAATATTTCTTATTTCAAATTAAAACTAATGAATTGTATTGGATTATTTCATAACTATGTTTACTTGATATCATAAAACAGTTCGGATAAAATTTAATACTTCATTGTATCAACATTTTTTTGAGTTGTGCCTTAGAAAATTGGACATTTAAAGACCCAATTGTGAACAATATTACATATGTAGTGTCCGTAACAATAGGATATGATCTATACTAACCCCATGTAATCTTTCCACCAACTCTGTATTTCCCTGCATATCCTCAGAGTTAAACCAGCTGTCAAAATCCTACAATATGAAACTATACAAATGACAACATCCTTTTTGTGCACTTAACAAAAATGAAAATGTTTACGAATCATAGCTTCATAGAAGTGAGTGTTTTTTTTTTTTTTTGTTTGTTTGTTTTTTAAATTACATCTGTATTTCAATATCATGTTCAATTTTACTATCAGAACAAATAAAGTGAACCAAAGTAATTTTTGTATATAAATGTTTACAAAAAAAAGATATATCTATTAATGCAGTATATGTATGTCAAAATGGTTAATCTGATAATTCATTAAAAGATAAGAGGGGGGTTGAAGACATTCTATTTTTGCTATTTCAAAACCAAACTCTATGTTTTGGGTACTCATCAGAATCCTCTCAACAAGATGATTTTGATGAGTACCCATAACAAAGAGTATGATGAACATTTAAAAAATATTCCATTTTGAAAAGCCATCATCCCCACTTATCAGTAGCTCTGTCCAGGCCTTTTTATTGAATTATTTAATCAGCTTCTTACATCTGAGGAGTTAAAAACATCTGGTAGTAAAAAGTTAAGTAGCGCCCACAATTCATGAAGGTTGTTCTGTAGAGGTGTACCGGTCAATAATAGTCTGTTTGCTGTCTTGAACTCTCGAACTATCTCTGACAACTGAAAATGGAAAAGAAATAAAAAACTTTGTGGTTGTTTTCCTTAGTGATGGAATTTAGAATAAATGACTGCCTTGCACAGCCGACAAAAAATTCATTGGCAGTTTGTATTTCATTCCATAATTTATCAAGCAGAGGTTAAAGTTGTCAAAAGCAAAACACAATTGAAATATGAAAACCCCATCTACCATCACATATATTTCATGAATTATCGCCAATGTTTTAGGCCTACTAACTGATTCACAAACGTCAAAAAAAGTATTACAATTCCTCTCCTAACGTCATTTACTCACCTTTGACTTTTCATTTTTTATTCTGTGTGCTTCATCTATAACTAGGTACCTCCAGTTGAACTTCTTGAACACCGACTTCTCTCTGATCACCATTTCATATGACGTGACACACACCTCCCATTCTCCTGGCATCATCACATCTCGGATCAGGGCATTCTACAACGTACAAAAATGTATTTTATCCATTACCAGACACCAAAATTTTGGACTGTTCCAATTTGAAAGATGTTTCAGAAGACAATTTCAAGATGATGAAAATTTGAACATCTTTCCATTTTTGGTTAAAAAACAGTGTGGAAAATGAAGAAATTGCTTGTCACAAGAAATTTCTTTATTTTCCACAATGTTTTTCCCAGCCTTTTCTTGTGAGGGAAACAAATAGTGTCACTGTGCAGTAATGGGTTAAAGCAATTTCTTGTGATACTTGAAATTTGGTCTAAGAATATATAGAATATCATAATCATTCACTGAAAAGCCTGAACAATAAGATTCATAGTGCTTAAGGACAGATCCTCCAGTTGTTACTGCGCAACTTACTGCGCATATCCTAAATAATGAAATAAAGCTGTTTTAGTAATTGGGTTTTTCAGCAAATGTATTTCTTACATAATCGTTAATGTTTGATTGATAAATGACAAGACCCTTTTCGGTTATTTCAATTTTCTCTGTTTGGTCAATTAAAGTGTAATAGTACTCGAATGGTACATTTCGCTTTCTGTTACGCGTTCAAAATGTGGCGTTTGCGATAGGAAACGGAGCAACAAAAGCAAAGTGGTGTCTTTATGAGCTAGTCCGCTTCAGATGGACACAAAAGATGACACGTTTTATTATCTTAAGCTGGTAATAAGGAAGAAAATAGATAAAATTAATGAAACAATTTCGGACAGAGCTGTAAAAAGTTAACCAAATTTTACTTATAACTAAGAAAAACGCTTGGTTTGATATATTTTTCTTTTTTTGTTTTTGTAGGTATGACCAATCACTATGTCTATACCAAAAAAGAAAAAATTCTTAACGCTGGAATATTTTTTATTATCAGAAACATTGCGAAAAAAGAGCAATTTCAGCTACTTTTGAAAGAATGTTTTACTAAAAATTTCAAAATCATCACTAAATTTTCCCAAATTGATACTCATTTAGACAGAATAAAACATATTGAACACAATAAAGACTTATTTATGTAATCCTAGTCATTTCGAACACCTTTTTTGTGGGTATTTAAGTGACACCTCATTTTTGCAATTTTAGACAAGAGTAGTCTCCCTTGAAATTCAATAACTTTTTAATTCGCTTGGTGACCTATAGTTTTTAAGTCATCTTTTTACTTCTGAAGTTCTCATATATTTAAATATCAGTACAGAAAAAATAAAAAAAATCTTACCATGGGAAATAAATGGAGGATCTGTCCTTAAATTACAAACACCATTAGACTATTTAGTGGAAGGGCATTGAATCTCAAATTGTAAGCCTTAACCCATTACCAGTCAGCAAAATTTAAGATGTGTCTAAATTCAAAGAAGTTGCTACCATATTTTTGACTTGATGAAATTTACAACTTTTTGAGTAGAAAACATTGTGGAAAATGAAGAATATGCTAACATTATGGGGAAAAGAAATGATGACTGTCATTTTACTTCTTATTTTACACCAGATATTAATTCACTTTGTTTAGTTTTGAGAAAAGTGTCGTTCAAATACCTTCAAATCTATTTTGATGTCACTTTCAATGTTCACCTTCTCTGGGATTATCCTTCACTTGTGGCACCCAATAGTATTGAAACATTTAGCTAGTTTCAACTTGTAAGACAATTAGTGCTTCTGATTTCCCACTTTTGAACCCTTTCACATATGTATAGTTCAAAATTGCAAAACAATCAATCTAATTGGGCGAGATGAATATCTCGACCAATCAGATTCATTGTTGTGCAAATTTAAAACAAAATAGACTAGAAACTTACCCTCTGTTCCTGATTACCAATAAGACAGACAGTTTTTAGACTGGGACACCATCTCTTGAATTCATTCATCCAGTTTGACAGTGTAGATTTAGGACAGATCACCAAGTGAGGACTGGGTATATGCCTGTAATGCTTCATGTATCCTAGCAGAGATATCGTCTGTAGTGTTTTACCTAGACCCTGTAAAATTGAAATGACAATTCAAATTATAATTTTACCAAAATATGTTTTCTTTTTAAAATGGTTGAATTTGAAAGCTGCTGAAGATGACAAAGTCAATACTTAACAACAAATGAAATAATAAAGCCAATCATCCTTGTACCACAAAAATCTAAAGTACACATAATTCTGTAGAGGGCCTTGAGACAATGCTACATACAAAATTTCAAGAATCTATGACTTACAGTTTGGGAGAACATTGTTTGTAAAATTTTGTTGACATGGCCAGGCCAGACTTGTGATAAATTAACTATTGTAAGTTTATTTTTCTGAATTTCTAGTTTAGTCCGGCAGCCAAATAGCATTTTTAAGGTGAACCTGGATTTGCGGTATATAGAAAATGTTCTGACTGATTATGATTGCCAACACCTTCAGAAATAAGAATCCGGTTGATGCCACCTTGGCACCCTTGGGCAACTCTCAGAAATCAAGATGGCGTCCAAGATGGCGGAATGACATGGTACATGATCATATTTCTGTCAAAATCTATACATTTATGATATAGAAAAGCTTCGAACATGTTCAGAAATGCCAAAAGAGAATGTCCAAAGACAAAAAAGAGTGATATTCACAATATTTCATTAGATTTCTTCCACAATCTGGTAAATCTGTAAAATCTTACCCCACCCACCTCATTTTACATAGAAAATAAAGTTTTACAAAACATTATTAAAATTTGCTGCATTCTATGTTATTAAATATTCTAAATATAATTATGAATGAAGAAAGAATTTTTGAAATGACAAATCTGAAAATATGGTGTCTTTAAGAATTCAAAATGGCGCCAAAAATGGCGGGATATAAGTGATCTTTATATCGAGTATAACATGTTTAACCTAAACATGGAATGTGTTTGAATGTCTTTAAAATTATGACAATTGCGCTTTTATTTATTCACGTAAATGTTAGAGCATCTAATATATATTGGTAGTATTAATCAAGTTGTATTTCTACCGGAATCTACGACAGTCGTATGATCTTACCCCACCCACTACAATTTGCATAGAGAAAATCTTGAAATATACACCTTAATTGACCATGTCTTTATTGTATGCAATAAATACTCTAAAATAGAAAACTACACTATAAACTAAAATATCAATGATTGGTTGGGGTTTAACGCCTCTTTTATGTGTTTTAGTCTTGTTGCGGAGGCCGGAATACCTAAGTGAGGGTATGGATTCACGTCGTCTTCACATCAGTCCTTACACATCATCCTTACAGAGTCTCCCTCTGCTCGTCCACATAGGTCAACAATTTTAAAACCATGTGTGGGAGACAATTTTGTCAGAAAGTGTAGCTGTCGCGACAAAGTTCTTATGAGAGAGCTACTACCATATCTGCGCCACGACAGTGGCAAAAATCTCAATGAAATGGGATCATTGTCAATTTAAAGATGGCAGCGCATTGTGAATAATATTTTATATTAATTGTAAACAATATATTCACTTTAAAACTGAATTTAAAATACAATTAAATACAGAAATGGGAATAGGGGGACCTGTTTGCAGAATAAAATGCTTATTTCATTTGCGATATTGTGCTGTCCGAAATTCCTTATGATTTATATCTGTATTAAAGTTTGTCATTTTGGAAAGAGTAAATTAATTCAACATTATCTGCATCCTAAACGTGTACATGTATGACCCCTCCCCTTAGCATATATTTGCGTTTTCTTTGCAAACGAAAAAAAAAATAATAAAAAAGAAAACGACAATACCTCAGTTCTACCAATACTTTAATTGCTATGATTGCTAAATATACAAATGGTTAGGACACGTGTGCAAGTAGTAACGGGATGAAATTGAAACATTGCCATCCAACAACCAACTTGTACCATTACTGATCTCTGACTTAGAGCGAGCTCATCAGCATGTGGCATCAAAAATTGAGAAACTTCAAATTATCTTCTTATATCACCTATGAGTTTCGGCTAAGTATGTTTCTTCGGGGTGGAGGGGAGAGAGACCCATGACTATTTAGTCTTTAGATTTCAGGACAATATCATCCTTTTTCTCAAATCTACAGGATGTTATGTACGATAATGGACATACGTCACAAACAACTAGTATGCAACACAACCATGTGTTGTTTGGGAAAGTAGGCCTATTTAGAAAGAGAGAAGTGCTTGTCTGTCTGAAATTACAACGAAAAAAAAAATCCAATTTTGTATTATTTTTTAATAGATTTTAAATGTGATTGTTGAACGAATATTCTGTAAGTTGTGGTTTAAGATTCGGAGGGTTTTCAGATAATGCAAATTTGAGTGGGTGGGGTAAAATAAGAATCTCTTCTTTACTCTGTAGGTCAAAAGGGAAATACAATAAACTTATAATGGTACATAAGATGAATATATATATACATGTTCGCATATTTGTAGCACATTGTTTGGAAAAAAAGTTTCAAAGGAAAAGGCCACCATTGTAATTTTTGTAAGAAGTCATTTATTTCCCGCCATCTTGGGCGCCATTTTGAATTCTTAAGAGACACCATTTTACCAGGTTTGTCATTCAAAATATTCTTTCTTATATCCTTAATAATAATCAGGGTATTTAATCACATTGAATACAGGAAATGGCAATGATGTCATGTAAACCTTTATTTTTCTATGTAAAATTGGGTGGGTGGGGTAAGATTTTACAGATTTGCCAGATTTTGGAAGAAATACAATGAAATATTGGAAGTATAATACTTCATTTTCTTTGGACATATTCTCTGGGCATTTTTGAACATATTACAAGCTATTGTATGTCATAAATGTATAGATTTTAACAGAAATATGATCATGTAGCATGACGTTCCGCCATCTTGGACGCCATCTTGATTTCTGAGAGTTGCCCAAGGGTGCCAAGGTGGCATCAACCGGATTCTTATTTCTGAAGGTGTTGGCAATCATAATCAGTCAAAACATTTTCTATATACCGCAAATCCAGGTTCACCTTGGAATCTGCCGGACTAGTTATTACAAATGTTTGCATCAATTCATATAAGATCAAGATTCTTTGTTATATTACTCACAAAATAGAACAACTTAACTGATACCTACATATCACTGCTTTTCATTGAAACAAGCTGCAGTTACGAGGTCTTTGTTGAAAAGCAACGATATGAAGGTGTGACCTCAAAAATGAAGTACATGGCAAAACCCTGAACTCTAAATAACCTTACCATTTCATCAGCCAGAATTCCATTGATGCCATTTTCATACAAGTTGATCATCCAGTTTAGACCTCTTATTTGGTAATCTCTCATTTCACCAGTCTTTATATCTGCATATAGAAATGACAAGTCTTAACCCAATTACAAAACGACAAAATTTTAGATTGTTCTAAATTCAAAGGTGTTGCAACAACAATTTCAAGAAGCTGAAATTTTACAATTTTTTTGTTCTTTCTCAGTAGAAAACATGGTGGGAAATGAAGAAATTGCTTGTCACAAGCTATTTTTTTCATTTTCAACAATGATTTCAACTAGATGCCGAAGGGCAACATGTCGAGCCCGCTCATTTTGAAGAAAGAAGACCATACCTATGTCTACAGCTGTCATTACAATGGCGTTGTAAAAGTGGGGACAAAATAAGTTGGAATGATGGGGATCATGGTGAGACAGTTTATTGTTCACAAAATATTACATGTCTATGTATTTATAACGAGATACCAGAATGGATTAATTTGAGTATACATATGTGACCCGTCACGCTAAAAGGGACCTTATGCTAAGTCCATAAAACCAAATTCCGAGAAATATACCAGACCAAGCAGAAGTCCATCCGATGTCGGTGAAGTTATGGCCCGGACAAGCAAAAATCATCTCATTTTTGACATTTGACCTCCAAGTTTGACCTTGACCTTTGAGCTTGGAATCTGGTTTTTGCACGCGACACTCCGCCTTACTGAGCTTGACATTTGTGCCAAGTTATTTCTGAATCCCTCCATCCATGGTGAAGTTATGGCCCGGACAAGCAAAAATCATCTCATTTTTGACATTTGACCTCCAAGTTTGACCTTGACCTTTGAGCTTGGAATCTGGTTCTTGCACGCGACACTCTGCCTTACTGAGCTTGACATTTGTGCCAAGTTATTTCTGAATCCCTCCATCCATGGTGAAGTTATGGCCCGGACAAGCAAAAATCTTCTCATTTTTGACATTTGACCTCCAAGTTTGACCTTGACCTTTGAGCTTGGAATCTGGTTCTTGCACGCGACACTCTGCCTTACTGAGCTTGACATTTGTGCCAAGTTATTTCTGAATCCCTCCATCCATGGTGAAGTTATGGCCCGGACAAGCAAAAATCTTCTCATTTTTGACATTTGACCTCCAAGTTTGACCTTGACCTTTGAGCTTGGAATCTGGTTCTTGCACGCGACACTCAGCCTTACTGAGCTTGACATTTGTGCCAAGTTATTTCTGAATCCCTCCATCCATGGTGAAGTTATGGCCCGGACAAGCTCCATCCGGACGGACGCACGCACTAACGCACGCACGCACTAACGCACGCACGCACTAACGCACGCACGCACTAACGCACATACACCGAACCGCCATTGTGACAACTATGTCGAGCTCACCTGGGGATCATGGTGAGACAGTTTATTGTTCACAAAATATTACATGTCTATGTATTTATAACGAGATACCAGAATGGATTAATTTGAGTATACATATGTGACCCGTCACGCTAAAAGGGACCTTATGCTAAGTCCATAAAACCAAATTCCGAGAAATATACCAGACCAAGCAGAAGTCCATCCGATGTCGGTGAAGTTATGGCCCAGACAAGCAAAAATCATCTCATTTTTGACATTTGACCTCCAAGTTTGACCTTGACCTTTGAGCTTGGAATCTGGTTTTTGCACGCGACACTCCGCCTTACTGAGCTTGACATTTGTGCCAAGTTATTTCTGAATCCCTCCATCCATGGTGAAGTTATGGCCCGGACAAGCAAAAATCATCTCATTTTTGACATTTGACCTCCAAGTTTGACCTTGACCTTTGAGCTTGGAATCTGGTTCTTGCACGCGACACTCTGCCTTACTGAGCTTGACATTTGTGCCAAGTTATTTCTGAATCCCTCCATCCATGGTGAAGTTATGGCCCGGACAAGCAAAAATCTTCTCATTTTTGACATTTGACCTCCAAGTTTGACCTTGACCTTTGAGCTTGGAATCTGGTTCTTGCACGCGACACTCCGCCTTACTGAGCTTGACATTTGTGCCAAGTTATTTCTGAATCCCTCCATCCATGGTGAAGTTATGGCCCGGACAAGCTCCATCCGGACGGACGCACGCACTAACGCACGCACGCACTAACGCACGCACGCACTAACGCACGCACGCACTAACGCACATACACCGAACCGCCATTGTGACAACTATGTCGAGCTCACCTGGGGATCATGGTGAGACAGTTTATTGTTCACAAAATATTACATGTCTATGTATTTATAACGAGATACCAGAATGGATTAATTTGAGTATACATATGTGACCCGTCATGCTAAAAGGGACCTTATGCTAAGTCCATAAAACCAAATTCCGAGAAATATACCAGACCAAGCAGAAGTCCATCCGATGTCGGTGAAGTTATGGCCCGGACAAGCAAAAATCATCTCATTTTTGACATTTGACCTCCAAGTTTGACCTTGACCTTTGAGCTTGGAATCTGGTTTTTGCACGTGACACTCCGCCTTACTGAGCTTGACATTTGTGCCAAGTTATTTCTGAATCCCTCCATCCATGGTGAAGTTATGGCCCGGACAAGCAAAAATCATCTCATTTTTGACATTTGACCTCCAAGTTTGACCTTGACCTTTGAGCTTGGAATCTGGTTCTTGCACGCGACACTCTGCCTTACTGAGCTTGACATTTGTGCCAAGTTATTTCTGAATCCCTCCATCCATGGTGAAGTTATGGCCCGGACAAGCAAAAATCATCTCATTTTTGACATTTGACCTCCAAGTTTGACCTTGACCTTTGAGCTTGGAATCTGGTTCTTGCACGCGACACTCTGCCTTACTGAGCTTGACATTTGTGCCAAGTTATTTCTGAATCCCTCCATCCATGGTGAAGTTATGGCCCGGACAAGCAAAAATCTTCTCATTTTTGACATTTGACCTCCAAGTTTGACCTTGACCTTTGAGCTTGGAATCTGGTTCTTGCACGCGACACTCCGCCTTACTGAGCTTGACATTTGTGCCAAGTTATTTCTGAATCCCTCCATCCATGGTGAAGTTATGGCCCGGACAAGCTCCATCCGGACGGACACACGCACTAACGCACGCACGCACTAACGCACGCACGCACTAACGCACGCACGCACTAACGCACTAACGCACTAACGCACATACACCGAACCGCCATTGTGACAACTATGTCGAGCTCACCGCAAGCGGGCTCGACAAAAACCTTTATTGTTGCAGGACGTCAAAAGGTGCTACTGTTTGCAGTGTGTCCACTGAAAATTTTGACTGGGGGTTTTTGTACCTCTTGGTGGTTAAAGTTGGGGGTACAAAAAATAATTTGGGGGTACAAGAAAATTAACACTAAATCTAAACAGTTCTTCCTTTTCAATCAAGGTCTTGTTTGGGAAAGGGTTAAGGCATTTTGTTCAGCATCTTTTCGTTTAATTACAAATCAATCAAATTTGAAAACTTGAGGATTGGAAGGTTTTTAGACGCCAACCATGAAGCAGTTTTCGTTTTCAGCTTAGCCTCTAAAAATATCTGCAATGTTCCCTTTTCTCTGTCCGAACGAAGTCAGTCGAACTGGCAGAGCCATGAATTTTAATTTTAAATTCAACGGTGGATGATGGTCCAGACTGGGTGTTTTCTTCGTCGTTTCCCCCTAATGTTGACTTTCTGATTATGTGCATTTGAAATTAAAGATCGATCAAATTAAAAAAACAAGAGGCCCAGAGGGCCTTATCGGTCACCTGAATCAAATGAGCAGATACAGTTAAGGAAAATGTTAAAAGTTAACTAATAGCGCAACCCCCCAGCACCACCATTTCTTGACAGTTTTTTTTTCTCTTGTACAAACTTATTTAAAGACTCAAATACCAAATGTGAATTCAATCCAACAATAGAACATTTCTTAATATATACCCTATTTACCCCCTTTTGGCCCCTTTTGGGGCCTCAAAGGGAGATAACTCCATGATTTGTATAAATCTGAAGCGGCTTCCCAATGGGATGCTTCCTGCCAAGTTTGGTAGAAATCTGTCTCAAAAAAATGTAGAAAATGTTCAAAGTTTAGTAATAATGCGAACCCCTCCCATCCCCGATCCCCAGCACGACCATTTATTGACAGATTTTTTCTCTTGTACAAACTTTGTAGTCCTTGCCCTTTAACTTCCAAATGTGTATTCAATGCAACAGCCGGTTCATGAGAAGAAGATTTTTTAAGATGTACCCTATTAACCCCCTTTTTGGCCCTTTATGGGACCTCAAAGGGAGATAACTCCATGATTTGTACAAAATCTGAAGCGGCTTTCTATTTTAGGATGCTTCCTGCCAAGGTTGGTTGAAATCCGTCCAATGGTTCTTAATAAGAAGTCGAAAATGTTAAGTTAACTAATAACGCGACCCCCCTCACATCCCCCATCCCCAGCACGGCCATTTCTGGACGGATTTTTTTCTCTTGTACAAACTTTGTTGTCCTTACCCTAAAGACTCTAAATACCAAATGTGAATCCAATCCAACAGCCGGTTCATGAGAAGAAGATTTTTTAAGATGTACCCTATTTAACCTCTTTTAGGCCCCTTATGGGGCCCCAAAGGGAGATAACTCCACGATTTGTACAAATCTGAAGCAGCTTCCCATGGGGATGCTCCCTGCCAAGTTTGGTTGTAATCCGTCCAATGGTTCTCAAGAAGAAGTCAAAAATGTTAAGTTAACTAATAACGCGACCCCCCCCCCCCTCACATCCCCCATCCCCAGCACGGCCATTTCTGGACGGATTTTTTTCTCTTGTACAAACTTTGTTGTCCTTGCCCTAAAGACTCTAAATTCCAAATGTGAATCCAATCCAACAGCCGGTTCATGAGAAGAAGATTTTTTAAGATGTACCCTATTTAACCCCTTTTAGGCCCCTTATGGGGCCCCAAAGGGAGATAACTCCATGATTCATACAAATCTGAAGCGGCTTCCCATGGGGATGCTCCCTGCCAAATTTGGTTGTAATCCGTCCAGTGGTTCTCAAGAAGAAGTCGAAAATGTTAAAAGTTAACGCACGACGGACGACGCACGACGCACGACGCACGACGACAGACAAAACACGGTCGCAATAGGTCACCATGACCTTCGGTCAGGTGACCTAAAAATCCAGTCTGTTTAGTAGATGCCATGATCATGCAGACGCTCGCAATGTTACAGCGTTTTGGTTGAGTAAATCCCAAAAACGCAGCGTCTTGGCTAACTACAAATAGCGGGAAATTAGAGGGATCAGAATGACCGAATTTGGCAGTTTCGGTTTTATTACTCAGCTATCAAAGTTGTTTTTTCTTTCGTAAACAACGGGGAGAATTGTCATCTTATTTTTATACATGATGGGGGTTCATTTTGTGTACGTTCTTAGACGTTTTGGGTGAGAAAGTAGTACGTGATTTTTGTTCAAATTACGTGATTCACGTACATTTCTACGTGATCGGACACCCTGTGTTTGGTAATGGGTTAAGATGTGTTTGTAAAACAACAATGTGCTTTTTCGAGTGCATTGGCAATTGCAACAAGAGGACCAAGATGGTCCTATATCGCTCACCTTAGAGCGCCCTGAGACATACTTTTTTACAAACCTTTTAAATCTCCGAGGATTTTGAAAAGAGGATTTTGAAAAGGAGTCATACGACAATGGTACACACTTAATTTCAAAGCACAATTTGGGAAAAGATTGTCAAAGATTTTTCACTATATCTGTATTTAAAATCAGAAAATCCACAACATATTGCTGAATTTCCATTGCACATAGACAAATTGAAGCATTAATCTTGGAAAAAGGTCATTGGGCTATAATATTTAGAAACCATAGAAAGTTTGGAAATTCTAAGACAATTTTAAACCTGTTCCCGCTTTTTTAAATCTAGAATACCTCATGGTAGAGCTTATTTTCAAAGCAAAATGATAACTTGAACTAATCTGTTTAACAAGACAATATGACACACACAACTTATATGCACTTTTTTCTGTACAAAATGCAAGAGCCTAAAGCATAGGAATAATTCTAAAAGTTCTTAAACGAGGCAAAAAAATTATCTTCAGGCCTTAACAACTTGAAAAGATTGTCAAACATTGCCCTCTATCATTTATATGGAACCCACAACATAGGGGAAATATTCATTGAACAGTAAGGATTTGGTTATGGTAAAACCTTTTCCAAACAACATAACATAAGAGCAGACATAATTAAAAGCTGCTGTAGATGATAAAACAGGTGTTGATAAAGACTGCATTCATGTATAAAAATGCAGAGAAAATGATGAGGCAAAATGAGACAACACAGGCTATCAAGTTATCAACATTTTCTTCTTTTACCATATCATTTACAAGCCTTTTCTGTCGGTGAGGCAAACCTGTGTATGGTAGAGAAAGGACATAATGCTTTCCCATACAGAAAGGTAAAGAAAGGAAATAGACTGTCCCAATTTGAAAGTTCAGAATACAAAATTGACAGCCGTACAAATAGGATTCGTTTACAATGAACTAGCATATAAAATATTGAATAAAATTAAATAAAATATTGAGGTAAAAGGAGAACCAGCACTTTCTTCATTTGACTCATTAATTTCCAAAGCCTTTTCTAATAGGGACTTCAAAACAAGGTCTTTCCAGGAAAGGGTTAAAGTATTTAGTTGATCCCTAGATCAGTAAACAAACACTGTTTGCTCCATGCATTCTTTATCAGTATTATGATCTGCATTTATAATCTGATTATAGGGATATGATATCGTCGGTGGGGGAGTCAAAACCTTGTAACTCCAGCTTATTCAAGCTGTAGTTACGAGGATTTGACTCCCCACCAATGATATGTGATAAAATCTACCTGGTCAAAACAATTCCTCACTTGAAAATTCCAGAACCCATAACATAGGGCTTCTTTCCTTGCAATGTGATGATTTTTAGTATTCTGTTAGAGGTTTAGGAGATGTAAAGTCATGCAAAATTTCAAGACTCTAGGCCAAATAGTCCTTGAGAAAACTGTGTTTCAGTGTGAAACCTTAAACCCCACAACATAGGGCCAATTTTTCTATAAGCACAATTATTTGAAGTATTTTGGTAGAAGGCATTGAGACAATACTACAAACAAAATTTCAAGACTCTAGACCTTATAGTTTGGGAGGAGAAGATTTTTTAGTAATTGTGGACAGACAGACGGACGGACAGACGGACAGACGGACGGTGAGCGATCACAATAGCTCACCCTCAGCACTTCGTGCTAAGGTGAGCTAAAAACATGAAAATTTCATATTTGACTTTGACATACAACATACACAGTTAAGCAAGTCTTACTACGAACAATCCAAATGTAAAACATGTCACACAGGGCTCGAATTTCCACTAGCATACTGGCAATTTGCTTGTTAAAATTAAAAATTGCTAGTGATTCTATCTGACACTAGATTTTTTTGGCCAGTGGAAAAATATGATTCCCTGCCAATAAGTTTTATCAATGCAGCCTTAAAAGGCTAACAAGACAACTTGAACTGCCAAATATTGACTATCAGTACTAGTTTGCAAATATGTCCTTTAAAAGAACAACTGTATAATGCACCATTATGCTTTTAATTTGCAAAATGAAAACCGTTACAATATACAAAACCAGATTGCGAGTGAATTTGCCTTTTTGCTAGTGGTTTCAAAAGCCATTAGCAAAATATTGCGAGTCATCTTTTCAGGGAAATTCTAGCCCTGTCACATGATACCATGGGTTTCAAAAAGAGGCACACGGGACGAAAATTTCCCTCCTTCTATTTGGCTATATTTGAAAGTATAATCCCCCTTTTTTGAAGACATTGTATGAAGTTGATAGGGAAGCAGAAAATCCCCTGCCAAATTTAGCTTGAGTCCAAGGTGGACAAATAGTTATCAAAACTAATGTGATACATACATGATGGACTCTCTTCAAATCTTGTCATAATGTTTGATGATTTCTTCGACAATGACAACAGCTCTTCATCTTCTTCTGTCTCCGTCCGTCTGTGTCTGTGACTGTAATGCACAGAACCAGGGTTACAGATTATGAGATATGAGGGAGTGAAGGATTTTCAAAATGCAATTTATTTCATGTATTGTAAAACAAACCCTATGTTGTGTGTACTCATTGGAATTGTCTCGTCGAGACGATTCCAATGAGTACCCACAACGTAGGGTTTGGATTTGAAATAACACATTTGAAATGCCATCAACCCTTTTGTCTGTAGCTCTGCACAAGTTGTATTTAGTATTGTTTCTGAAATAGTTCACAAGAGAGCACTGGTCAGCTAGCATATCAGATGAAATTTGCACTTAACAAGTTAAGATTTTGGGATGCTACCAAGTGGGATAATACAAGATTATTTAAATATAAGATTCAATTTAAATTATAAATGTTTGTTTTATTGGGGTTTAACGTCATCTTCAACTGTTATGGTCATATCGCAGCGACTTGAGCACCTAACCGAGGATTTCTGTCATTTCTCATACCAGTACTACCACAACACCCCAACCGAGCCTCCAGCTGCTCGTTCACATAGGTTAACTATATCAAACCATTGGTGCAGGGTTAAAGACTAGCAGGGGCCCAGTCACCCATTGCCCCTAGATTTTGGGCTGGGCCTGTGAATATTTAGAGAAAATGCCCATACCCTTAATGTTAAGTAATGAATTTTGCCGTTCTGGGCCCCTAAGTTAGAATTGTTAGTCTGTTTCCCTGTGGTGGGTGACAATTTTGTCAGAAAAGATATTTGCCACAGCTGCGGATTGAACCAAGGACCTCTCAAGTGAGAGGCAGATGCACTACCAAGGTACAAGCATTCTTAATTGATCAGTGATCCATAAGTGATCATAAATCAACCCAAAAGTTTACAGCAGCAAACCTTTTCTTCAAAGAGCATTTTAAGTTATTCAATTAAGTAATTTAAAATTCTAATTGAAAAGAAAGTCAGCTGGTGCATCTTAAAACTGATGAAATACTTAAGGTAAAAGGGTGCATAGTTAAGTTTAACATGTTAAAAAGTTATGGCAATAAAGTAAATGTAAAGAATTCAACAATGTGCTGCAAAAACAATTTTTGTGCAATGTGCTATGCTTAAAGTTAAATGATCATATGAGATCTATAACAAATTCATCCCCCTAAAATGTGGTTGGTAATAAAAATTGATTAGCATGAAGAAAATAATGTTCAATTAACCCTTTCCAATCCAACTTTTGATTTTGACATCTTTAAAAGAGGAGAACTTGGAAAACCAAGATAGAAGAAGAAAATGCTGATAACCAGAAAAACTAATTCCAGGGGTAAAAGTTGAAAATTTTGAAAAACCTGAAAACCTGGGAAAGTCTGTATTTATATAGTAAAAATCGAGAAAATGGGGCATTTTGGAATACTCAAAAACCTGAACTTCAGGCATATGCCTGAAAACTTTTACCCCTGTAATTCTGTCTTTTCTTGTGACATTACAATTATCAGCATTTTTTCTCACAACATTTAGAAGCTGCTCTGAAATGGATATCAAAACCAGCAATTGTTTGATAAATGATTAAAATATAAACAACATTATGTGAAATATTACAGAAATTCTGTCACCTTTCATCCCTCTTTTTACTCGGACTGTAAAATGATACTCATTTCAATTACTTAACCCATTATCAAACGACAAAATTTTTTAATGGATCCAAATCCAAAATTTAGCAGGATGACAATTTCCAGTAAATATGAATTAATTTTATATGTTTTCCTCTTTTCTGGTAGATTCAAAACATTATGGGAAATGAAGAAATTCCTTGTCACAAGCAATGCCTTCATTTTCCACCATGTTTTCCAAAGCCTTTAACTTGAAGGGCGTCAAAAAGCGTCAATGTTTGGGAATAGGACTCAACAGGTTAACCCATTACTAAACGACAAAATTTTGAATTGATCTGAATCCAAAATGTAGCAGATGACAATTTCAAGTGAATAAAACTTTACATATTTGGTTTTTCTGTGTGGAAAACATGGTAAGAAATGAAGAAATTGATTGTCACAAGCAATTTCTCCATTTTTCCACAATTTTTTCCAAAGCATTAACCCTATGGGGTGTCAAATATCATCATTGAATTTGTGTAATCATGGGATTATCTAAATTAACATGACTTTTATGATGGGACTGCCTTGTATCATAAAAGGATATGGGCCGCGTTTTACTAACACAGATTTTTGCAAAATCCTTGTAACAACACATCTGATTGAAAGAGAAATAAAAACAGTAATTATTCGGCCAATCAGATTTGTTGTTGTTTCAAAAATGTTCGTAAGTTCGTTAGTAAAACGGGCCCCTGGGATCTTACAGACAAGCTACCATGGCACTTAAGACCAACATGGATCAAGATTAGGCTGTGTTAAAGTGGTCTGATCAGTAACCATGAATGATGATGTTCTCTTGCAAAATTTAGCTACTTGTAAGAGAAGCTATTAACCCTTTCCCAAACCACAAAATTTTAGGGTAGTCTTATTTGAAAGCTGTTGTAGTCAACAGAATTGATGTTGATAAAGAAAGAACTTGTTTATACAAAAGCCAAGAAAATCTTGAGGCGAAAGGAGAAACTGCTGGTTATCAGCAGTTTCTTCTTTTGAGTCAATGTTTTCCCAAGTGTTTTCTATTAGATACATCAAAACCAGGACTTGTTTGGGAAAGGGTTAAGGATCTACGAACAGCATGCATCACAGGGTAGGCTTATCTGGATTCATTTTGGTCTAAAAAACTACAAGGCCCTTTTCCAAATCAAACACAAATTATCAATACTGAAAACATGCTGCTTTGCAGAATACAATCAAGCAAACTGATGGAATATCGCGGAAATATAACAATGTCATTCATTCATGAGAACATCATAGGTCCTTTACAAAATATACGAACTGTACATTTGTTACAGAAGACAATTAAGTTCTTAATTGGGATTTGATAAAGCTTAGAATATTAACAGGCAAAGAGGAAATGCTAGTTCTATCACTTATTTATCAGCATTTCCTCTTTTTGAGATTAAATACAAAGATCTTGCAGACGAAAATTTCAAGTGTATGGAATTTTACATTTTTGTGTATTTTGTGGTAAAAAATATTGCTACGAGCAATTTCTTCGTTTTGCAGTGTTTTCCCGAACATTTTTTTAGTAACTTCAAAAAGCGTCACAGTGAGGGAATGGGTTAAACTATGGAAAATCATGGCTGCAGGCTCCCGAACCCCCAAAATGAGTAGACCTTTTACCCCAAGTTTTAGGAAGCAGCTTTCTATGTCTCTAACTAGAACTGTCACAAAACGGACGAATACCCCCCACTAGGGCCTTGTCTCACTGAAAAAGTGCTATAGTTCAAAAGGTTCTTGACTTAGAGCACGAAAACCGATTTTAAACAAAGTCCAATTGTGACCTTGACCTTTGACCTTGGTGACCCAATAACAATAGGGTACCTCCTTGGGTCATGGGCAACAACTGTGTAAAGTTTCATGATCCTAGGTCAAATGGTTCTCGAGTTAGAGCACGGAAACAAAATTTTAAATTTTGACTACTCCCCCCCCCCCCCCCCCCCTAAAAATTTCAAAGTGGCATAACTCCAGGGGTCTTGCTACCAATTTTTGTTTGGGGCCAGGGGCCAGTGAAATTGGGAAAAATAGCGACGTTTTTACCTAAATTGGTAAAAACTTAAAAGAGTTTGTATTCATACTGTCACTCAGTTTCAGCTGCAGATTAGACTGTAGTGGTGTAAAATGCATTTGCGCATGTACTCTTGTTTAAGAATCTACTCTAAAACTGTCTTCAAAATGTTTGTAAATGAAGATGAGGTCTTAACATGGGGCATTCGTGGTCCTCATTGGGAATTTTCACCAGAGAATTGGGAAAAAAAGATACTTTTTGCCATTGGGAATGGGGCCCAATAACGGCCCCAAATTTTGGCAAACGAGACCCCTGAACTCTGAAATTAATCACTGGATCAAGATGAAAATTGCAGGTGCACAACTTCATATGATAGGAAACAACCTGATAAAATTTCAGCAAAATTGGTCAAAAACTGTGGGAGGAGAAGAGGACACAAAATCATGTCCACGGACGGACAGACAGACAGATGGACAGACGGACAACCTGATTCCAGTATACCCCCCATAACTTCGTTGTGGGGGGTATAAATATTGAGGGGATACAAGCATGTTTTTATATTATAGCGTTTTTTACCCCCAGATTTTAAGTAAACCCTGCACTTACTCTCCGGCCTCCACTAATTTAGCCTTCTCCGACATCTTGTTTTTCACTTTCTTCATCTTGAGGGGACTGGTCGGAGACTTCGTATTTCCGTTTATGCCCGTCAACATGAAGTGAGAGAAAAGCTCTGTCTGTTTCAGCAAGTAGTCAAATCTGTTACCTCTGTCTGATTCCTGTAATGTGGAAATTCAATTAATTTTATTTTAAGCGAAATCAACACATTTTAAACTGGCTGACCTTTCTCACACTTTCTGTTAGCCATTTCCCAAAATATCAACAAAACAGAAATGTATGTGTAATTTGATAAGAAACAAGATGTGTTTGTAAAACACAAATGCCCCTGAAATGGCAAATGTTAGGATTTCTGACAGACAGACACAATTAAAATATGCCCAAATCTTTCGAAAACAACAAAAACTCCCTTAAGAGCTTTTTGAGGTTTACAAAGAGCAAACAACAGTTCACAAGTTTTAACCCTTTCCCAAACCAGACCTGATTTTGACTAACCTACTAAAATCGGCTTGGGAAAACATTGAGACAAAAGAAGAAACCGCTGATAATCAGCAGTTTCTCCTTTTGTCTCAATATTTTCTAAGCTGTATTTTACAAAAATTCTGTCTTAGATAACTTCCATTTTGTCATTAGTGGCAGTTTTTGAAGTGGATCGCCCTTAAAATTTGCCATTTGGGAAAGGGTTAAAAAGACTTGCATTTGTCCTCAGTTCTGAGTCACCAAAAACTTACAATTTTAGCATCATAATCTTCGTCTTCCTCCTCTGCATCCGCAGCATTTTTACCTTTTGGAGGAGCTTTGAGCAACACAGATGGTCCTGGAGTCTGTAAATAAATGCAATCAAAAGTACAAGACTTGTTTCAAAAGAAAATTTAGATTCACATTAAAACAGAGCAATAGATTAAAGCTACTATTTCCCAGATTTGGACCCAAAAATTGTCAAATACAAACGAAATGTACACTTTTTAAGCTTTATATGACCTGATTAAATGATTACGAGAAACTATTGAAGCAACGACTCATTTTTTCGCAATTTGATACCAAATTCGTGAAGCGATGTCGAAAGTAGGTCAAAACAGTAGGACATGCGACTTTCTTAAATGACGTCACAACATACATGATGACGTCATATTGAAATTTAAGTATGAATCTCGTTTGAATCATGATACACGCTGTATGCGCATGCGCAACAATTTGAAAATAATTCTAACCCCATCAGTGATGGGGTTGAATTTAGGCTTGGATTCTCCCTAAATTCAGCTATCTGTCTTGTAATTTCGGCTCATTCTCTGTCTGAATCGCATATTATTAACCATCCCGAGTTAGTCAACACAAAAGTTTTGCATATTTTTTCAAAAAAATTCTTTTTTTGCAATTAGACCATCTGTTATCGTCGCCCTTTAAGACATAAAGAGGAGTTAGATACAGAGCTACATATAACAAGAGTGCCTGAAAGGCACTGATATCGCTCACCTGAGTTCTTCGTGTATTTGATTGTGTACAATATTAATTATCTTACAATTTCTTGAAGTCTGATAAGCCCCACCCTGGCACAACCACAATTTTCACCCAATCAAAAATTCATGAGCATGTGTTGAAAACAGTCACTCAAGGGACATTTCTGCCAAGCTTGGTTCAAATTGGCCAGATAATTGATTTTAACCCAATACTCCACAGAAAAAACCAATAATCAATACTCCCCTTCAATACCCAATACAGGTATAGGCTTATCAGTAACCAATAGACAATCCATCCCTTATCTATACCCATCTCCATATAAGGTATTGGTAAAATTCATTGATTTTTGGGGTGTTGTTTTTATGGCCTAATTAATGCAATTTCTTCAAATCTGATCAAAAAGTTGTAGTTAAAAAGATTGTAGAGAAAAGAATGAACTTTCAAATGATGAAATTGTTAGAAAAATGATTTTAAAAATAAGTCATAAAATGAGGTTTAAAAAAGAAGGAACCAATAATTTTCAGAAAAATTACACTTAAAACTTAAAACTTATCATAAATACAGACAAGATTATTTTAAAATCACTACAAGAATTTTATTAAATCATCATAACATTCCTCAATCGTTTATGGCAAATATTTCATTTCTTTTTCATAAAATAAACTTTTACAAAACAACAAAATTTAGACCAGTCAAAGATGAAAACTGCTGCAGTCAACAAAAATGGATGCAAATTATTATAGAGTTTTTGTAGAAATTGCCACAGAATACTTGGAAGAAAAGAAGGTGAAAATAGTAATTAATATTATTTTCTTCTTTTCCTTCAACTTTCTGTGATAAAAATGCCCTATCTTCTTTGGAAATGGGAGCTTTTGAAAAACATTTCCTTTCATTTTGAAATAGATCTTACAACCCTATCATATTCATATTTTCTTTCATTTTGAAATGACTACCCTATTATACACATTTATATGATAATAATTATATTTATTCGAATCCCCTAAACCATCCTCCCCTTGGCGAATCCTGGCTCAACCAAGTGCTGAAAATGTTTTCATCCACCCCCACCCTCCCCTGAGAAATTGTGGATCCACCACTGAACATGTTTTCAGAAGTTGTTTGTTTTGGAAGTCGAATGGTGAATCATGCAGAATAATTCTCTTTTCAGCTTAGTCTAGTCATAAAACAGGATTTGTGTAGGCCTACAATATAGATCTAGCACAGAAAAATATAGAGGCAAAAGGAGAAAATGCTGATTATCAACATATTATTTTTTGTGCCTCAATGTTTTCTCAAGCATTCTCTGTTATAAGATCATCAAACCAGGATTTGGAAAGGGTTAACATTATTTCAATCAGAAATTTAGTCGTTTTGGAAAGATTTCAAGCCTTGGTGAACAGGAAAGAACAAAGAATTGAGAATCACGGATGAAGTGTATTTTTCTTTTAAAATATGGCGAAGAAAATCGGGACAGGCATAGACTAAATTTACTGAAGCAAAAACATAAACAAATAATGTTGGAGTGTGTAAAATAATGCACGTTTGAAAGCGATCGTTTCATGATTCCGAATATTAGGGTTTACCCGAAAAATGATGAAGTTCGTCGCTTTTCAGCTAAAAATCTCGTAACTGCATCTTAAACAAGCTGTAGTTACGAAGTTTTTGTTGAAAAACGACAAGTTGCTCGTCCATTGTTGATCGTCGACTTCCTCGTTTGAGAAATCGCCCAAATCGGCAGAGGCAACGCTGCTCAAGGAAGAAATCTTTGTTGGAGTCTGATTCAATGTCCCTGGCCCTCGTAGACAAGTCAAATTCATCAAAACATTCGAAGATCGAGTCGGCTTCGGAAAATTCAGCCATTTTTCTTGTTGTGATTATTCAAATTGTTCGGGGGTTTTTCCGTTACCTTATATGAATAATCATGAGATTGTATTTGCGCATGTTGTACTATTAGCGAATGAAAAGTCTAGAAATTGTAGGTCAATCTATTTTTAACAATAAGTCACGTTTTACAACCGACAGTTCATTGGAAAGCGTGGGAAAACCAATAGTAGCGTGTGCAATATCGCTCGGATCACGCGTGATCAGTCGAGTATAGCACCTTCGATTGGACGTTATTTTTAGTAACATCTTTATAACAAACTACGTAATTTTTCCCGCGAAATAGTTGTGCAAGATGTTTTTGTATGTGGATTAACGAAAATTGAGGTCAGTTGAATTTTGTAAAGTTGTTTTATTTACGTTTGAAAAATGGGGCGCTCCTAAGCGCCTGCATGGAGATTATAGTAGACAGGTCAAAAAGCGCTTCCATGGAGATTATAGTAGACAGGTAAAAAGGCGCTTCCATGAAGCAAGGGGTAAAAGCGTCGAGGGGCGCTTACGAGGCGCAAAGGGTTAAAGATTTTTCACGTGATTTCTCTAAGTCTGATAAGCCCCGTCCTGCCACGCCAACAATATTTGACGAATCAAAAATTCACGAACAAATTTTGAAATGGGTCACCCAAGGAACATTTCTGCCAAGTTTGGAAAGAATTGACCCAGTGGTTGAGGAGGAGAAGATTTTTAAAGAATTACCTAAAGATTTCTTTAAGCCTGATATGCCCCGCCCTGCCACTCCCAACAATTTTTGACAAATCAAAAATTCATGAACAAGTTTTGAAAAGGGTCACCCAAGGAACATTCCTTTCAAGTTTGGTAGGAATTAGCCCAATGATTAAGGAGAAGAAGATTTTTGAATAATTATCTTACGATTTCCCGAAGTCTGATAAGCCCCGCCCTGGCACGCCCACAATTTTCACCCAATCAAAAATTCATGAGAAAGTGTTCAAAACAGTCACTCAAGGGACATTTCTGCCAAGCTTGGTTCAAATTGGCCTGATAATTGATTTTTAAAGATTTTTCACATGATTTCTATAAGTCTGATAAGCCCCACCCTGCCACGCCCACAATTTTTGACGAATCAAACATTCACGAACAAGTTTTGAAAAGGGTCACCCAAGGAACATTTCTGCCAAGTTTGAAAAGAATTGGCCCAGTGATTGAGGAGGAGAAGATTTTTGAAGAATTACCTAAAGATTTCTTTAAGTCTGATAAGCCCCGCCCTGCCACGCCCACAATTTTTGACAAATCAAAAATTCCCGAACAAATTTTGAAAAGGGTCACCCAAGGAACATTTCTGCCAAGTTTGGAAAGAATTGGCCCAGTGGTTGAGGAGGAGAATATTTTTGAAGAATTATCTAATAATTTCTTCAAGTCTGATAAGCCCCGCCCTGCCACGCCCACATTTTTTGACGAATCAAAAATTCACGAACAAGTTTTGAAAGAGGCCACCCAAGGAACATTTCTGCCAAGTTTGGTCAGGATTGGCCTAGTGGTTAAGGAGAAGAAGATGTTTAAAGCAATTGTTGACGACTTCCGACGAACGACGCACGACACACGCCGCACACAGGGTGATCACAAAAGCTCACCTTGAGCATGTTGCTCAGGTGAGCTAAAAAGGGAGCGAAGGTATCAAAATGCAGTGATTTTTTTTCTTAAAAAACGGTCGTTATTGGGCCCCTTTCCCCTCTCTGAGGAATATACTTTTTTCCCCCATTTCAGAGAAATTTTCCCCTCCTGGAACTAGATTTCTTTCTTGCAAAGAAAGATCCAAATCATATTTAGATTTTAGGCATCTCTAACAGTTCTAATGGTTGCTTGAATGTCCCATTATGATATACAAGCAAGTTAAATGCATTTATGACACTGTATTTGAGAGTATTATAGCACATGTATTGAAATTCCCCTTTTTGGGCATTCACACGCAAATTTTCCCCCACCTATGGGCCCTGACCGCCTTCCCCCAAAATGAAAAATAAACACTGAAATGCAAAGTTTAATTAATAAATTGTTCATTAAATCCTAATGGCTATGTTGTGGGTTCTTATTGGAATAGTTGTGTCCTTAGGCACTTGGATCCAGGAATAATAACAACTTACATATAGTCCTGTATAATGTAAATATGAGGTCAGACAGTGGCCATTTTCAAGTAACGGAAGTTACAGCTGGTTCCTTGTTCATAGGGGATAAAACTATCCTGTGACGAAAACCAGAGGCGCTTGTAACAACATCAGTTACTTGAAACAATGGCCGCTGTCCGACCTTCTCATATTTAAATTATACAGGACTATAATTATTTAAGTTGTTATTATTCCTGGATCCAAGTGCCTATGGTTGTGTCAAGACAATTCCAATGAGTACTTAAAAAATAGGGTTTTGGTTTGACGTAACAAATTCAGAATGATTTCACCTCCTTTTATCTGTTGCTGCAATTCTGTGCTGAGGCATTGAAAGTTTTGAAATTTCAATTTGAAAAATTATGTTATTGGTACCAAAACACATACAGATTATGTAGAAATGCAGCAATGTGATGACACACCATGCAGCTGTAGTGACAAGCTGCTTTTATGGCTTTGTAAAATATCTTACCCCACCCATCAAGACAAAGGAATTGAGAAATACGAAGGTGTTTTTTCACGGGAAATAGAACAAATTTGAACTTACAGCGTCCTCCATTTGATCGTCACTCATTTGCTCAGGCTCTGAGTCCGACATGGTGATGATGTTGATCCTCTTCGATAAAGATAAGCGTCCTTTTTTTCCTCTAAAGCCGGTTTATTATTTTTTCGCGCTACCGGAAGTTCTTTCGGGAATTACAGAAATTGATCGGAAAGGAAAGATAATTGGAGGAAAGGAATTTGAATATCACTTCCAGTAAACTCATAAAAATCATCATCATCATAATCATCATCATCATTGTCTTTTATTTTCTTAACTTTCTTACTCTTTTAACCCTTTCCCAAACAGCAAATTTTCAAAAAAAATTTAAAATAGAATATAGCACAGAAAATATTGAGACAAAAGGAGAAACTGTTGGTTATCAGCAGTTTCTTCTTTTGTCTCAATGTTTTCCCAAGCCTTATCTAAAAGGGTCGTCAAAGCCAGGTCTTGTTTGGGAAAGGGTTAACTTGGCACAGACACGTGGCTGCTCAAAGATACCCGTTAGGATGTGGAGCAGTATATATTATGAAGAAAGATAGATAGATTTCCTAAAGAGCAAAAAGTTGGACGGAAGGCCTAATAGCTGTGGATATTGAATGGATGTTGGATAACAAATTATTAGTGTAGGCCTACAATGAAGCAATGAAGACATTGATGCAAAATGAGAAAACACCAATTATAAAATGATGTTCTATTCTTGACGCTCTCAGTCTGATTCTCACAAACATGCCATAGGGGCATGGAAATGAGGTGACGACTTGTTTAGGAAATCGTTCTTTTGCCGCCTATGTACACGGGTGGTAAACGGAGAAACTAGCTCCAAAAAAAGGTAGTTGCATAGAGCAAAAATTTGCAGGTCACGAACACATTTTCTAAAATTATTTCTTTTAAAGCGAGTTTTTGAGAAATCCGGCGATGCTGTAATATTGAAGAAATGGCCGAAGTTTGTTGTGCACGAGAGTATACGGTATTAGTAGCAGGGTTTTAATACAATATCGTTGAAAAACATTTCAAAATCGAAAGTAAAAAAAGGTTTTACTTTCGATTTTGAAATGTTTTTCTACTATCGTATTCAAACTCTGCTTACTAACACCGTATAATTATTCTCATGCACAACAAACTTCGACCATTTCTTCATATTACAGCATCGCCGGATTTTTCAATATTTCGTTGTAAAAGAAATAGTTATAGAAAAAATGTGTTCTTGACCTACCTTTATTTACAGATTTTTGCTCTATGCAACTACCTCGGTAAAGGCCGGATGTCACGAGGCAACGAAATACCGTTGACTCTTTTTGGAGCTAGTTTCTCCGTTTACCACCCGTGATGTAAAGGGATTGATGCTTCTTTGATCTGTTTCCAAAAGACGACCAGCTATTAACGTCCCCGATAGAAAAGTTAAAAACTCAAGGGATTTGTTGTGAAGAGGGAAAGAGGAAAACGCTGAATATGCGAATTCCTTCCTTTTGTCTCAACATTTTCTGTGTTTTAGTGTACACAAATATTGCCTAAATCAACAGCAATTTCGTCGACTATTGGACAACCCTAAAATATGGTCATTTTGGAAAGGGTTAAAGTGCAATAATGGTAAAGTAAGAAAATGCTCAAGCTTAACCCTTTCTCAAACGAGAAAAAATAGACTGGCACAGTTTGAAAGTTGCTGCCGAAGACAAAATAAATGATGATGAAGATAGGATTTGTGTACAATTTGGCCCAGAAAACATTGAAGTAAAAGAAGAAAATGCTGGTAACCAGCATTTTCTTCTTTTGTCTCAATGTTTTCCCAAGCATATCCCAATAGGAACGTCAAAGCCAGGTCTTGTTTAGGAAAGGGTTAATGATAATGATTGGTCTCGACTCATAACATGTTCATGTTATTATATGTTTCAAGTTTCAAGTTTATTTGAAAATAAATGCTCAATGTGCTTGATCGCACAAACATGAGCAAGCTGTACAAAATTTACGATACACAATGGCCAACATGCATTGAGGACAATACATATAAAATACAATAATGTAGAACAAAGTGGTGTAAATTAATAGCAAATAATTTTGTGCTAAAATAGAGTATGTTTACATGTATAAAATGATATATCTCCGGTGCAATTATAAAACCTCGCAACTGCAATACATTTTAAAAAGACACGTCTAACGCAAAACTTACACCTTTTGGAAAGAACGTGGAATCTAATAAAAACCACTTTTCATCAAATTTTCAACAAATTTAATTCATTTATATCTGCTAAATATATGTAATTTTCATAAAGAAATATTGGGTAGAAATTATTAAATTTGCAATTCATATAATATGACTAGTAAACAAAACGTCGCAATAAAGCCGTGCAACCTGATAACGCACATTCATGTTATTCATGTAGCAACAGTAAAGTTTATGGCATTCAGCTAACATCCTGTGTCTCTGCCATGGGCCAAGATGACACGAAGACATATCTTCTCATTGACAAAGCATATCAGATGATGAATCTTTGAGGGATAGTTCTTCACTCGTCCCTATTAAATGCCTGTTCCATTTGTTGAAAATTTCTTGGAGCAAAAAGGCAAAAAACTAATCTCTGTTAACAAATTTGATGATTTGGTGCAATGCTGGCGCGTGCAAACCGTTATTTCTTAACAAAATAGGTGCACCTGAATTCTAGTATTGCTTCGCACGTGAAAGCGTGTAATCAGATCTTATGAAGCAGGAGTTCGAGATACGAGTATGATTTGTTGAGGCTGCTTTGATGCTATTGAATTCTGCAATAGCCTGTGGTTTTGTAACTTTTCATATTTAAGTCTTGATAAAAAACGTAAATATTTTCTATGTTGTGATCATCCGATTTAGATGAAATTTTTCTGAAAACATGTAAACGTTATTGATTTATATTTACTAAAAAAATCATAAAATATAAGTTACATTATTTATTTAATTATAATGTAAAATGTAAATGTTGCGTAAGACGTGTCTTTAAGTGTATATTACACGGCAGCTACGAGGTTCTAAAACCACGCCGACAGAATACTTTTATGAACCGGGGCTGGAAAAATGTCCCTTTTTGCATTTGAGAATACCTTCGAAATAGGTCATCTTGTATGTACGCACAGTCTGAACAAGACCCATTGCTATGGTGTTCTCAAACTTAGCAACTGTAAGAGAACGGCATTGATACCGATCAGACAGCATTTATGTACAGACGGGTCTTGATAATGTTGGTTTAAAATCAGTCGCCTTTATATGTCCCTTTTTGCATTTGAGAACATCATCGAAACAGGTCATCATATGCTGACGCACAGTCTGATCAATACCCATATGGATATGGTATTCTCAAACGTTGCAACTGTAATTGAGAATGGCATGGATACTTATCAGACAGCATTTAGGTACAGATTGGCCTTGATATTTTTTATCCCATTACCAGACGGCACAATTTTGGGGTTGTCCAAACTGAAAGAAGTTGCAAATAACAATTTCAAATGAATGAAGTTTTACATCTTTTGGACATTCTGTGTAGAAAACATTGTGGAAAATGAAGAAATTGTTTGTCAAAGATGTTGCAGACGACAATTTCAAGTTGATGAAACTTTGCATTTTGGGTTTAAAACATTGTGAAAAATGAAGAAATTGCTTGTCACAAGCAATTTCTTCATTTTCCATGATGTTTTCCAAAGCCTGTGTCTTGTTGGGTGTCAAAAAGCATCACTGTATGGTAACGGCTTAACTTATTCGCTTTGTGACGCAATTATAGAAAAAGTTTGGGAAAATATTTAGACAAAGAAAAAAATGCTGATAACCAGCATTTTCTCCTTTGCCTCAATATTTTCTTTCTTTTATCAAACACAAATGCCGTTCGCTCACCATTTATTGAGGAAATCGTATCGTCGGTGTAAATGCAAAACCTCGTATGTCGGTTTTCGCGATTTTCATGCAAGTACAAACTTTAATGTCCAGTCTAGACAATTCTTACAAGTTTTGGGATTATTAACTTATCAGTATTATTGACAATTTATATGTGAACAACATGTCCGAATTTGAAGTAAAACCCTTGAGTTTCGGAAAAAATATTTAAATTTGCTATTCCCCTGTTTAAAAAAATCCCAAAACGAGATTACGAGCTTTTGCATTTACACCGACGGTATACAGGAGCTCTCAAAGTTGAAAAGTCTCGATTAGAAAAAATAAAAATGGATTTTAACATAATGATAAAGGGGCCCATATTTTTTTGTGATGCATGTTCACGTATAAATATCTAATTGCGTAAATTGAGAAGTTTTATTGTTATATTAAACTGCATTTTAAATGTCGTTGGCCAAATATCAATTAGATTGATTTTATAAGTGATAACAAGAAAATAGAGTGTTATCAAAGCAGATTTTTGTAAACAGTTGCAATTTTAAGTAGGCCTATATATGCGCGGTAATAAGTTAATGCTGGCAGTCAGAGCTTTTGTCGTCGCTTTAAATGCCAGGCCTTTTTGTAAGAGAGGCGTAAAATCGGACAAGTTGTTTTGAGAAACTGTAAATATTAATCGGAAAAGATCAAATTAGCGATTCTCTGAAGCACGCTCTTATCATATGCTTTATCTTATTGTGGAATTGTATTACTTAAATATCTTTATTATAATAGAGCAAAATGCAAACACCGGCTCACTGCGGAAGGTTAATTCTTCAATGCCCGGTCACACATACAAATGTATACTAGTACGATTTGTAGAAAGATAATTAACCATGGCCAGAGGCGCGTTCTTTAGAGTGATATTTCTTGAGGTATCTTGAGATTTCTCCAGATGTGTAAAGATAAAATGTTCTTTAGAGCAAGATTTTTAAGACGCTCAATCGGAAGCGCAATTACCCTATAATTCGTGCGGAACCCCATGATTAACTCTGTGGTAACACTATAAGGTAGAATTGACCGAGTTGTTCCGAATGCTCCATGGAACCATGGTAATGTTCCATACTTCATACAAATGACATCATCATGACGTCATTTGTATAAGGTATGGAGCATTTGGAACACCTTGGTCAGAATCTAGGTCTTAAAACGCTTTATCTATTAAAACTTCTTTTAAAAGAAATCTTTAAAAAAAATCTCGACCTAAAAAACGCGCCTCCGGCCACTTCAAAGAGGGTCACTCATGAAACAGACACTCAAGATACTTCACGTTGATCAATGTATTCAGATTTCGAGAATATTCGCGTTTGTGCGACTGTTTTGCATTTTTGCGTGTTTCAAAATGTCGTAATTACGCGAATATTCGCGTTTGTGCGACTTTTTCGCGTTTGTGTGTGTTTCAAAATGTCGTAATTACGCGAATATTCGCGTTTGTGCGACTTTTTACGTCTCTGTGTGTTTCAAAATAACGTATTACACAAATATTTGCGTTAGTGTGACCTTTTCGCGTTTGTGTGTGTTTCAAAATGTCGTAAATACGCGAGTATTCGCATTTGTGCGGTTTTTTGCGTTTGTGTTTCAAAATGTCGTAATTACGCGAATATTCGCGTTTGTGCCACTTTTTGCATTTGTGCGTGTTTTACAATGTCGTAATTACACCAATATTCGCGTTAGTGCGACTTTTTTCGCGTTTGTGCGTGTTTCAAAATGTCGTTAATACGCGAACACTTGGATTTGTGTGACTTTTTTTGCGTTTGTGTGTGTTTCAAAATGTCGTAATTACGCAAATATTTGCGTTTATGCGACTTTTTTGCGTTTGTGCGTGTTTCAAAATATCGTTATTACGCGAAAATTCGCGTTGGTGCGACTTTCTTTGCGTTTGTACGTGTTTCAAAATGTCCTTATTACGCGAATATTCGCGCGCTAGTGCGACTTTTTAAGCGTTTGTGCGTGTCTCGATTTGTCGTTATTACGCAAATATTCGCGCTGGTGCGACTTTTTTCGCGTTTGTGCGTGTTTCAAAATATCGTTATTACGCGAATATTCGCGTTTGTGCGACTTCTTTAACACACAAACGTGACAGTCTAAAGCGTTTTATGCTTGCGTTACTACGTGTTTAGAAAATATTATTATCATAATTATTGACCCTTGTAGGCTTTCGTAATTTTGACGTCTCTCATAAAAAATATTTTAGGAAAATGTTAAGTCAAAGGAAGAACTAGCATTTCCTTTTTCTTCTTCTTCTTCTTATTTTTTTTTTTTTTTTTTTTTTTTTTTTTTTTTTTTTTTTTTTTTTGGCTCAGTATTTCTGTCCTGTATCTTTAAAATTCTATTTTGTCGTCCACAGCAGCACTCAAATTGGAACAGTCTAAAATTAAGTATAGTCTACCTACCAATTCTGAAAAAGTGGCTAGAAAACATTTTCGTAGGCATTTTTTGAACATGGAGTTTTGATGTATTATTTGCAAAGTATAAGGCTTGCCTGATTTGCTTAGACCGGTAGTCGCCTCCAGTCGGCCGTATTAAGGTCACAAAACCAGGTCAAAGGTCATTGGGTGCAAAATTCACATAAGCCCCCTTTAAATGCGTATAACTCTGTCAATTATATATCTAAATGCACGGAAACGGTTTTAAATGAAAGCCCAATAAATTGTCTTGCATATAAAATATAGTTAATGATACTTTTCTCATTTGCACATTCATTAATATTTGGCAAAATGCAAAAAATGGCAAAAAATGTGCAAAATTTGAACGCAGTGTAAATGGAAATCATGCTGCATGTGAAAAATTATTGCGATTTCAATTACACAAACACGTTAAAAATGTCTATAAACCCTTAGCAAACATTTAAAATCGAGTTTGATGGTAAAAAGTCACTATTTCTATATGCAGGTACAGCTCGAAGTCAGTTGGGGTCAAGATTTGTAACGATCATTGCTTTTACACAGTGTACACGGCATTTCAACAGTATTGATGGAACTTAAATGATATCATTTCTTTTGTCTGGATATTGACTCTAAATAGATTATATTAGTATATACCTGCAAAAATAACATTTAAAACAATGACTTTCACGGTGTAAATGTGAAAAAAGTGAGTAAGAGTTACCCCACCCACTCAAATAACCTAGGAATTTGGTACAATTTACTTTGGCGACCAAAATATTACAAGTAATGTAATGAATAAACATTTAACAATCTAGAACAATTTGTCTTTTGTATAAAAAAGAAAAAAAACCTCACTTGTTCGAAAATGGTTGACATTGTTTCACGAAGAACACATAGGCCTAGGCCTACTGTGCCTCTCCACCTATAAATTCTGATGGGTTACTGTACACTAAAAAGCCTCAGATTGGAAAGACTGGATGCATAACTACAATCCATTAGACAAAGAAAAGCTTATTCAATAAATAAAAAAGATGATTGACATAGTAACTTGTTACGTTCAGGCCCGTAGGAACAGGGGGCTCGGAGGCTTTGCCCCCCCCCCCCCCAAAAAAATGGCCAAAAATGCCGATTTTTCCTTAGTGTATGAGAAATTTTAGAGAAAATCAAATTTAGCCCCCCCCCACCCCCAAATATTCAGAAACAAGGGCTTCAGCCGTCCCAATATGAAATTGCTTCCTACGGGCCTGACATGTACATGTATGCAGAAGTAGCAAAAATGGCATTTTCTTTTTATTGAAAATTGACTTTTGGTCAAACCAAAAGATATTCTTTGTTTTCATAAGAACTGAAAAAGTAAGTCAATTTCATCGATGTGATATGCCATTAACTTGTACCTTCATATTTTTTGCTTAACTTCAGAGCGTGTTTATAGATTTAAAGAACAGAGTGGGATCAAACACCAAAATTCCAAAATATGCAAGACAGATCTTCAATATTTTAGGCATGTTCCAGCTAAAAGCAGTAGAAAAATGATATAGGCCTATTTTATGAAATCAATACTGTTAATGATGCATTAAAGCAACATCCGGTATTCAATTCTTTCAAGCATACACCCAAACACACTTTGAATTTTTAACCGTGACCTGTGTATGCATGAGAGCAAACAAAAGGTCACGTGGTCGTTTTACTATATAATTCATTGAGCGAGTCGTTATTTTTACGCGAGCATTTTTCAATTATTCTGCCTTAGTACTAGGAATATTTTATACAGTCATTTACGTTAATTATTAGAGTTTTGAGTTAAAGAAATATTTTTGCAACTTTGATTGAAAAAAAAGAGATTTTTTGGCTTGTAATCATTCGTACCCTGTCTCCATCGCCCGTTACCACCATGCAAGTTCAGGATGAGCTACTGCTTTTGAAAACCAGATAAAATCAATTTTGCAGAAGCATTTGAGCTCCTTAGTACTGTCCAAGTGTGAGCGGTAATATTTTGCATGTGTTTGTGCTCTAAATTAGAGCCAATAATGGACAGGTCACAGGATGTATTCCCAGCCTCGGAGCGTGGACAATTATAAATAAACTTAAGGCTGAAATATTGTTGAGAGGTGTTAAATTAAAAAAGAAATGAAAAGAAAAATGTTTTAAACCTTTACCAAACAAGAAATGTTAATGTTTTGACTGTCATGGGCGGATCCAGGATTTTTTCAGGGGGGGGGGGGGTCTAGCCCATAAGATGGAAGATGGCTTTAAATTTGTGAATTGTGTAACGATACATGTATAGGCCTACTGTACTAACTTTGTATAGTCAAAATTCGATTTTCGGCCAATTCAAGGCGAGGTCCGAACCCCCTTCTAGATTCGCCCTTAACTGTGCTACAGAGATTGTTTCGAAAATCATTTCAAGAGACAAATCAATGAAATAGGCTAATTTTAATCAGCAGTTTCCCCTTTTGCTTCAACGTTTTCTATACTTCTATGTACACACGCAAGGGTGGATCCAGGATTTTTTCGGGGGGGGGGGGGGGTCCAAGCCCAATTGCCAGGGAGGCGGAGGTCCACGCCCAAATGATGACTTAAATATGTTAAATTATGACGCTTTGATTATATAGTCAACATTCAATTTTCGGCTTATTCCAGGGGGCGGGGCGAACATCCCGACCCCCCTCTAGATCCGCCCTTGCACGTACAAAATCCTACTTTCAAGATGCCCATTCTGTTGTCTGCAAGAGCTTCCAACTTGAATCAGGTGTCGTTTAGAAAAGGGGTTTAAAAGCCGCTGTCAAACTTGAAAAGTTTAAATAATTTGTCGTTTGGAAAATGGGCTTTAAGAGCAATGCTTTTATTATCAAATTGATCTACCATAATGAATTATCTATCTACATAAGCCTTTCGGTACTGAGATTGTCATCTTCACACTGAAAATGGCATGTTTCGTACATTTTTTTGTTGGGGAAAGGGGGTTAAATACATGAAAATGACAGTTGAACCTGGCGGCTAGGTCCTCAAAAGATCAGTGGATACTACGTTTTAGGAGGGTCAAAAATGACTTAAAAGCCAGTAAAGACCATAATTGGAAGTCAGTCAATGATATCCCGTCGAGATTCACAGAGGAATCGTCACAAAACGGAGTGTGATTCCTCTCAAACTTCTTCTTTCCTCCGTTCATTTCCATTGCACGTTGGATGCTTTGCTCTCAATTGGGTCAGAGCCTCGATCTGGCATTAAAAAGTGTTACTATTTTTAGTAACAAATTGGAAGTGTGTTTGGGTGTATTGTGCTATCTTGAAACAGTAGAACCGGGCACAGGGGAGAAAAATATAGAAAGTGATGGATTTTTCTCAATAAGTGTTTTTAACAAAATTAATTTTGATTGCTTGGTCAACATTTAGATTCAAAACAGCTTTAAAGAAGGTGGGCCCAGGACAATTTTTGTACTAGAAAGTCCCACAATTCAATGACCTAGTTTGATAAGATTCGAGTGGCTAGAACCTTTGTTCAATCATCCTTCCATAGGCCTACACATTTCACAAGTGAAAAAAAACTTTTAAGGGCAAGCCAGACAATCATTCTTTTATGACCCAGGCACATCCGATAGCTGTATCCACTATGAACCATTCTTTTAAAAGCAATATAGTCTGTTTCTACGGACAATTGACAGAAAGTACGTCCACAAGAACCATTGGAATTATTTCCAAAATGTGTTGAAGAGCAATTTTCTGTAGCCTATGGCGAGTCCTCTTCTTTTTGCTACCACCAAACACTGGCTAACTAGATGGGAAAATAGTATTGTATGGAGTTCGAAGAAGTCTAAGTGGAAATAAAAACGTTTTAATACAAATATCTGGTTCTGTCTGTGCGAGGCTCAAAACGTTTTGATCCCTCATTAACACGAAATGACAGAATCACGGTACAGATTGGAGACTAGGCTCCCCAACTAGCACCTTCACGGTGCTCTGTGTTACCAGTCCTACATCTCAGTCAGTATCAGTCTATGTACATGTAGAACTTAGTGTGTAGCCTGGGTCTAGTCATCGATATACAATGTGAAGAATATGATTCAAAGGCATTGATATATGTAAAATTGTGGTACCTGTGAACAGGAATAGAGAAACAGCAAGACATTGTTATACTAGAATCCAGGCTAGGTTGCATGGTGCACAGCATTATCTCGAGAGAATACCCAGAGTTAACTTTAAAGATTTTTGAGATCACGAAACAAAACTGCCATGCGATTCTAGACTTTTATCGTACTCCAACCCTTTCAAAAAAAGAGGTTTCACTGAAAGCGCTGTCAAATCTGGCAGATAATTAAGGTATTCAACCCGTTATTGAATACCAAACACTTTGTGTAATTTTTCCTCCATCTTCAGCATGTCCCGTTACAGTGCAAGTCAATACCTTGTCAATTACCGTTGCCACAGATGACGCCGAAGATGCATGATATATTTCGCATCTATTGACGTATAAAATATATCATAATAGTTATGCGACGTAAATATTTATCCAAGAATAACTGATATGATCAAGCCTTCATCTTTTTGACCTTCTGAAACAATACCTGTTGTTGAGTCTAGCAGTTAATGGAATAGAAGAGCACGCCCACTTCTTGAGTTCTTTCCTATGGGTGCATTCTCAAAAATACTTGTAATAACGTCTCTGATCCTACGAAAATGCGTCCAGGTTTTTGTGACCTTAAACTTCACAAATGGATGTGTATGCTGAGAATCTCTTGCATCGACGAATGTTAAGATTTCCAAGCAAATGGACTTCGAGTTGTTGTAATAATATAGGATTAAGGTATACTTTTTATATGAAAGAACTCGATTTCTGCACAATTGAAATACAAAAGCCATTTTATTTTACTTTTATTTATTTCGACATTCACAAATACTGACCAATCAAGTAAACAACAACACGATCCTGTTCGATTTTCTGAATTAAATCGCATGATCTGAGTTATGATGCAAAAATGACTGAGGTTTTTAACATACGGATTCATAGTAGTGGGACGGGGTCTTATATTTAACCAACGTCTAACAACACTGAAAGTACAGTGCGGCTAAGTCTAAAATTACGACCCATGACAATATACAATAGATTTTAATGATTTCGATGACTTAAATTGAACAACTTTATCGAAGTCCTATTTACGTACTTTCAAAAATATACAAACGAAGAAAAGTACAAAATAAAACTAAATAATATTATGTTACCATTCTCGCAGAGATTTATAAGGTACTAGATCTATTTCAATTCTAAACCATAAAAATGACAAATTTTTTCACTCTTCTCAGGCCCGTAGAAGTCCATGTCTGAACTAGTGTCTGAATATTGGAGGGGCTAGGTTTGGTTTTCCCTAAATTTTCAGTGTAAAAAAAGCATTTTTGGTCTGCTTCTCTCTCCAACTCTCTCCATAACTTATTCTCTCTCAACCCTCTCAAAGTATATACAAAGAAGTTTCCAACGCCCCAAGCTATTGGAGTTAGAGGAGTACAATGACATGGAGTGACGAACAGTTCCGTAACTATTCATCACTATATTTTGGCCGACTTCGATTGGCAATAGTTCGAGCTGTAGTTTGGCTGCTCCGTCTGTTTTATTCAACTCAAGTCTGTTTCAGCCAATCAAAACCTTTGTTTGTTTCGATACTAATTGTCTTGGCGTTTTCATTCGGGCTAAATGGGTCAATCTCTTGACCACAAGAGTTCGTCTTATTGCGGGTATAAAACAAGGGATATCTCAAACGCGTAACTGTATTGTAGGGGGCTTTCTCAAATGAAATGATTGATGGAAAATACATGTACTCAAATATTTGTTACTGTAAAATGTTTGGGCTAATTTGATTTTCGAACTGATCGAAAGGATACAGCTTGGTCAATCAATTCGGCGCCTTACCACCATATATTTTTGTAAAGTTCGGTATACGAGGGTTGATTGATAAGTAGTGAGCCTCACATAAAGAGATTTGAATTGTAACTGTCAAACGATTTTATTTTTCAACATAATCCCCTTCTTTGTCTATACACTTTTGCCAGCGATGTTTTAAGGCCTCACTGCCACTTTTATAGAACTCCTTCTCCTGATCGTTCAGAAAAGCCTCAACTGCATGTATTGCGTCATCATTTGACTGAAAGTTGGTATCAGCAATAGCTCTTTTCAACTGTGGAAACAGGTGAAAGTCTGATGGAGCAAGATCAGGTGAATAGGGCGGGTGTTCTACTAGTTCAAACCCACAATCATAATGATGGCAGCCATAGCAATGGCAGATTTATGAACAGGGGCATTGTCCTGGTGGAACAGTACACCTTTGCTGGGTTTTCCACGGCGTTTGAGCATGATGGTTTCTCTCAGTTGCCTTAAAAGTGATGCATGATACTGTCCATTAATAGTTTAGCCCTTTTGTAGATAATCTACCATCAAGATGCCATTAGCATACCAGAAAACCGAAGCCGTAAACTTTCCTGCTGATGGGACATCCTTTTCCTTTTTGGTTGGGGTGAGCCAGGGTGCTTCCATTGTTTGGACTGTTGTTTTGACTCTGGGGTGAAGTGATGGACCAACGTTTCATCTATAGTCACAATCTTCTGCAGAAAGTTATCTGGGTCTGCCTCTAAAAGACCCCGATTAGCACGTGACAAAGTGCGCCTAGCGTGCTTCTGGTCAACTGTTAGAAGCCTTGGTACCTTGAGAGCTTTTTCATCTCAAGATTTTCCGTGAGAATGGAATGAACTCTTTTATGTGAAATACCAGTTTTAATGGCTATATATCTCTTTGTAACCCGCCTGTCAGTCATAACAATATCGTGGACTTTATTGACCATTTCTGTTGTTGCAGCGGTGACAGGCCTTCCAGGGCGGACGTCGTCCTTAATACTCTGCCTACCATGCTTGAACTCCCCTACCTATCTATTTACTGTAGCATACGAAGGGGCATCATTCAATCATCCCCTGGCGTTGAAACCATATCTGTATAGATGGCCTTCGAAGTTAGACCCTTTTTATACAGATATTGAATCACTGCTCTTTCAGCAACCTTGTCCATTTTGCAAAAGCCACCTGCCTTTCTTACTTTAGAGTGCTATCTCTTCAACATAAACTGACCAAATGACACCAGTTTTCGGCTGCACACCTTTATATAGCCAGAGAATACACGGGCTGAAAATAGACATCCTTGCTTGACCCCTTCTATGAGAGGCTCACTACTTACCAATCAACCCTCGTATTAAACACTGATTTTAAAAATAAGGCACATATCGTCACCCTAGTGCAATAACTCAATAAGTGCATTTTTTCCAAAAATGCTTTTTTTGCATTAAATTAATCCTTAGCATGGTTTACATGTCCTAAAAAAATTTCATGTTGAATTTCAAATTATAAATTTGATTTTTTTCAATAGAAGCAAAACTCAATATCTACAGATGGTCAATTTTTTTAGCGCAAAAACTGAATAACTGCTTTTGTTCACTTCTTGCACTGAATTATTTTACTTTTACAGGAAAATTGTTTAATGCGAGAAATGAATATCTGCATTTATTACATCATTAACGACATCCTAAAGGGTTATTAATAGCTAAAAATTCATAATTAAGTGTCTTTAGTTTAATATTTAAAGAAAGAATTGTAAAAATAACTAATTCTGGTAAGTTTTTATGCGTTTTTGATAGTACTTAAAGAAATTGATGAAATTTGGTCATGATAAGATATATTACATGAAGAATCATAATTAGTTATGTTTTTCTATTCTTTATCAATATTACCTTGCATTTTACTCAGCGAGACTTTTTACGAACAATTTTAACCATATTTATTGCATATTGTTAACTTAAAGGGGCTCATTCTATGTTTTTATGCTTCCGAACTGTTCGGGAACTCATATTTGTGCATGGAAAGACAATGAGCAATGCATAAAAACCTCAATCTCGGCGAATAACCATCTTTCCTTTGCTATAGATCTATCCTTTAGAAGCGTGTTTACACATTCTATTTTTACTTCAAAACAAGACAAGGTCAAGGTCAACGAGACACATCTCCGCGATATTAACACACCGTACAACCGGCTGTGTCGATGACTGTGACCTTATTTGCGAGGAATACTTGAAAAGGTTTATTTTGTACAAGCACTGAACATTTATACGCGTATTTATCAACTATAGAAGACCAAAGATCCTTTCGTTTATTTATAAAAGTAAATCCATTTGACCTACCATGCACATGACATCAGATGCCGAATCTGTCTTCGCTGACTTTCGACACAGCCGGTTGTACGGTGTGTTAAATCTTGCTGAGCACAGATGACGTATCTCTTACGTAATTGATTTTTGAAGATTGGGCATATGTAGCCGTTACAAAACAAAAACAAGGATGCCAGCATGTTATTAATTGACTTGGATTTTAATACCTAATAAAGCTCGTGGAGTGCTAACAATGGACATAAATGATCTACCCCTTCAGGTTGGTAATTTCATACGTTATTTCTGGTTTGTAATTATTGTGCAATTTGCATTTTCGACAGCCTAGCTCGTCCCCCTTTAATTAAAACACTAGATTATTTACTTTTTTGATGCATTACATGGTTTAACCAAATATGCAACCCATGATTTCTGTCTCATGTATGCAACCCATAATTTCTGTCTCATGTGTAAAATGTTGTAATTGTTCAAAAACAATGGTTGACAAAGAATGTTGAATGCACTAGCTGCTATTCTGCAGTCAATGAAAGTGCCTGTCAGTAATTTGTGCGCTAAGATATTTTATAATATTTTGGATGCTAAGCATTGTTTTAAAATGATAAAGTCCTTAGAAGAAGCCTTTAACAAGATCCGTGTCATTTTGCATTTCTGTTCACCATGGGCAGTTTCACATCCAGTTAAAGTACAATTATCTACATCAATACATTTACTGCATCATAGCATGCACATAATTCAACTACTGTATAAATTTATTGGATTTCCACTCCAGAGAGGAACGCAAATTTTAGATCATGAGATGGTTTTGCTGCAACAGTAAATTAGCTTTTTATAATTTTATATGTCAGTAGAGACCATACTATCAGTCGCAATTCAGTCATAACGTTGAAGATGCCCGAAAGTGCATGCTATCGTGAATGTTCATTCAGTTACTGAAACTTCCCTAGCCCAATGGAGCTGAAGATTTTATGTTTTTCACCCAATAATGTTTCTTCAAAAGCAAGAAACGAAACACTTCGTATAGTTATGTCATCATAACATCTTGCTGTTTGTAGAACCTTGTATTTTCATACACAAGTGCAATACATAATTACAGTACATATTTTTTCAACATGTTTGATTTTTCTACAAAAAGGTATTTGACTCGGCAATGAAATGTCCTGGACCAGTTCTTTGCCAATAGGCTCTGTTCATGTACATAGATCGGGCAAATCTCCCTAAAGAAATGATCGGGCTCAATATTATATATACCACATTTATCCATATTAATGCAATAACCTATAATACTTAGAAATTATTACACGACTGATGAGGGCCGGAGGGTGATATCGGCCCACAACCGTGATATCTGTCCCGAGGTCTTTAGACCGAGGGAAGATATCAAGGTAAGGGCCGATATCACTCTCCGGCCCAAATCTGCTGTGAAATAATCTGTATATTGCATTCTTTTTGTTACAAAAAACTTTATTCGATGAATAAACATTACCTTTAAATAAAATTTCCACAGATGTTCCAGTTGAAATAAACTCAATATCATTCATTTCTTACATAAATCACACTTGAAGCAGAAGTGAAGACAGAGAACGTTACGACGGCAGCCTTTTTTTATAAAGACCTCGGGACAGATATCACGGTTGCGGGCCGATATCACCCTCCGGCCCGCATCAGCCGTGTAATAATCTCTAAGTAAAATAGGTTATTGCATTAATATGGATAAATGTGGTATTATAGTAAGGCACGTGCAAAAGATCTGTACCTATAGTCTTTAGAATAAATTCCTTAGCAGCGGGCAGATATCGCATATCTGCCCGCTGCTAAGGATTCACATAGATATATCTTTTTCGGCCCAGCCAATATCTGGCCGATTCTAGTCGAAAATGTTACTATTTATAGTAACAGAATGTAATAATATATTATAGCCATTATACAGGCAACATTCTTCACAAAATCAACTGTTTGGAGCTTGTATATCAATAGATATAAAGAATGGTAAAATTATACTGTTGCAAAAATTAGATTTGTTGTTTTATGAAAATTATGAAGTATTAAATTTATTATTTGTATAAATTGAATATGTAAATTTGATATCCACAAAATCTAAAAGCTTAAACATTCATAGACTAAGGAATTAAGCTACAAATTTCCTATATTGATTCTTTTATTTACTTTTTGCAGTAAAGATTTTTTTTTAAATTATTTCGTTTTAGCATGATAAGGGCTCTTATTGAGTTTTTGCACCAAAAAAATTCAGCGACAAATTGTGATAAGTGACATTTTTTCAAATATCTTGTTAACTAATATAAAATCATGCACAAGTCAGTAATACAAGTGAATGTTAATAAATAATTATTCCTCTGTGAGAAAAGGGGCAAGATCAACTTAATACAGAAAGTTTAAATCAGTTTTTTGCTTCTCCTGTAAAATTACAAATTTGCAGATATTAAGTTTTTGCACTAAGGTGACGATATGTGCACGTTATAAAGTTATGATAAAGAAACATGTCCTCTTTAATCAGATTAAATAATACTTTATTAGATACATCTTTATGTTTAGATTTTCAAAAAGTAAAAATACGTGATTTACAAAACCCTCAAGATCAACATTATAGATACAAACAGTTTTTTTAATGGTAATTATGTTAGATATTAGAAATAGACACTGGGTTGTGTGTGACCGGACCTTAAATAGGTAGCGTTATTTTATCCCACTACTGTTACAGTCCTCGGTTGGAATTTGACGCCAACAGCCAACTTTAATCGGACTACTGAGATCTCTAAGTGACAACACAATGGATGCATATTTCACCGCGTGCAAAAAAGGCTGTGATGATCTGAATTGCAGTGAAGGTGATTCATTTATCAGTTTACAATTTATCTAATTTTATCACTGAAGGAATAAATTACCATTTTTTCATGCAGATATACAAAAGAAAATCTAATCAAAATGTATGAATCCGTAAAATTACATTCATTTCTTACAATCTAATATACTGAGATTTTAAAAAAAAAACCAAGAAAAAACAACTTTTCATAATGATTTTCAACAAAAATGACAGGTTAATAATGTGGCGTAATACTATGTTTGACAGGTAAAGTAGTTCCGGTATTTTTTCACAGTGCTATGAAAACATTTCTTAACCAATTAGAACGCTCATATTTTAATGAAATCAACATGCATTTTTCCTAAGGTTTCGGAACTGGAATTGCTGTAATTTAGATAGTTTAAAAATAATTCAATCAAAATGTAGCAACCATACAACTGTGCCTGATAGTATATCAATTATTTGTAGTAAAATTCCAATTGATATGTTTTGATGTCAAGGATAAATAATCATTAAATGTTTCTTGTTCGTCTGGCGGGTCATATATAGCCCACGATAAATGACCTGGCAGAGCGTGTCTAGCTAATAGATAGAGATGCCCTGCAAGGTCATTTATCATGAGCTATACCACGGCGGGAAACGCGTGACTTATTATCAACAACAACAAATGCAGTAAATCTTCAATGATTCTCTTAATTACATGAGACCGATTTGAATTCGGTTGGAAGCAGCTCTGTGTGTAAAATCTCAGGGATTTGCTGGATGCAAATGATCTTTTAAACATCAATAAGCTTGTCTGATAAAAATGAGTCTCTTTACCTAACTAATTTTTGTTTGGTCATCAAAACATTTTCTCAAAGATCAACCATATCTAACAAAACTCTTCGGTTTTAGATTTGTCTTCTTGAAACCAAATTCACGAATTGACAGACGTGTTGAAGTGTTTTCCGCAATTGTTGTTGTAGTAATAGTAGTAGTAGTAGTAGTAGTTGTTGTTGTTGTTGGTGGTGGTGGTGTTGTTGTTGTCGTCGTGTCGCGTGATTCCCCGCCGTGTATAATGTTCCAATATTTTTTTCTTTTTTGCCAGATTGTACCGAAGATGGTTGTTTTACAATGGCCAAGGACAACTGCAAAGAGTCCCCGAAAGCTTGTTTGTACTGTCCATGCAAATACGCCTGTTTTGGGACATTACATTGCTGTTTATGCTGGTGCGAATTCTGCAACTGGGCGATTACTGACGATCCTTGTGAAAACGACGATCCTTGTAATTTGGGCGAACATGATAAGATTTGCCACGACAACCATGTTCGTGGATGCATCTTCTGTCCGTGTTTCCTAAACGCCGTTGAATGTGGTATCTATGGTTGGATCCTCACTTGTTTCGGAGCAGTAGCGTGCTGTATGGCGGGATGTTGCTGCAGGTGTACAGACGATTGTAAATGTTGTCGTAAGAATAACACGGTTGCTCCTTAACCGAACAGTAACGCAAACAGCGATCCACTTTAACCCTTTCCCTGACGGCAAAATTTTAAGGTGATCCACTACAAAAACTGCTACAAATGACAAACTGAATGTTATAAAAGATGTAATATATGACATAGAAAATATTGAGACAAAAGGAGAAACTGCTGGTTATCAGCGGTTTCTTCTTTTGTTTCAATGTTTTCCCAAGCCAATTGTTTTGGAGACGTCAAAGCCATGTCTTGTTTGGGAAAGGGTTAACACACTACTTAGGACAGACAGCATTGAATAGACTAGAATTATGCATTGTAAATTTTCCTGTGTGTCGGTAAAACCAAGTTTAATTTGGAAATGGAATTTAGAAATATCGGATGTATTCAAATTCGTTTCAAAATAAAGCTCGTGATGATACTAAACATCGTATGAGTTATAAACCCATCCCTTAGATTATATACTCACCGTCATAAGACAGTAGCCACTTTTCAAATAGCCATAATTTTCACAACTCTGTATGTCTTTTTGTTTTTACACATTCATATGAATTCCCAATTGTTCATTTTGAGACCTCAATGGTTAAATGCTTTCAACATGCCCGGAGAGATGTATAGTTGCATTATGGGTAGAAACTATAACACACATTTTGTTCACTATTCAGCACCAGATATACTCACCGTCATAAAAAAGTAGCCACTTTTCAAATAACCCCAATTTTCACAATTCCTAATGTCTTTTTGTTTTGACACATTCATACGCATTCCCAATTGTTCTTTTTTAGATCTCAATGGTTATATGCTCTCAATATGCCCGGAAAGATGCTTAGTGGCTCCATAGGTTCAAAACAGTATTTTAGGATATAAAGTCCAAGTTTGTTCGCTTAAAAGTTGTCATTTTCTGCATAAGTTGACGCTATTGAAACACAAACAAAAGTCCCATTTCAATTTTACAGGCAATCATTCCTTTGAAATGATAGAAGTCAATGAAAATTTAGCACTACCAGTATAGCATGTTTCGATATCAAATGTTTGATGATAACCGGAAGTGGTTGGTGGGTAAAGCGAGGGAAAACGTTTTCTTAATCAAACAGAAACACAATTCAATTAAATAGAGCATTTGAGAAGAAATTGGACGTTGGTTGGGCTAAAACCGGAAATCGCCATTTTCCAAGGGTCTTGGGTGTAATGAAAATCACTTAGTCACTAAGCATTTCGAATAAAGGCACTTAAATAAACACATATCCTTTTTATTTTGGCCCATTATCTAGCCGTATATATGGCCGTGAATTTTAGTAGTGTTTACCGTGTCAGTTACGGATTTCCTGGAACTATCATAAAGCTACCATAGCTAATGGGGTAGTTTGACTGTTTTCGATACTTTCATGAAAGCGATTTTACTTGCCATGCTGCAATGTTTTGTATTTATTTCCGTATGTTTATTATGAAAAATCCTAAAACTGCCGTCCATTTGCATTAGACAGGTGGCTACTTTCTTATGACGGGGAGTATATATAATAAGCTGACAACGTCCACAAACATGCTTTTGAAAACATAGACGGAAGAGATGATAGTGCTTCACTTTAAGCGTTTCTCATTTTCCTTCAAAGCATTTTCATGCTATAATTACATCCATATTTCCGTCTTTTTTTGTAATTTCCATTTGTCATCTGTAAAACGTTAAAATTTAAACCAGTATAATCTATCAGCTTGGAAACAATTTAATGTACACTCCAGTCACGATTTTATGTCACATATTTTCAAATTTTATACATGTAAACAAAGGAAAGGCGTTTCTTTTTAATTTTCAACACAATTTTAAATACGTTGGTTAGAATCCTACAGGCGTGAGACAATGCAAGATTCAAACCATATCATGCAAAATTACAGTCGTTTGGCGTTCGATATTACGTTGTTCAGGCCGACATAGACTCATTTTGTTAACATGTGCCGTAATATCTAGACCGTAATATAATGTTGACAGAACTAGATATTGAGATGTCTTGCAGGATAGGAACAAAACGAGAGACTTTTTTTCGCGATCAATATATTCCGTCGGTGTTGTTCACCACCAGTGAGGAAGTTGATGCAACACACTCGTTTTACAGAACACTAGGGAACGATTTTATCCAGCTAACCATGACGTAATGTCGGATAAACACGTATATTTCTTAGGTGTTGATGTAAGATCTCGTAACTACGGCTTGATTCAAGCCGTAGTTATTGTTTGACCACATTAAACTGATACTGATTAATTTTCGTGTGCAAAATCCGTTAGCTGAGTGTCTTAACAAAACATTGCCGAAGTGGGGTCATTACATATGCAGCTGTACCGGGTTAATCTTGATGGATAATACGAGATTGTATAACAACGCCGACGGTTTATCAATATGTCTACATAACTGTTGACCCGATCTATTTTTAGCACAAAATTCATTGCTATTAAATGAATATACAGGCGATATTCGTTGATGTGTGGAACGTTAGACTACATCAACATATCCGGAGATCGACTCATCCAATTTTGTTCATTTTCGAATTAATCGATATTTAACCATTTTTGTTGCTCATCAAGTGAATTGAAATTAATTGAAATGTAGTAGGAAAAGGAAAGAAATTACTCTCCAAAGCCGAGGTCTATTGATTAACCATCGATCATTCTATCATAATGGAATGAAGAGAGAGTGTGCTCTGTTCTTAAGAGAGTAGAAAGAAATATGCTTGAAAAGATCAATTTCTACCCCTTTCTTACTAAATTTCAAAGGCTATATTTACTTCGAAATGATTTAGTTAAAACTTTTTGATATCAATTGGTGAATATGGGACCAGACATTGACTTCGAACGGAAATTCGACTCGTCTGGTGTCGAGATAATGTGTGTCGACTGTAATAACGTAGGAATCATTAAAGAAAATGGAGAAAATGTGACCACATGTCGAGGGCTCAGTGCAAAACTATTGCAACTACATATTTTTCAGGAATTCACGTTTTTGCATTTTCTGAATCTTTAGGAATATATCAAGTGTTCTAATGTTGGGTTTCAATTCTGTATAATTAAAAAGATATTTTAGAACTTCAAAAATATTTTACCTCTTTAATTTTGAGAAAGCCATACAGTTTTTTCCCTCTCCAGTAAAGCTTTACAAAATGTAGTTACAATAGTTTTGCAGTAAGCCCTCGATGTATATCTACCATTTTTTTATGAAAATTTATAACATTTTTGCATCTTCAAACTTAATAATTCGAAAAAAAATACCTTTTTACAGAGCAGAGGCCGGTTCCAACTAAGCATATAGGACGCAGATTTTTCTTATCAATATATTGAGACGCGTTAAGACAAAAATAGCATTGCTTATATGTCATAAGAGATTGGTGAAACGTAGGCGAGTGTTGTCTTGGAACGTATCTTAATCAAGACACCACATGTAAAATAAATGAAAAAAGGGAGAACATGATTGTATACATCTTTTTACATAATTTATTGAATTTTTTATCCCACAAGGTTATCAGTAGGACTAAACAGATCTAAAACCACGCTGCCTCTATTGTCACCATGATAAACGAAATCGGTGGGGGAGGTCGGTTTGGTGTTGGAATACGCCCAGATCAGGTGGGTGCTGCCGCGCTGAAAAAAGAAAAGAAAATAGCAATGGATTTTGTGATAAAATTAGATTGGGTTTAATGTTGTGTTTTGATAAACTGTCGGAGTTGTTATGAAATCTCGTAACTACTGATTGAGTCAAGCCGTAGTTACGAGATTTCACGGCATAACAACACCTTCGGAAATACTATTGTTTGTCCGAAATTTTACGTCACTGTTTACTTGATAAAACCGTTCACTATTCTTAAATGATGCAGTATTGCAGATACATCACATAGATAATTTTTCACAAATCATTCGAGCGACGTCGTAAACATTCGGCGGTGGAACGTTCCACCACCGAATGTTCACGACGTCGCCCGAAAACCGTAACGTTGCGTACCGAATGTTAAAGACGCATGTGCGAAAAATTCTGACGTCGCGTAACTTTTATTAGGGATGGACTACCGCAAAGCCATCTTCCTGGCCTGTACCATACAATATCAACTTGTAGAGAGTAGCTTGAATCATGCTCATATTACACTAAGGCCACCATTTGGAATACATCGGGTAATCTGAAACATGCCTCGGATGTATGCCTAAGTGTATAAATAACTGTTTGAAAAAAATGCAATTTCTTAGCCGGAAGTCAATACGCTGCATAAAGTAGTTATCGAGAAATCCAAATGGATAAACATGGCGACTTGTGGGACTTGCAGGATGTAAACATTCTACTTAGGGAAAACACTGGAATGGCAAACAACAAATTTCAGTGTTATATAGTTCTCCCTTCTTTGTTGACATTAGTTACAGACAAATGTTTTGTGTTGTTGTTCTGCCTGAAAATAGTTCCAAGACTTACATCCGAGGTATGGTTCTATTCAGAATTGTCCGGGGTTTACCAAATGTTCGGGCTGATTGATCTTGAAACGTCCAAAGTGCCATATTGTTTCGTTCCCTAGATCCGACTCAAAGTTTTCAATTCTTTGAAAAAAGGGAATTCGCTCCAATTTTTTAGAACTATACTAAAAGATCAAAATTACCAACTTTTATAACTCTTGATAAATGACACGACAGAGCATTAATCTAGCTAGTAGCTACTCTCCATTGCCGAGCTCTATTGATTAAACCATCAAATATGACCTCTGCAGTTTTCGGTACGCCAACAGCCTATTTGGTCGTCATAATCTAATTATAGCACACCATTTGAATTATCGAATCAAAATCAATTCAGTTTTATCTTGCGTGATCATTACGTATACATTACGTCGCTTCTATTTTAGGCTGAAGCCGGTAACATTTGAATTATCGAATCAAAATCATTCAGTTTGATCTGGTTTGATTACGTATACATTACGTCGCTTCTATTTTTGGCTGAAGCCGGTAATTTGAAGCGTCAGCCAATGAAAGTTTGTATCAGCTTTTTGAATTGTTTTGCTGTGTATCGCCAACGATTGGATACTGAAATCCCGCCAAGGCCCCGAGATTAGACGTGAAATGACCCCGCGAGAACAGAGCTCATTCTATCGAAATGGAATGTAGAGATAATGTGCTCTGTTCATAAGAGAGTAGCTAGTAGCTAGAGATGCTCTGCCAGTTAATCGTGAGTTATACCCCATACTTACGCTTATCATTGCGTCATCGTTGTCGTGCGTATGTAGGGGACGAACAAACAAAAATACTAGTCTATGATTGGTTACACTTGCCGATACAAGTGACCAATCCTGGCTGTCGTCTAATTCAGGTGGCAGGTAACCAGTCGTGTGATAATCCTGGAAAAAAACATTTTAACCCTTTCCCAAACAACACAATTTTAGGGTGATCCACTTCAAAAACTGCCACAAATGACAAAATGGAAGTTATTAAAGATAGCATTTGTGTAAAATATGGCATAGAAAATATTGAGACAAAAGGAGAAATTGCTGATTATCAGCAATTTCTTCTTTTGTTTCAATGTTTTCCTAAGCCTTTTCTATTAGGGACGTCAAAGCCAGGTCTTGTTTGGGAAAGTGATTTCACATTGAACGCGAGTTCTACCAGTGAATGATGTAATGATCTAGAAATAACAGTTACTGTTTAAAGTGACATTCCACTGTATTTTTTACATAAATTTTATTTATTTTTATCTAAAAGAGCATATTTTCTTATGAAGATTCTGAACATTTCAAGTCAAAATATTGCACCGTTTACGAGAAATATATATTTTTGTGCTAAAATTAAACAAATTGTTGTGGACAACAGTTCAGATTTATATAGAATTTGTCATTTCTGTATCAACTTTGAAGCCTTTTTTTTTCGCTTATACATAACAACTTAAAAAAACTGATAACATTTCTACGCATAAGAATAACCAATCTTTGCATCAAGACATACTTTAACAAATGAAACTTGAATGTTATGTCCCTTTAAAAATAAATTTCTAGACAAATAATTTTCACATGCGCAGAGAAGTCCATGTGGACTACTTCATCTAATGATGGGTGTAAACAAATACACTTGTATAGCAGATTGTAAAAAAAAAATGCCCACAAAAATACAATATAAAAATCTAAATCGGTTGACAGAATTGATAACGTTTACAAAACACTTATTTGACACAGATTAAATTCAGTGTTTAGAAAGATTTTTTTAAAAAAAAATATCTTCGGAATTTTTCTCAGAATGATCCTGCTTAGATACACTTCAACTATAAACGTTACCGTTAAACAATATAAAACAGAAGTTGTGATATGTATTGTAACAAACGCTTTTACAATATGTTATTACCCCATTTTGACGACTCATACGACGTTACGTAAACTTACGTTGAATACCGCCTGGTTATTTTTATCCACGTAACCGATAACTACGTCACCGGGAAACATTTTGCCGTCAGCAGACAAGCCAAATCCGAACCAACCGTTCGACTGGACCTCGGTTTGAAACCCAATGTGGGTTTTATTCAACAGTCGCCATGATAATTTGTAGTTCTTGTTGATTTGTTTGACATGATTGTAGGAACCCTGGCAGTTGACCACGGCAAAAATCCCACAGAATATAACGACGCTAACGTATACTTCTTTCATCATTTTAATGCAGCAATGTCTTCCAAACAAGTGTTCTCCTTTAAAAGTTCACAATGAATTTTAAACAATATGTCAACTGTCTAGATAGGCTTGAACGTCAAATATATGTGTCTCTGGTGCGATTCCCTGATATGTTCTTGATAACTGTTCCGCGGCATGCAAAATCGGATTCTTTGCTTTCAAAAGCAAAGCTGCGAAATACTGTAATTTTGTGAAAGAGGACGTAGCGAAATCAGGTTTACCAGGCTCGAAAAAACTTAAGTATATTCTCTTAAGAACATGCTCAACTTCAAAGGTATACTCTACAACGTTGAAGGGTATTCGATTGAAGTTCACCTGGTTTTCGTGTGATTTGAGCACGGTGCTCAGATTTGAGTCTGAGAACGCACTTAAGTTTCTTTCGAGAAACCGGGGCCTGGATTGACCAATTCAATAGGGAAGCGGCTATTTCGCATTTAGCGTTATGGGCTACCATGAACATGCAGAAAGCGAACAGTTTCGACAATCGTCAGGCTGCTCGGAGAGCTCAATCTGACACCGGACGTCTCTCTCATTTGTCTCTCAACAATAGATTGAGAGAGCAGTTGGAGACTTGGTTTGGATATTGTGGTAGTACTAATGCGAGAAATGCCAGAATCCATGTTAGGTGCTCCAGTCGCCACGATATAACCATAGCAGTTGAAAACAGCGTTAAATCCCAATAAATCAATCAAATTCATTTCGCGGATGCCAGAAGGGCTCTTTTAGCCTCACGTTTTGTTAATGTCCTAGATTACCACTGGTTCCGTATTGTGACCTTTAAAAGCTTATCTGGCTATGTCATGACGTTACGTAAAATTTCACCTTTCCCAAATGTGACCCGTCATGCTAAAAGGGACCATCTGGCAAGTTTGGAAAGCATCGACACTAGTCAGTCTGCGCAGTCTGCGCAGTCCGCGCAGCCTGGCTAGGGTCGATACTTTCAACTCTAAGGAGAATTTCAAAAAAAAATGTTTACCCTATCTTATTAAATTTTCATTTTCAAAATATGAAGTCTAGGTGACCTGGTCCGTTTCTAGAAATTTGGTTTTATGGACTTCATGGAATGTCCCTTTTAGCGTGACAGGTCACAAGTAGATCAAGTTTAACAAGAACATGACACACGATGCAAGTGCAATGATGCAAAATTATGTGCTTTTAAGGACACAGGTAAAAGTTCAGCTTGAAACTGTGGACAACAGCCAGGGTTAAAGTAATCGTACAAAAAAAGAAAAAAAGGGGGAAAACGAACACACAATTCAGTTAACTAAAGTCGATCGTCTTTTTTAATCAGCATTTATTGCTTTGAGTACAAAAAGTTCCTTAGTTCATATTACCGCTATCCCAAACGGCAAAATTTCATACAAGTCCATATACTCTCTGTGCAAAGTTTGTCCTTCTTATCGATCAATTTAAACTCTGTCGCCAGGCCATCAAACATACCTTATTCTACTTTGTTATGACGTCAATTACTGCGTCTCACTTGGTTTTCGCTGATCACACACTCGGTCCCAACTATTTCTATCATATGGGGACGTCAAAACCAGGACATTTTATTTTTTTTCCTAAACAAGACCTGGTTTTGACGTCCGTAATAGAAAAGGCTCGAGGGAACATTGAGGGGGAAAAAGAAAATGCTGATGTTCAACATTTTTTCTTTTTGTCTCCATATTTTCTGTGCCGATTTGTACTGTACACACAATTCACCTTTATCAACATCTATTTTGTTGTCTGCAGCAGCTTTCAAAATCAGCAACCCTAATTTTTTAGTGTTTGGGAAAGGGTTAAGGAAGGTTTAAATAGCAACATTCAAGGTTATTATTCATGGAAATAAGACCGAGGATGGTATTTGAGAGCACCCTACGAGCTTTATAGTCCTTTATAGTTCTTTCTTCGTCTGAAATATGTAAGTTCGGTTTCACAAAAGTTTACTTTTTCTATCTCTATAAATCATCAGTAGTGCAATCACCGCCCTTTTCATGTTCATGAATTTATTTTTAACCAATTTTCGCATAGCGACGCTTTATTACGACCCAAAGGATAAAGGCTTTGGAAAACATTTTGGAAAATAAATAAGTTGCTTGTGTCAAGCAATTTCTCCATTTCCCATACAATTTCTGCCCCAGTTCATGCTCGTGAACTTGTCTTTTTTTAAAATACCACTAGATTCGCAACAGTCATAGACTTGTACGTGTTACAGTTCGCCTGATCACTGTTTGGAAAAAATGGCTAAATCGTCGCTTTTCAACAACAAGATCTTAACTTCGTCTACATCACGTTTAAGCTTTGAAGTGCTTGTTCAATATTTGTAGATATACAGAGAGTAAAAACAAAGTTGAAAATAGCAATTTTGTCAAATTCTAGGGCACATAAAACAGGATTTAAGATTCAAATGATGCTGAAAATTATATCCATGCAAGATCTTTTGGCTGGTAAGATTATGTGAAAGTTTCATATTGATTGGGAGAGATTTATGGCTTTTTGAGCAAACATAAGGTCAAAAATGTTAATTTTGTCAACTTCAAGGGGACATAACTCATGATGTAAAATTCAAATTAAGCTGAAAATCACACTCTGGCAAGAAATTATGTTCACAAATATTTTGTCAATGTCCTGTCTAGGTCAATATTTGTAGTTGCTAGAACGAAAACAAAGTCAAAATATAGCCGAAAATGACAATTTTGTCAATTTCAAGGGCACATAACTCATGATATAAAATTCAGATCAAGCTGAAAATTATACCGAGGCAAGATCTTATTGTCATCAACATTCTATTAATTTTTTGTCTTGATTGGAAAATATTTGTAATTGCTAGAGTGAAACAAAGTAAAAATTGAGCTGAAAATGACATTTTTTTTCAATTTCAAGGGCACATAACTCATGCTATAAAATTCAGATCGAGCTGAAAATTGCACTCAGTCAAGATCTTATTGTCACCAACATTTTGACCAAGTTTTGTCCTGATTGGTCAGTATTTGTAAGTGCTAGAGTGAAAACAGAGTCAAAACAGCCATTTTTTAATTCAAGGGCAGATAACCCCAGACTTTCTGATTCAATCAGCATTCATTGAAGGAATGTGATAGAGGACCACCCAAGGATCATTCCTGTGAAGTTTGATTGAAATCCATCCAGTAGTTTCTGAGGAGAAGATTTTTAAAGAAAAAGTTGACGACCGGACGCACGGACGCACGGACGGACGGACGCACGCACGACAGACACAGCGCCATGACAATAGCCCACTGGCCTGAAGGCCAGTGGAGCTAAAAATCTCGTAACTGCAGCTTGTTTTAAGTGGCGAAATCATCTGTATCATACTGTAAAATGATAAAATCGTCATTTAGAACAAAAGTCCCGTAACTGCGGCTTGTTTTAAGCTGCAGTCATGAGGTATTTGTTGAACAGCATCGAAATCATCAGTAGTATAAAAGGGCGTCTAGTTCATGATCATGTATTTGATTTTTAAACACCACTAAATTGGCACCAGTCATAGAAATGTACGCGTTACGATTCACCTGATCGCTGGAAAAAGGTTAAACCGTTGCTTTTCAACATAAATCTCGTAACTGCAGCTTGTTTCAAACTGCAGTTTCGAGGTTTTTGTTGAAAAGCAGCGAAATCATCAATAGTATAGAGCAGCGTCCAGTTCATGATCATGTATTTGTTTTTTAAACACCACTAAATTGGCGACAGTCATAGACTTGTACGCGTCCCAATTTGTCTGGTCCTGTAACTTCTGTTGTAAACTTTCTTCTGTGGGGATGAGCTGTACCTGTAATGTGATGAAAACTTTCACTGAATCCCTTCTTAACCCATTCACGGTGGGGATTGTGCATGATGGGATGGATAACGAATATGGAGTATACGGACAAATTTGCATTGCTTCAGGTAAGAAATTGTGCAATAATTTTCTTATTTCTGCTCCAATTTTCAAGCGGTTTGTTGCATGTATCCCGCATTAGTGAGCTCTTTCCTAGGATATATGACTTGTTTGTAGAATCTTTGTACTTTGTCCAAAAATTGATCCCAACCGACCAGAAAAACGACAAAAAATTCAGGCCCTTTTTCTAGTCGGTTTGGGTCGGTTTTTGAGTAAAGTACAGGAAAGTTCCAGATAGATAATACATCTGAGAAAAAGGGCTCAGTAAGACGGAGTACATGCAACAAACTGCATGAAAATTGACGCAGAAATAAGAAAGTTATTGCACAAATTCTTACCTGAAGCGTGGTTAATTTGGCTGTAGTCGTTACTATTTCGCTTTCTGGTCGGTTGGGACAATATTTCGGAAAAGGTATCATGGGTTATCTAATATGTCATACATCCGATGAAAGAGATCGATAAGGCGGGGTACATGCAGCAAACCGCTTGAAAATCGATACAGAAATAACAGAGTTATTGCAAAATGTCTTACCTGAAGCGAGGCGAGTTGGCATCAAATTTTGTGCAAAACATAGACTCACTGGTGGTGAACTCGGACAAAGCGAGGAACATTTTTCATGAACACAAGGTACAGATACTTCATTGCACATACGAATTTTTGTAAACAATACACGTGGCATTTTGTTTTACTTCTTTTTCCGTCTTTTTTTAAAGGATGCACTCAAATGGAAGTTACTAAGGTATGTAGATATGATTTATAATACGCACGAAAATATCAGTTTTATCGATCATTATTTTCAAATGGTATAAACGGATTGCAAGTGCACAAAGCGCATATTGAGATCATGTGGGTTGATCTTAATCGCCCGAACGAAATGGTACGATATCACTGTTTATGTTTATCTATTTGCATTGCAAGTATACAAAAAAGACATATAAATGTACAAATAAAGGCTGTAAATGGCAGTTTTCGGTGTCATGTCATTGAAAATCATTGTGCGGTTTCTTCGTGACAACGTTACAGCATGTTTGCGATGTTATCTTTTCCAGCTACGGTGTTTTATGAGCACATGTTTGATAAATTAATCGATTGCACTGGACTTAACGGCACATTTAAACATTTATTCGGTAATATCGCATCATCATCATCATCATCATCATCATCATCATCATCATCATCATCATCATCATCATCATCATCATCATCATCATCATCATCATCATCATCATCATCATCATCATCATCATCATTTTTATCGTTACCTTGGAGTTTCACCGGTAAGATTTTCGTTATACCTTCTTAAATTTGGTACAGGTGAAGAATAAGAATATTAAATGAGAACAAGATGGATCTTGATCAGACAGTGCACATGCAAAGTCCGATCTGGATCCATGTTGGTCGCAAAAGCCTAAATGAACGTTTCCAGATCTATACTGTAATATTTGTCATTACCATTATCACCATTTATTCTAAGGAGGATCCACTGCTTCACACATCCCAAGTCCGTACGAACAGGGGGACTCTGGAGCCACCCCCCCCCCTTCATAGTTGGCAAAAATGCCGAATTTTCATCATTTCACATTTAAACCTTATGGCAAATCTAATTTAGCCCCCCCCCCGAATATTAGACACTGGACTAGACAGGGCCCATATGGAATTGCTTTCTACGGGCATGCATTCTAAAGTATACTAACGGGAAAAGTTAACAAAGCGCATTTCCTTTTTAATTAACACCTTGATTGCATGCGGTACATGAATAAAATTTTACAAATGCACATTTAATCTTTTACTTTCAATAATTGTCAATTTATCACTATACTTGTTATTACCGTAACAATTCCTGAAAGTGGATAAGGATAAGATTCGCGTTTACAAGACATTTTCGAGTGTGAACACCGTTGGTATTAATACATGCTATGCAATTGTCCTTAGAAAACAATAGATGCTGTCTAAACCACTGAAGGTAATGTTGTCAATAACATCGTAGCAAGACTATGGGTATCGCAAGACGTCTGAAACGGATGGTCTAATACGTTAATCAGCCTCTACTGCTGATAGAACTCAACCCAGGAAGCAATCTATTTGTAACGTTTGCCTTTTTCTGTCGATTTCACAGGTAGTAGTCCCGATAATGGTTGTCTTGGTGGAATGACGTCACGTGTAGACGTTGGATGTGTTGGAATCGTCTCAAAATTGTAGCATGGCAAGAAAATCGAAACAGTCTAATTAATGGGGTAATTCGACTGTTTTCGATTTACTTGCCATGCTTCAATATCTTGTATTTATTTCGGTACATTTATGAATAATTCTAAAATTGGCGACCATTTGCATTAGACAGGTGGCTACTTTCTTATGACGGGGAGTATATTTGTGCTAATATGATTAAATCCATTTGTTTCAATATTTTAGATTTCTGGAAGATAAAATGTTAAAAAAGACGTTTCACTACATTTCTCCTGAAACAAAAGTTTACGTTCATGATCTGTTTTCATGACTTTATAACATCGCCGCCAAACAATACGACGTTGTTCCCGCGTTTTGTGTAATTGGCGTTGAAGAACGTAGGCTATAGCTTATTGTCATACAACTTCTACTTTTTCAATTTTCAGTTTAACCTCTTAACAATACAATGTCCAATAGGATATACAAACTAAAATCAAAATTGAAATTAGCATATTTTTGTGTATATTATTATACGCATGTGGCATGTTTCCATGGTGATTTCTTTAATTTAGGACGGTGGAACTTTCCTATTTCTATATATTTAATTCTTATACCTATGTTTATATATTTTTTAAGTTCTGCTTCGAAAGGCCACACTAATACTTAATGTACAATGACTTTGTAAATATGACAGTCCAAAAAACTTTCAGACAGTTTTCAAGAGAATTTTCGTCGCTATGCATTCCGACTTTTGTATTTTCCCCAATATTATTGTTGACAGATTACGTCAAAATCATTGTTTGGGAAAGGGTTAAAATGTTTCACTCATCAATAGGAAGAACACATGAATAAGAGATATCAGTTATGGCAATCAATTGTGTGCTAAAATAGACTTGGTTACTGTTCTGTTTTTATAAACCGTTGGTATTGGTATAAAATGTCGTAACTACAGCTTCAAACAAGCTCTAGTTTCGACGTTTTACATTTACATTTACGGTATGCCATCGTAGTCCGAAACTAATCACTGCTTTCTTGATAAAATTGATCCATATTCAAAGACGAAGCAATGAAATACATTATGTATTTCCGAAACAGTTTCCCCCATTTAGAAAGGTTTGGAAAAACATTGAATCAAAAGAAGAATAGATCTATACTGAAAATAATTTGACTCTTTTTTTCTTAATATTTTCCTTTCATATTTTCTTATTTAGTACACACATTTTAACTCTCAACATAATAAATTAATGTATTTTGACACCAAGAGCAGTCAGCTAGAGAACTTGGCGGACGGGTAGAAAAACGGACGGACGGGCAAACGAAGCACTTTCTATATGGTGGTCATTACTGAAAGCCTTCTAATTGGGGGCTGCAATACCAGATAGGCCTATTGTTTTGGAAATGATTATTGTATACCATTTATTCGTCTTTGAAAAAGAATAATTTTTATCTACTATATATAGACCTAGTGACGTTTTTTCGGACAAACACTAATGCTTCGTCGGTGTAAATCTAAAACGTCACAAACTCAACTTTATTGAAGCTGTAGTTACGGGATTTTATAACAACACCTACGATTTATCCATATTTAACCGAAAACCCATTCTATTGTTAGGACAAAAGTCATTGCAATTCGAACAGCCATTGAAAATGTTCACGGTGTCATGAATAAACCGTACAAGTCCCCTTCAAAAAACGTTAACTACGATTTTCACATCGGAAAAAAACTTATACTCCAAGAATTGTAATACCAACTTCAGAATCAGTCAGAGAAATGAAATAACAAAAATTACAATAGCCTCTAAGTGTCTCTCCAATTCGTCCATATTGTATTGGGCGGATAAACACGTGCAAATCGTTGTGTACATGCTCAAACTAGTAAAACTGGTTTTTAAACGCGCATTTAAACATGAAGTATCTGTACCTTGTGTTCATGAAAAATGTTCCTCGCTTTGTCCGAGTTCACCACCAGTGAGACTGAGTTAACCGTTATGTTTTCATAAATCGTCGGTGTTCTTATAACATCTCGTAACTACGGTTTGATTCAAGCCGTAGTTACGAGATTTTATAACAACACCAACGAAATACTATTTATTTGTCCGAAATTACGTCACGGTTTACTTGATAAAATCGTTCCCTATTGTCGGTAGTCGTTATCCATCCCATCATGCACAGTCCCCACCGTGCCATTACCAAACGACAAAATTTCAGACTGGTCGAAATTTAAAGATCTTACAGACGACAATTTTAAGCGAATGAAATATTACAATTTTTTGTCTTTTGTAGGTGGAAAATATTGTGGGAAATGAAGAAATTGCTTGTCACAAGCAATTTCTTCATTTTCCACAATGATTTCCCCCAAAGCCTTTTTTTCTTTGGGAATGTATTACATGCAAATCAAAGGAACAAAAATCAGTTTTTGATGCCCATTATTTGCGCATGCACGTGCTAAATTAAACAAATTTCTACCCTAATCATAAATTAGCATCTTTTTTTTTTGTCATAATATGAATTATGATGCCAGATTCGTGCAGAATGTGTATCATATATCGACTTTTTCGCAAAGGCCCACTTTTTGTAGGGCACATGGGCTTCCTTGGGGATTAAGACTTGCAGTTTTCATCAATGAGATTTGACATTTGTATCTTTTATGGTAATTACCTCTTTCGCTGCCAAATTTCCTAGAATTGTCTCATTTCCAGTGCCAAATTTTGGAAACTTCATAAGAGAGCTTATCAGTTTGTAGAATAGTAAAAAATCGTTGTTTGATGATATCAAGCTGAAACTTTCAGGAATCATTGCACATAAATTGTTTTGCCTAATAGCATATTTCTTATCAGGTAATTTGATCAGATGACATTGCCCTTGGCATTGAATCACCTTATTTAGCTAATGTTTGAAAGTTCCCGATCGGCGACATTGGTAGTCTTCCTATGGGTCGCTTTTCGGCGACAATCGCAGCGAAAGAGAGGAAAGAAACTACGTTTTTGAAGAAAAACTTTACTGATAATGAACAAAGTAAGATTCATCACGCCGTGGCTTCTCAGCTCAAAAGTGATTAAAGACTTGCACACACAAATGATGTGGTAGGCAGAGCCCAAAATTTGACCGCCCAAATGGCCACCATATTGAAGTTGAATATGGCCGCCTACTTTTAGGTCTAAGGGAAGTACCGGTTAATATGTTTGTCGTGACACGTGACAAAAATATAGGGAAGGTCTGGTGAATTATTACGATTAAGGTGACCTGTGGTTAGACATTATTTTTACTGAAATTGAACATGATTTATTCATTTGTGACTGATTATATTCTATTTTCAAGTTAAAAGCAAAAATTCAATGATTTTGAATCATTTTCAAAATGGCAATTTCTAGGCCATTTTAAAAGATGGGTATTATACTCAGAAAAGCTTATATGAGACTAGGTCCGCAGTTAGGGTGGTCTCAAAAATGAGGTCAAAGGTCATAGAGAAAAGGACCCGTGCCATACTAAAATTCATTGTTTCGGGTGTATGAATGGGTGTTCTAGACTTTAAGGTAGGTCAGATCATTGCTGCAAACGCATGGGCTGAGCTATAAGCCAAAATGTTATAATGGTCGCCTATGTAAAACTATTTACTTCCCTTCGACCTAAATCTGCTATGAGCAATATCTCCATTATTATAGAAATAATGATCATATACCATATCCGCCTAACTATTAGGGGTTGTTTCTACAGATATTTGCTCATATAGACATACCATGCGTCTGATCTCTTTGGCCACATCGTCTGTTAAATGCTGTACGAAGAACTTTTTATTGATGAGAATACACTCCGCACCGTCCGATACAAGACTACATCCTGTAGTAGGGCTGATCATACCGAATACTGACTGCTCCAAACCCTAGAAAAGATGCAGGGTCAGAGTTTTTTTTATCGTTTAATCCTTTCCCAAACGGCGTCCATATTAGAAAAGGTTTTGGAAAACATTGAGACAAAAGAAGAAAATGCTGATGACCAGCATTTTCTTCTTTTGTCTCAATATTTTCTGAGCTATATTGTACATAATCCTTTCCTTTAGTAACATGCATTTTTGCAGTTTGTAGCAGCTTTGAAATAAGACAAACCTAAAGTTTTGTTGTTTGTGAGAGGGTTAAATGCTGCACGAAGAACTTTTTATTAATGAGAATACATTCAGCCCCGTCTGATACAAGACTGCATCCTGTAGTGGGGCTGATCATACCGAATACTGACTGCTCTAAACCCTAGAAAAGATCATAGATGTAGGGTCACATCCGGTTATCGTTTGAGAGTTCAATGAGCAATACAGTAGTGGATTTGGTACAGTGGCAATGCGCTGGACTTTTAGCATAGGAATTCCTAGTTCGAGTTAAACCAAAGTCCGGCATACAGTTGAGTTGGATGTAAAATTAAATTTTCAAAAGAAGAGCTTTATTTGACTGAAACTACTCTTACTTTTCATTAATCCACGAGAAATTATATTTCTAAAAATCCGTGCTTTACCTTACATGTAAGATAACATCAAAGGTATAAACAAATCAGAACTAAACGGAATTTCAAAATGAAGAACTTACAAAAACATCCCTTGGCCCCAGTTTCTGTATTTGTACGAACACTTTTGATGGATCGGATCTTTCTTTGTCACTCTTAATCGATGACTCTTCGATCTGAAATAAATACATAATCATTTAAATTGGAACGATTTCTGCCGTTTGGGAAATGGTTAATAAAACCACCAAAAATGATATAATCAAAGCTTTTGATAATAGGGAGTTTCGGTATTCAGATTTAAATTGAATTATTTTTTAAAACATGTTTCATCTACGGTCTGCGAATTCAGCGTCATTGGCCCTAAATAGATCATTTCAATGGATGTCTGTATTTTGTACTTTACTCTAACGTTTTCATTGTTGAAAACAAAACATTTTAGTAGAGGCTCTTAGGTAAAAAATCGTGACAAATCGGACCAAAGTGTCAATTTTTGTCCATTGTTAGAGGCTTCCATAAGCATGAATTTGAACTAGGGGTGCCCGGATTTAAAGGTCTTTGAGACTTGATATAGCGTATTAAAATTCGGATATACGTGCTATCCGGATACTCTTCCTTTTGAACATAAAATCGGTTGCTTGCGCCACTTTACGTTACAAAGTGCACAAAAAACTATCGAATCTTATAGAATAAAACACAATCTTCCGAAATTTTCTCTGAAAACTTTATAATAACATTTGTTTATTAGATTTTGTCACGAACTTTTATTATTCGAATATTTGCTATTATTGTTATATTTGCATTAGAATCAGAAATATTTCTTACTAGATTAAGCATCTAATCTTTTTCTCGGAGTTAGGAACTGCTATGAGCTTGAATTTGCACCAGGTGTGCCCGAGTTTAGTTGACTTTAGGACAAAGAAATTGTTAAATTAATATTCGGATAGATGTATTATCCGGTTTCTATTCTTCTTTTGTTAAGTATCGCCGTGCTAGACTGAACTATTTCTTCCTATTCCTTCATTTCCAAAAGTGCGCAAGCAAAAAGAGGAAAGCCTGAAAAAAGAGATTTTAATATGATTTACATACTAAAAAGTATGTTTTGGTGGAAATAAAATAGAGTTTAAAACGCACCCAATTGTCAATTTTGAGAACGACACGAGAATGATTAGGCCTGTAAGGGAGCCTTTGAATTTAAAAAAACGGGTTTGATTCAAATCTTAGACAAAATTAAATATTTTATGTTGCACGATAATTCCTTTATTAGCCTATTTACAACTTATCAAAACCTTGATCGGCCTGTGATGATGGTACGTGAAGGGTGTTAACTTCTTTATTAAGAGGTCGGCTCGAGTTCGATCCCCATAAATAAGTGTCATTCATATGTTTTCAAATAGCCAAAGGCCATATACGGTGTGGACATGGTGTAAATTGGAAATCAAACAGAATGCAATATTGCAAGGTATTAATCTAGGTACGTAGACCTTGTTTCTGATACAATGTAAAATGATAAGCAGAACAGACTTATTTGCTATCATTTCCTCAGCCACCCCTATCTCCCTATTTGTACGGTAATATTATTGCAAACGACATTTCGATTATGACATGACGAGCCATTTTGATAAAACTACAACTGCAATAACAGAAATGAAGTGATAGCTGACGGTTTTACATGCGCATATATAAGCCTACATTAGTAGGCCTACAAAGAGGTTCTGCTTTACGGCCACACTTGATAAGCCCTTTAAAACTCTTCGCTGCTTCAGGCAAGATGATCGAAACTGGTCTCCAGGTTTTCCCCATTTTCTTCAACCAAACAATTTCGGCGAAGGGAATTTTTCTTTAGTGGTTGAAGACAAATCTAATAAAAACACTGGTTTGGTGGAAACTACGATTTACATGTACGCGATGTGCATCCCGTGTAGGAGATGAAATTTGCATCATTTTAAGACATTTCCTTTGAGTAAATACATGTACATGTCAAATTGGGCAAATAGGTGTTCCATATAAGAAGTACTGGTGACATCGGGAACAGCTTACCACGACTGTGCCTTTTTACCTTTACCATACAACTGAGAAGAAGTATCGCATGTGTTTCACAGTGTAAATCATGAAAAAAAATGGAAGAGTATCAAGTTACTCAAATGACAATTAATATCTCGTGTCTTTTCTGACACTGACGTTTCTTCACAATCTTCAGGAAATGTACCAGAAAAGTTAAAAAATGCTATTCAAACATTTATGCTCTTAATATAGTTTCAGTTGCCTAATACCATGATTGTGGCAGCATCGGGTTCTAAATCATCAAAATTATCATTTTTGCAGAACTGAGTGTATGCTTTCAGCGAAAGCCCTTTTAACCACATGATTTTCCTGACGATATCAGATAAATGATTCTAATATTTTAATCTTGAGATGACCTTTATTGATGTTTTCCTTTCAAAACCAACAATTCGTAGATTCTCTCCAAACAAAATCATTGCTTCGGTGAGTAATTGTAGGAAGACACTCAAACGCACGAACACGGCTTTTGTACTTCAGCATGTCGGTAGTGAGATGTTCTTTCGGACGGACTTCAATTGTGGTTCAAAAGGCTAAGAATTCGTTCGTAAAAACTTCTAGACCAAGAAGATTTTAGCATGCATTTAGCCAAGTTTGCGATTAAGTAATGGATGTACACACACTTTGTTGGACTCTTCTATCAATGGGCGCAGATGTTTTCTTCATTTCAGTTGATAATCACGTGATACAACAACAGTAATTACAGGGAAAAATGCTATAATTATATAAATATGTGACCAATTTGAGAATACCCAATACTTTGAAGCAGAGAAAGTGTAAAAATGGCTTGGACCTTCTGGGTGGGCCAGATCTTTTAATCAACACCGATATATAAAATAAAGACAAAATTGTGTTTGGTCGCAAGGAACGTTAGAAATTATCATGTGCTGTTTAAAGATCCACCACATCCAGAAAATCCTTGGTGATTTTCCTCTTGTCTGCCAAACAATATTTAAATATTTTGGAAAAAAATATTGAAGCTTTTTGCGGTTTTTTGGTGTCATGTGATTCCCCACCGTAAAGAAAAAACTTTGTTAATTCCATAGAAAGTATTTCAAGTTTTGTCTGGCAGAATGGTTTATCAAACACTCACCAGGCTTACAATAATATGTAGCCAAATGCAGCTTGACTAGGCCATGCCTATATTCAGAAATCTATGCTTTGGCGATACGATCTTAGTAAGAGGGTTAAGTAAGACTGTTTCAAATTTGCAAATGGATTGGTATCATTAGAATACACATTCAAATTCACATTAAATCGTATCAAGACAATTCCCTTCTTACGAACAGAACAGTGCTTAATAAACTATATCTCTTACACGGTGGGGATTGTGCATGCTGGGATGGGTAAATCTACGGACAAATTTGCCTCGCTTCAGGTAAGACATTTTGCAATAACTTCCTTATTTCTGCGTCAATTAAAAAACGGTTTGTTGCATGTACCCCGCCTTACTGAGCTCTATCCTCCGATGTATGCTATACACGAAACATTTTTGTACTTTTTGCGAAAAGTGATCCCAACCGACCAGAAAAACGACAAAAAAATCTGGTCGTTTTTCAGGTCAGTTGGGATCATTTTTTGGGGAAAATATGGGGAGTTTTCAAATAAGTAATACACATGAGGAAAGCGTCCAGTAAGGCGGGGTACATGCAATAAACCGCTTGAAAATTGACACAGAAATAAGAAAATTATTGCACAATTTCCTACCTGAAGCGTGGCTTATTTTGCCGTAGTCGTTATCATTTCGTTTTCTGGTCAGTTGGGATCAACTTTTGGAAAAATTAAAAGGATACCACAAATAATCCATGTTTCCGAGGAAAGGGATTTTCAAGGCGGGGTACATGCAACATACCTTTTGAAAATCGACAAAGAAATAAAGGAGTTATTGCAAAATATTTGACAAGATTCGAGATTATTTTTGTCCGTATTCGTTATCCATCCCAGCATGCACAATCCCCACCGTGTCTTAGATATGGGTGTAAGAATGGCAATTGACGATTGATGGTAAATACTATCAGGGGCGTACCCAGGGATTTTGTGATGTTGAAGTCAAAGCCATTGACGCCCCAAATGCAGAAAGTTCTGTAAAACACCGTGGAAAACGAAATTGCTTTCGACTTGGAAACCGTTGGTTCTCAACATCGGTTTTTTCCCAAAGAGACCAAAATGTAAAATTTTATTCGCTTGAAATGTTTGTCTGCACTAGCTTTGAATTCAGACGAGTCAATATTTTTGTCATCTGGTAATTGGTAAAGGGGTGCCAGTGGCTCTCCGAGGAAATTTGGGGAAATTGTGCGGTCAGGTGACATTTACTTAAGGTTCTGTTTTAAACAGTTTTGAAACCACACAAATTTTATGTTGAGACCAGGGCCCCCAGACTATTCCTTCTAGGTACGCACCTGTCTATAAACCTCATTTGCATGCAGAAAGATAACCGCTGGAGTAAATTATAATAACAACTCATTTAATTTCGTCATAAAGACGTCATATTTTAGGCTATTTACTTTCTGGGAACAAAATCGAAAGTTCGAGGGAAGAGTATCCGGACAGTACATTATCCGAACTTTTAAACCCCATTAAATCGATAACAAAGCCCCTCAAGTCGGGCACCCCCAGTGCAAAAGTTGCCTTATGGTGATAGCTGACCGCTGGCAAAAATTTACACTTTTGTCCGGAGTGTCACGATCTACCCCATTTTTTTACATAAGAGCCTAGACTATTTACGGAAAAGATTAACTTGCTGATGGAGTCGCAAACTTCACTTGAAATTGAAAACTGCATTTCTGTGTTATCAAAGAAACATAAAACAAAGTGAATACTTTGATCTGTGAATCAATGCTTGATAAACTGTAGTTTTTCTATGAATTACAAATGTAGGCACATACGTGTTTATCTCGTAACATTACTCTGTGTCTTTTGTCGTAAATATCATTTATCTGTTTTAAATGTTCTTCTGTCGACATGAAATCTGCAAATACAAAAACAAGTAACTTCAAATAAAAATCACATTTTTGACCTATGATTATTCACCATATCTTGTCCATTTATAAATATGATAAATGTTATTCAAAAAGTTTTTGTCACGAAGGAAAGAGCTTTTCAGAACAAAAATGCTCGCCAGAAGGACAAGTGCTTTATGAAAATGGATACCTGCAAAATAAACGCGCGAAAATATTTTGTCTTAACTTCGAGATCTGATAACTAGTTTTGTATACTTGTGTACTTTTCCAAGAAATTGAAAACAACTAAGTTAACAACAAATAGCTTTAAAGGCTACCAAGCTTGGCAGTTTATATCACCGTAACTATATTGGAAGAAAATCATTAAATTAACGTGTTTTATAAAAGATCCGCCAAACTCGGTTGTTTTAAAAGTTTTATTTGCTTTTCTTTACATCGTTGAAAAACTGATTTTCGAGAAAATAAAGATCGGCAATTTCCGTAAAATTGCCACGGATTGACGTCATCAATGGCTTGACTCCGCCCCCAATCTAGAGCATGAGGTGTCTGACAAAGATAATGTGTTCGACTTTTCTGTCATATAGCGAAGTCTCAATTTTTATCCATTTCTCGATCGTAAGAGTAATACAGACAAACTTAAACCATTCTTTGGCACATTCCTTAATTCACTTACGACCTATTCTTTGACTGTTTTAACATTTTTTCTAACATTTACTGAGGACGAATTCCGTGTTTTGAGTATCGATTGGGGAAGTCGCTTTATGACAGAAAAGTCGGACATTTAACTTTTTCAGAAGTTTCAGACTTTGCAGGAAATGACGCATGACTGCCCGTTTTTCTCGCCATGACGTCATTCAGTGGCCAGTATGACGTCATAATTTCAAGTCGGAAGTTTAGCGTATTTTTTTCGGCAAAGATCGGAAAAGACCAAAATATCCAATTTAAAAGACGAAATAAAAACACTTCTAATGTTGGAAAATTGTAGAAACTTTGATATTTGGTTAATAGTAAGGTGTTCTTTCGGCACAACACTTTAATTTTGCCAATCATCGGACACTTTAAGCCTTGGGGCCTAACAGTTAAGGTAGCCCACCCCTAATGAGGTTCGCATGACGTCAGAATTATTCGGGCGCGGTCGAAAACATGCTAACCCATTCTAAAGTATCTTTTTATATTTTGAGAAATATAGGCATACTCACAGATTACTTAAGTAAATATTATTGAATATAGAAGGAGAAAAAAGAGGTAGTGGGGCCTACCTTGATCTAGAGATCTGTGTATAGATGGAAGACGTTGATGACCGGTTTTATAACCATTGGAGTGTATGAGAGAGTGACGTCTACGGCAAGGTGACGTCACTTCTGCTGGTTTGGCAACAGGAATGGGAGGTAACTCTGGAAAAGGAATAACACAAACGTGTCCAGAAATATAACATTTGATCAAAGTAAATATATTTAGGTACATATAGGATACACTTGTGGGGGATTTTGCACTCGTGGACATTCGTTGTATACATATATCACATGCCCAGAAGCAAATCAGTACTAACATAGATCGAGGACTTTTCGAGTGAAAAGACGGCCGTTAACGATAAGCTCTTTTTAAACATTTATTTATCATATGCCACCAATAGTTGATGAGAGATTATCAAGATATAATAGATCTAGGAAAGATCATTACAACCTAAGAATTGCGTGTGCAATAACAAGGTGCGATGATATCCCTTGTAATATAGTAGCTATACTATATTACAGTCGACACTCGTTGTGTCGAAGTCAGAGGGGCCGTCAAAATACCTCGACATATCCGGAGTTCGACTCATCCGATCTTGTTCAGTTTCGAGTAAAATGACATCTGACCATTTTTATTGCTCACCAAGTATCATATATTCCTACTAATTGCAACGATCATATTTATTTCGAAATTATTTCATTTAAACTATTTGATATCCATTGGTAAGGACGGGGTAAGACTTCCACTTCGACTTAGCAGAAAATTCGCTTATCCGATGTTGACATAACGAGTGTACTTACTAACGTATGTTTGGCGTTGTGTGTAGGGAATAACTTCAAGACCTTTGATGTTTGGCTTGGTCTCGCACAAATCCTTGAGTACCCGACAGGTCCCGGTCTTTATAATGTAGATCCAGTCTGTCGTGTTACTGTCCTTACATAACAATACACCGCGTCTGTGGGGAGAGAGAAAAATGTGAAGTCCATTCATATAATTTGATTGTTCGATACAATTTAAACAAAAATGTAAGAGCAATTTTAGAGAAATGAAAAGTTGGGCAACCAATAGGCCAATATTAAGATTGTCGGTTGAGGAAAAAAGTTTTCAAGATTGTATAATGTTTTACCAATTGTAATCATTGTCGTAAAATGGGAGGTATTCTCACTTAAAAAATGCGAAATCGAGTATGAAAAAAGTTAAAAATCGTTTTCTATTTTACATTAGTGATCGACCTACGTTTTGGACCGATGAAATTGCAGTATATTATTTTTTTCGCCGTTATAATTCGCATAAACGAGACTACCGGCTAGTTTATGTGACGTTTGCACATAGCCACGCCCCGTCTCCAATGAATCGATAGGGAACACCAAGTCAGATAGAGTCTATATAAATATCGTAGATTCTACGCAAAGTAAACATTCAATGTGCTGCGCGCATTTGAATGTTTATTTCGCGTAGAATCTACTATACGGCCTCTATCTAATACGTAGAAAATACTACGGACGAGACGGTCACAGACATTATAATGAAACATGACTACGTCACACAAATGTAATTATGTTGAATGCAGAAGATCCGTGTCAGCTCCGAACTGAATGTAAATATTTCACTGATCCGTTTATTTCTGAATGATAGTAGCAATGTACAGTTTGACATAAATTGTCTCGATGCTTTAAAATTCACATTTCATATTCATTGGAATTACAAAAATATGTCCTTTGGAATTAAAAAGAAAATCATGCCTCAAATTTCCATTCACTGGAAAATGATTCTTTGACTATGAATTAAAGATTTACTATACATTTGAACCATGTGCTTACCTGAAAAAAGTAAACAAACATATTCTCGGATTGTCATGCGGAAGTCGTTCAATCGGCCATCCTCTAAATAGATCAATGGACCGTAGAAACTCGATGTGTTCCGGTTCTTTGTCTTTTTCTATGTGCATAAATATGTCGATGAAATCTTCCCGGCTGACTGCTAACAATTCAACGTTGGTTTTACATGTAACAGTGGCGCTCCGCCTGGCTCCGTGCATCAGAGCTAACTCCTGTAGTATTCATTACATTAATTTGGAAAAGGACAATACGACATGATATTGAGCCTTATATCTATTGAATGATGACATTGTAATTGAACGCTTTGTCAACAAACTTTGAATAGAATATAAAAGATAATGTATATATCAATCGACTATGGAAAATGCGTTTTGTCTTACATGATGTCCATGTAGATCTCAAATTATCTGCAGGATTCATATTTTTGTAAACATTTCAGTAAGATTATTTCAAGTTTTATTGAGCTTCTCTTTTTCTTTTAAGAAAACAAGCAAAATGATTACCCCAAAGCTGTTTCCTTTCCTAAGGAATGCCACTGTTCGTATTGACTGTTCACTTGTGTCTTTGTTCGTCTCTAGAATCGTTACAATCGCTGAAAATAAAGATGACCTATATGTACATGTCACAATCTTGGTGATTTGTAATTGTTATTGCACAGATGCATGCAGACAGATACCGGTATACATGAAATATGATAAATATTCTAACACGAAAGAAATAATACATGATATTATACACAAACACCCTCCTTAGTTGTTACACAAATTGTTCTTTATGTATGATTAATCCAGAATTGGATTGATCATTACTTAAAGGCCTGGTCATATACACAGATTTGCGTCCACATCATGACCGGAGCACGTCGAAAAATGGTCAGTTGGAATTGTAAGAGACTGGGCATTTACTCTGAATCTTACTTTTAAAAACACTACTATCACAACCGGTCTTAGGCATTTTTATTAAAGGAAGTACACCTTACCTGTCCCTGAGAGTATAAAGTAGAAATTATCAGCCATGTGTCCCTGCCGAATGATGACGCGCTTAGCTTCGAAACTGAAAAATATACAATATTTAGTATTGTCTTTGAATCTATAGTCCGGTCAAGATTTTATGGCGCATGTTTACCAAATACTAATGTAGGCCTAAACAAGACTACAGCGAACTCAAACATCGGTAATCTTGCATAAGTTGGTGCGAATCTTGTAGGTGTTTTCGAACCAACGTTTGCAAAATTGTATTGAAAGTAAACCACGCGTTTTCTCTTGTTTACATTGGTAATATTTGTAAACAGTGGCATGATATAAATTTTACTCTGTCAAAACAAGAAAGCATTGTACAAGGAATTATCTTCTTTTCTTTTTGTTTTTATATCGCCACGCTTACAAGCATTATTATCTGTTTTTAATATTATTTGATTTATTTTCTAGCTTTCTGCTTAATGGTTAAATAATTGAGGGTTTCAAAATTTGGGATTTTTTTTATGAATTTTGATAATATAAGGCAGGGATAATTTACAACATTCCAAAGATTTATTCACCACCTAAATAGCTTAACCCTTTCAAAAAAACGAGGCAAAAATATAATTTGTCGAAAATCATATTATGTGCAGCAGCAGGAGTGTTGCATTTTGTCTTGGAGATAAAAATGTGTTGATTATAACACGGGAAGCCTTTGATAGAAGAAAACAATGGTCATCCGTTTTCTAATTCTTCTTCTCTCTATGTTTTTCAAAGTTTTATACACATATTTTCAGGAACTTCAAAACAAGATATTATCCGGGATAGGATAAAATCCACACGTGAAAAATGACATTGAAATGCGCGTGATCTTGTTTTAACAATCACATTCAAACACGACCTTCAAAGTTCAATGCTATGCGAGATATTTCTTATGTATTGTATTTTATAGACTCTAAAATTTGATACATGTAGCACATCAAAAGCTGATTTACACGTTTGGACTTTTGAACATGTCTTCATTATCATTAGTATGCCTAATAGAGCTTATTGGTTCGTTAGAGTCATTAATATTTTCCAAAACAATTTTGTCAATCAAATTTACAAAGGACAGATAATTTGTAAAATTCAACACAGAACATATTCAGTTAAAAGGGGAAAATACTGATTATCAACATCTAGATCTATTTCTGTTCTCTCAATGTTTTCGATACGGTTTCTCTTATGTTTTTTTTTGGGGGGGGGGGGGGGGGGGTGTTGTTGTTGTTGTTTTTTAAAACACGTCTTGGTGATATGATTCACAAATCAAAGATAGGTCTTTCATGGTCAACTTAATTATAAAATATTTTGAAAATGCCCGATCTTAGCCTAGTATTTATAACCCCAAAGATATCTAGACAGAAAAAGGATCGAACAGACAAAATTAATACTTTTCAAAACAATCCCTGATTTTCAGGTATCTAATTGAAAAGGTTTTTTCGACAACAATGAAATAAAAGAAGAAATGCTGATCATCAGCATTTTCTTCATTTGTCTCAATATTTTTTGTGCTATTTTGTACACAACCCGTTTTTATCAAGATCTATTTCGTTGTCTACGACATCTTTCAAACTAGACCAGTCTAGATTTCTACGTTTTGGAAAAGGGTTAATCGAATGTCTACCTTCCTTTTTCATTTACCAAGGTCAATAAGAATATCTCTCACAATTTACCCTTACCAAACGATTGAATTTTAGATCTACAATATTCCAATTTGAAACCGTCTGCAGACGACAAAGATGTTAATAAAGATATGATCAAAGAACAATATAGCAGAAAATTAAGATATCAAGACAAAAGAAGATTATGTTTTTATTAATCAGCAAGCTCTTCTTTAAATTCTTTAAAGCCAATGTTACCCCCAAGCCTTCTTTGATATGGACGTCAAAAGTAGGTGTTGTTTGGGAAAGGTCTTAATTATCGAATTCATGCCTTCCTTTTTGTACCAAGGTCGGTAATCAGCTCTTTCCCAATTAACTCAAAATTTTTAGAATGGTCCTAATTCAGAGATGTTGCAGATGCCAATTTCGAGTGAATGAAATGTATAACCTAATTGGTTGTTCTTTTGGGGGAGAAAATAAAGTGGGAAATGAAGAAATTGCTTGACATAAGCAATTTCTTTATTTTCCACAATGATTTCCGAAGCATTTTTCTTTTTTGGTGTCAAAAAGAGTCAATTTGTGGGAAAGGCTTTAAAAGTACTTGTTATAGCTTTCGTTGAGGAAAATTTGATAATCAATGTAAGGATCGGAATATCATGGCTGATCTCAAGCTACACCACCTGTTTGTGCATTTCAAAGTAGAACTTTCAATAGAATTACGTGTAAAAGTAACATGGACTACTATTTCGACCTAACCTTGTCCCACCAGATACAATGGTACTAGATTTATGAATATTTAACCCCGCAAATACTTATGCATGTAGTTACGAGGGCTTGTTTTAGGAAAAGTGGCAATAAGAAATAGAATATATCAAGGCATATACAGCACATACACAAAATTAGACAATTTGTTTCTTGTCAGATTCTCTCTTAACTGTGTCCAATGCCCATCCCCTTTTTTTGGAGACTGATTTTTTCTTTTCTCTCAAATTTTCCCTAGTATATTTTCCTCTGGGGCGTCAAAATCAGGTATTGGTTGAGGACGGGCCAAACATTCCTTAAGCAATCCCCAAGTATTATAGTACACGTATGTTAATGTTAACCCTTACAATCACTTTAATTTTTGGAGTAAAAACTTCTAACATTTGTAAAAGCGTCAAATCCCACTTACTTTTCGTACCATCCGACACTAGCCAATGACCTCTGTAGCTTTATAGGGAATTCACCGAACGCCTCCACAGTCTGATTCAATGCTAGAAGGGCCAACTTGAGCTGATCTTCTGTTCTATGTGAGGGGTCCAGGCATAATATAGCTTTCGCTTCATTACCAAGACTTTTCTGTACAAATGAAAATAATTCATTTGATGTTAATGGCAAGTATGCACTTCCTAAAGATTCATTTTATGTAATCATTTGGCCCTTTCCAAGACAATACTAGTTTTGACGTCCCTATTCTCCTAACAGAGTTTCTACTAATATAAGCACGTCAGAGCTAGGTATTGTTTGGGAAAGGATTAACCTTAATTGTTATAGATTTCTGTGTAATTAGTCGTAATATTATTTGTATCATTCTTTCACTTTTAAACTTTTTTAAAACAAAAACACTATTTAGATATCCATTTGCATGCGAATTAGGGACATTTTCTAGATTTTTTTTTTGCCGAATTAAAATTTTCTCATTTTTACATATGTCTTCTTTAGAGTATAGAGTATACCTAGTTCAAATATGCAAAGAAAAAATGGAGTCACCATATTAGTTTTCCTTGTATTTGTATTTTTACAACACACCTGTAAATGTCTTTTGAATGAATTTTAGATTTCTTGAAAAATACACACTATCTTAACAAATAGATCTACATGATTTTTCATACCTTTATCACATATATAACTTATTTCTTTGATCATACAAATCAGTTTGTATTACAAACAAGATGTGGAATTCATGTAATGAGTAGAAAAATAAAAGTACCAAAGGAATGTGGTTTTACAAATTGCTACTTGTTTCGTCAAAGGCACATTTCCCCACAAATTTCGTTCGAGTAATGCACAAAAATCGTAATAAAAAAATACGATTTTTTTTAATTCACAGATTTTGTACATTAAAGTATGGTGAAAATAATTGTATAAAGAAAAAAGGGGTCACCATATTCTTTTTGTAGATAAACCGACATTTGTTGGTCTGGTGTAAGCCATTTTTTCCATTTTTCGAGACTCGGAAATAAGCATCAAAATAGGGATACCATTACAAACTAAAATAACCTACTCCAAACACCCACTTTCTTACAAAGGGAGAATATCAAAATGCATGTACTCATACAGGGCTTACAAGTTTGAATGAAAATGTTCTAAGTGACTTACTTACAGTAGAAAATATTGCGGGAAAGGGTGAAATTGCATGTTTTGTGCAATTTCTCCTTTTCCCACAATGTCTTTGAAGGCCATCTACTGCAGAGGTTTATATGTGTTACTGTGAAGGAAATGTTCAAAAGGCAGAGACAATTCTTTTGAGTGTTCATAACATAGGCTTTGGATTCCGCAAGCTGTCGGCAAACCATCCAAAAATATTACTAGGGTGAAATTGCATGTTTTGTTTTCCCGCAATGTTTTCAGAGGCCTTCTAATACAGAGGTTTACAGGTGTTATTGTGAAGTAAATGCTTAAAAGGCAGAGACAATTCTTTTGAGTGTTCATAACATAGACTTTGGATTCCGCAAGTTACCGGCAAACCATCCGAAAATATGGCTAGTTTTGACAAATACCAAACGCCTCAATGCGCACAAAGTTGCGCACTAACAACTCCCGAAAACGTCAAAAAATAAACAGCATTTTCCAGTTTCCATAAAAATTCTAGGCTTTGAATATTACAAGTTTTCTATTTCTTGGGCATTTCATTGATCATCTACAACTCCTTTGCCCATTGGGTACAAAACCGTGTTGTTAGTTAGGGAAAATGTTAGATACTAAACCATTTGACTCATAATTGACGTCATTCAAACCGGACTATCTGGAATAAAACTGGTGGACAAAGAAAGTCTGACCATATAAAATGGTTTTAATATAAAGTTATTGGTTTTCAAATGAAGACTAACTGAATACAATGACTCTTAATAACCACAATGACAAATTTACGACACTGTAACCCTTCAAGTGCAAATGGACCCAAGATTCCATTGTCCAATCAAGGTGCAAGATAAACCCAACTCAACTCTAACTCAACTAGATACCCGGCCGCGGCAAATACCATTACTGACAAAATGTTACCCATCAATGGTTTGATATCGTGAACCTATGTGGGGGAGCTGGAGGCTCGGTAAGGATGTTGTGGTATTACTGGTATGAGAAACGACAGGAATCCATGGTTAGGCGCTCCAGCCGGCGCGATATGACCAAAGTAATTGAAAACGGCGTAAAACCCCAATAAACAAACTAACTAACGGCAAAAGCGCCAAATAAATGTAGAAAATAATGTGAAAAAGCATTTTCTATTTCCTTGGAGTGCACTTCAAATATCTCTAAAGTAAAGGCAGGCATTGTTTGAAAAAGAAAGAAAGGGACCCGTGCTAATTATACAAAATATCATTATTACCTCTCGTCTGGCTTTAAATACAGACGGATCAAATGAGATTCCAAAGAGATCGTATGATCGTCTGGCAGTACTCTGTTCGTCTGCAATCTGTGTCCAGGACACCTGATCATGTTGTTGACTGTGACTGAAAAATTGTTGTAAGAATAAGTTTATTAAACCAAAGTAAAGCCGGAATCTGGAAAAAACGTCCCTTATAGCATTTTTAAAAACTGAGTTTGAAGATGGGATTGTTGTCAAATGCAGTCCAATATGCGTCCATGCAGGTTTCTTTAAGTTACTATACTACAAGAAGAAGCTATTAGAGAACAACGTGGATCCTGATCAGACAGTGCGTATGCAAAGGCTTATCTGGATCTATGTTGGGCTCAAAAGCATTAAAGTACGTTTTTCCAGATCCTGGCTCATTCATACAGTCTTATGTATATAACTGATTTACAAACAATGTTTTCCAAAACAGTTGAATTTCATCTCTCTTTTTTTGCATGATGATTGGCCAAAAGTTACAAAAAATAAATGTATTATTCCAAATCCAAAACCTAAGTTGATGGTACTCGTTTGAATAATCTCGATGATATTGTAAGGTTTGATGAACAATAAATGAAATGTAGCATTTCGCAAAGCCATTGCCCGCTCTTATCAGTAGATCTGAAACAATGTATACCAAAAGGAAATAAAACTCTCAAAGTTCTATAATTGTAAAGTTTCAGCAGTGAACCCTGATCTGGGTCATTTGTTCGAATAAATTACACCAGCCCATGTTTGTTACGATTTAAGTTTTCTGTAATAAAATTATGTGCGCATATTAACTAGATCATCGATTATGTTACTTTTTTTCGGAATTTTGTTTCTCAATACATGCTAATATAGGCCTAAGTAAAGGCGGTTAACGTTGAAGAAGATCTCAATCTTACCGTCGATTTCCAGTGGCTTTCAAAAGAAGTTGTACTATTTTAACAGCTCGACGAAACCGCACCAATGGCTGAAAATAGACGGACATTAATATCTAAAATACGACACGAGGTATTATTGCTTGACCCCCGACCCCCCCCCCCCCACACACACACACACATACACATACACAAACAAGACCTGTTTGATGTCCATAATTGTTTTAGAAAGAGAAATAATGAAAAGAAGAAAATCCTAAAAAAAACATCATTTTTGTACAATATTGGGCAGAAATCGGAACAAATGCGTAAAAGTTTGTCATTTCGGAATAAAAATACGTCATATGTTAACGCTTGTTGAGTGTTCTAGTCCAGAGGTGCGTTCTTTAGAGCGAGGTTTCTTGAGATTTCTTCAGATTTCTTAAGATATTTTAGGATAAAGCGTTCTTTAGAGCAAGATTTTTTAATACGCTCAATGGGAGGCGCCATTACAATATACTTCGTGCGGAACCCCTCGGTCAATTCTGTAGAAACAATATAAAAGAGACTTGACCAAGTTGTTCCGAACGCTCCATAATTTATAAACCGCAGTGTTCCGAATGCTCCATACTTTATACAAATGACGTCATGATGATGTCATTTGTATAAATATAGAGCATTCGGAACAGTTCGGTCAAAGTCTCGGTCTTAAAAACGCTTTATCCAAAACATTTTAAGAAATCTTTAAAAATCTCGCTCTAAAGAACGCGGTTCTGATAAATCCCAGCCTTCATACTAATGACAAAATTCGTTACCGGTCTATATAAACATAGTTGCAAATGACGAAACAAAATCACAATGAAAAAGAAAGCCTTCAATCAATTACATAAAAAATACAAAGGAGTAAATGATAATAGTGCTTATTATCCGCATTTTTTCTCCAAATAGTTTTAAAATAAGGAGGTCTATGAGATACATGTAAGAGTAATTCCATACATGTTCGAAATATTGAATTGATATTGATGACATCAGCGGTCGTCCATCTGAAAGCAAATTTTATTATAAAAATGATATATCAATATGCACATACCGGTACATATAGTATTTTGAACTTCTTACTCGTGTAACAAAGTAAAAAGTATTGTAAATAATAAAAAAACAATACATGTACTTTGTCTACAAACAGAATTAGAAAGTCGGTCATAAACCTAGTTCAAGATCATATCTTTTTTCGAACATACACGTATTTAAAAAACATTACAAATTAAGAAAGGTCTAAATTAAAAGCCATGTGGAAACAAGAAAATCCATGTCATAAAAACACGAAGAGAAAAAGACAAAAATGCTGAAAACCAACAGTTTTTCTTTTTTCTTCATGCCTTCCGAAATATTCTTTTTATGGTCGTCAAGACCAGGATTTTTATCGGAAATGGATGGTTTCTTTGTTGTTGCATTGTACATATTTCTTTGTAACGTGAACACAGGACATACCCTTCTTCCTAACGACACACTGCCTCTATGTGAAGCTTTATTTCGCCGTCGACTCAACTGCTTTCTATAAGACAGCGGACCAACCGTTTGTAACCTATTGTACAGTTCGGTATGGGGTTCCCTCAAGCTATTATTATAACTTGTGACGTCATAGATGTTCCCAACAACGCTACTTCCGGTATCCCGAACAATTGTGTCCTGGACCGGAAACATATCTATTGTATATGTAGCTGACACTTGCACCATTTCTGGCCAATGTTTTGTGGACAAAATGTCTTGCCAGTTTTCCATGTTTAATTGATAGATTCTAATTAACTATAAACTGGCTTTTCTGAAAATTGAAATAAATTCAATTTTAAGGTAAAAAGGGCCTAATTAGCACCAAAGAGCCCGCGGCGAAATTTGAAAAGTGCTAGTTATTCCTAAAGTGTGTTACATTTCTATTCCAAATATAAACATAAGCATTTTGTACGGTTTAGAATTTTGAATTAATGCATATTTATGGAAATATTAGACAAAAATGTTCCAAATTACCTCCCTTATATATGAATATAGAGTAAAATAATATTTGTAAATTACTTTCTCCTTGAAGCATTATCTTGAAATCCGGCACGGTGAATCAACTTATGTGAAGTGTATTTACAAGTGTGTGTAATTTGATGCATTTCGTATGGCTAGAAAGTGGTGTTTTTAATTAGGCACTTCATACCTTAAGAGGTATTTAACCTTGTCATTTCTCCACTTTACTATTCTGCATTCATCACTTTTTAATGTTCACTTATAGAAAATGCCAATTGGTGAAATAGAGAACAGCTTACTCAAGATTTGATAAATGTCTTTCGGGAGTTATTCAAAACATATTAGATGCATATTCAAATTTTCAATAGATGTCAACCCTGTCGAAAACTACAAACATGTAGACAGTTCCAAATTGAAAACTGCTGCGGTAGTTATCCCTTATGAAGTCATATCCCTCTGGCTGCAGAATTTGACTTTTTTTCATTAGTAATACGAATTTTACACAACATTCTTCGGTGCTTAGAGCCGATGACGAGAAATATCGCTGCTTTTTAACGAAAACAATATGTAGCTACGAGGATTTGTTGAAAAGCGACGATATCTAGACACAAGCATCCACAAAATCAACGGAAAGTAAAGTGAAAAATAAACATGTACCAATCTTCACAATTCAATGGTCGAACAAAATGCAATTCTTTATCATCAAAATCCACAAAAATTCTTAGTTTCCTTATTTTTAATGATTTCAAATATTCATTTATAAATGGTAAATATATTTCACATTTTACAATTCAAATTAAACAACAACGTCCTCTATTCCGTTTTATCTATTATTTTCCTAATCCATTTTAATCTAAATCCAGTATTTCTTGTATTCTTTGATGGCAAATAAATGGTTTTTATATAGGTGTTAAATAGTAATAACCGAACTAAATCGAAAAGCAATTATTGTATTTTTATACAAATCTTAAATCGACCAATACCTGTCAATTACTTCTTTAATCAGCGTTTCCCTTTTTAACCCATTCCAACATATTGATGCCTTTTTGCGCTCATCAAGAAAAAATGCTTTGGAAAGCCATGTGGAAAATGAAGAAATTTCTTGTGTGACAAGCAATTTCTTCATTTTCTACAATGTTTTCTACAAAGAAAGACAGGAAAATGTGTTATTTCTTTCACTTTAAATTGCCGTCTGCAAAATCTTTGAATTTCGATCAGTCCTAAATTTTGTCGCCTTGTAATGGCTTAGTAAAACCGTCAACATTTATGATGTCGATGTCACATAGGTTGGAAAATTACGCCGACAAAGTCGTACTTCGACAAGTACAATTTGACCCATTACCAGACGACAACATTTTATACCTGTCTAATTATATTAAAAAATGTTGCAGACGACAAGTTTCACATGAATGAAATTATATCTTCTTTAAAAAATGTGCATGTCACAATTTCTACATTGCTTTCTTACGGCCTTTCTACTACAATTCGAAAGCTAAAGCAAAGAACAAAAATGATATTAATGGCAATCAATTTTGTGTATATCACAGTATAGAATATTTTGATGAAAATGGAGAAATGAATTACTTCTTTTCCTCCAATGTTTCCCAAATCTTTTCTATTATGGACGTCAAAACCAGGTATTTTTTGGGAAAGTGTTAAATGCTGTTTCATTAGAACGCGTGCTGCTTTCTTTCTAGTGGTGATAAAACGGTGTTCAAAAAGCAATGGTCTTGATCAGACTTTTCACAAATTTGTACTGACTGATCTTGATCCATATTGGTCACAAAAGTTATGACTTGAAGGGCATTGTTTTTAAATATCCAAGCTTAACCCTTTCCCAAACGACATAATTTTAAGGTGGTCCACTTCAAAAACTGCCACAAATGAGAAAATTGATGTTATTAAAAATAGGATCTGCGTAAAATGTGGCACAGAAAATATTGAGACAAAAGGAGAAACTGCTGGTTATCAGCAGTTTCTTCTTTTGTTTCAATGTTTTCCCAAGCCTATTCTATCAAGCACGTCAAAACCAGGTCTTGTTTGGGAGAGGGCTAAATGTAAATACAAATAAGACGTTAAAAAGCCATTACAAAGATATTTGGCGGCTCAAAAAGTCATTTTTCCAATATCAATTAATCACATTATAAATTACGCAATGTCGATAGATTTGCTAAAGACATTACTATTCAACACCCTTTTCAGAGACAGAGATAAAAGGGGATGAATTCCAAATTTGTTATTTCAAATCCAAACCTTATGTTGGGGGTACTCCTCATTGGAATCGTCTTCATGACACAACATATCGCTGCTTTTCTGCAAAAACCACGTATCTGCAGCTTAAAATAAGCTGCAGATACGAGGTTTTCGAAGAAAAGCTACGATATAGAATTTCGGTACAATAAAATACAGAAAATCATCATCATCAGCTTTTTCTTCTTTTCCTTAATGTTTTCTTGTTTGAAAAAGGGCTGAATTTTGAAGCAAAATAGCATTTTCTTCGCTTGTCTCAATGTATTCCCAAGCACTTTCTATTAGTAAGGTCAAAGCCATGTCTTTTTTTGGGGGGGGGGGGGATTCAAAGCCTTGTCAATAATTATAGGTTGTGCAAATTGCCTTTTAATCTGTCAAAAAGGCAATCAATTCAAATGTTCCATTCTCCGTTTCTCCCCATAGTGTATATTTGTAAATAAGATGTTCTGTTCTGTTCTATATTCAGTAATGGTAAAAAATGAAAATATGTAGACGGGTTCTCTTTTGTAAACTCCCCCCCCCCCCCCCCCCCAAACAAGATCTGGTTTTGGCGCACTGGCAGAAATAACTTTGGAAAAAATGAGGGAAAAGAAGAAAATTCCCAGAATCGGTAATTTCTTCTTTTTTCTCAATTTTTTTTTTGAGTAACAGGATATATTTTACGTGTCATATTAGTTATTTTGACGTCTGCTTTTCCCTTCAGATTGGGTTGATATTTGGCCTTTTGGGAAAGAATAGAGTGTCTTTGTCGAATGCTCTTAGATTTATAACAAATCATAATAATGGTTTTGACAGTCCAATATATGTGAATGTATAGATAAGTGCTCATGCACAGGCAAAGTTTTCCATTGTTATGTTAAACAGTTGACCTTTCTTGACCCAAGGACACTTCACTATATACAATATCAAAAAAGCACTAAATGATTATGATTCGCGTACAATATAACTGAGGAAGTCCTTTAAGGGTTCAATGTATACTCGTACATGTACCAAAGCCTTTTCTGTAAATGAGAGACTTCAATATATCAAAGAGCGAATTTCATCAGAGAAAACTCGGATTATCCAAATACAAGATCTGGTGGGTGTGATCCGTTTCTCGATTCTTTTTATTTTTCATTTATTTCTCTCTTAATTTTTTCTGTATTTTACAGAATGCCCCTTTAAGCGTGACGGCGAACATTTATTTATTTGTACATGACAAAGTGCTCATAAATGATCTAATTCAGATATATCAATAAGTCATTCACACTGGGGTGATAGAGTCTTTATATATCTTAAAAACCCATTTTCGAGTCTTTTTGTTTGTCCCTAAAGCTATAAAAGGAATGGAGTTTTCATTTTGCGGCTTTTCTTTTTATCACTGAATTGGCATTTGACTCACAAACCTGAGAGTTTGTATGGGCGTGAACGTAATTTTAAAATATCAATAAAACATTGGAATGGTCTGACTTTAGCACTATTTACTAAAATTTATATTGTCCGTATTTTTTATCATTTTTTTTTTTATTTTTTGTTGTTGTTCTTCTTCTTCTTCGTCTTTAAGGCATCGAATCCGAAGATCAAAAGTGTTTTCGAATTGCTGAATAAGGGGCCAAAGACGAAAAATAGATGTTCCAAATGTACTTAATGTTGTTCCGAGGAAAAAGTTAATGAAAAATGTGAAAATGTTTGTTATCAACATTTTCTCCTTTGCTTTTCTCTTAATAGATTAAAAAAAACTATAATTTTTAAAGATACTAAGCACAAAACAGGATCCAGAAAGGATTTATAGTGGATTTATCTGTAATAAATTAAATTGCAGTTGTACATGTCGTCGCTTTTATTCAAAACATTGTAACTGTACCTTTCTTTAAGCTGTAGTAACGAGGTTTTGGAAAAAAACGTGGATGTACTTTAAAGCCTTTCGGTACTTGTATAATATCAGCGTAACAATACCCAATAAATCATTTAATGTTGCATAGATATTCAATAGCAATATCGGAATGACATAAATTTGTTTTTACGTACGTCCGAAAGGCTTATTGCCGATTACATTCGGAAGTGTCGTAACAACACTTTTAATAAGCTGTACTTACGACCTTTTTCCCGTGACCGACGATATACTAATATGTAATAAGTCGCCTGTAATGGCATAAGTCTTTTAACTAATAAATTATATTGATTAATTTATTACTAATTTATTTGTTTATTCAACCTATTTATTTATTTTTTAACACACACAAAAAAAGACTCTCACATCAACCAAATTGGCTTGCTACGTTTAACTTGATCTCATAGGTGACGTTTACAAGTCTAACAGTAATTACCAAAATAATTCCTGATTTTTTAGCATACCAATTTACGATAAGCCAGGGCAAAAATCTACTTGCGTATGTTTTAATATTATTGTAACCCTTTATAACAACAAATGCGTTTGACAATATATATAATAAAAGAATGTGCTTTGATAAGCACTGGCATAAGAAGAAAATACCGACCACCAGCATCTCTCCTCTTATCCCAATGCTTTCTATGTGACAATATACACATTTATATTATTACAATTATGAAAATTAGCTTGGTTCAATTCATCGCCTTGTCGCTAGTCTGAATAACATCGTTTTTGGAAGGGCTTAAAGCCATTAGAAGAAAATGGTTTTGTTATTGTTGCGTCTTTGGTCCTATAATCTCCAGCCAGACTATTTTATTCCGGTTAGGATATTGTGGCACAACATTATCTATGTCCAACTCAAAGCTACTGTAATTTTGCATGTGATGTTCGAATCTTGCAGGTGTAAGACACCTGCAAGATTTGAACAAACACATGCAAAATTGCACTGGAACGTGTTCTCCTTTGTTTACATTCGTGAAATTTGTAAACACGTGCCATAATATCGTGACTGGACTATATGTAACACTAGTAGATTTGACCTGATTCAAAGACATCTCAGACAAGAAAATACGATTGATTTAAGGAAAAATGTATATGGTTACGTAACAGTCTACAAAATATTGAAAAAAAAAGAAAACGAATAAATTGAAGCTTATCAAAGATGGTCGTATTAATGATACGATTCCAAGATTTTCTGTTTTTACCTTGATACTTTTTGCGTTGAAATCAGGGACGTAGACAGGCGTACTCAGATACTCATTTGAATACAATTCGTTTGCATTTATCGAAAAAAAAAATGAATTGGTCGAAAAAAGTAAAAAAAAAAAATCGATTATAAAAGTTTGGTTTTCATATTCTATACCTTTAACCCATTACCAAACAACAAATTTTAGACAGGCCTAAATTCAAAGACGCTGCAGACGACAATTTCAAGTCAATCAAATGTTGCATTTTTTGTCTCTCTGGGTAAGAAAAACATTGTGGGAAATGAAGAAATTGCTTGTCACAAGCAATTTCTTCATTTTCAACATTGTTTTCCCAGGCATTTTCTTGTGACGGAATCAATTCAAAAGCCCTAATTCCAATGTTCTTTATTTATTTATTTTTTATCATTATTTTTCTCTTTTTTTATTTATCTATTTTCTAAGAAAGTGATCTCATGTAAATTCAGCAGGTCTCGCCTTTGTGAATTGCTACGACCTTTTTTTAAAAAAAAAATGGACTACCCTTTGCTATCAAAAGGGATGCACTAATGAAAAGGGGTAAGGCGAAGCAGTCGTATGTAATCAGTTCATACTGTCACATTATGGGGGATCTACCTCACGGGTGGTAAACAGAGAAACTAGCTCCAAAAAGAGTCAACGGTATTTCGTTTCCTCGTGACATCCGGCCTCTACCGAGGTAGTTGCATAGAGCGAAAATCTGTAAACAAAGGTAGGTCATGAACACATTTTTTCTACAATTATTTCTTTTACAACGAGTTTTTTAAAAATCCGACGATGCTGTAATATGAAGAAATGGTCGAAGTTTGTTGTGCACGAGAATATACGGTGTTAGAAAGCAGAGTTTGAATACAGTCGTTGAAAAACATTTCAAGATCGAAAGTAAAAACTTCTTTACTTTCGATTTTGAAATGTTTTTCAACGATTGTATTAAAACCCTTCTACTAATACCGTATACTCTCGTGCACAACAAACTTCGACCATTTCTTCATATTACAGTATCGCCGGATTTCTCAAAAACTCGCTTTAAAGGAAATAATTCTAGAAAATGTGTTCGTGACCAACAAATTTTCGCTCTATGCAACTACCACTTTTTGGAGCTAGTTTCTCTGTTTACCACCCGTGTACCTATAGTAAACAAATATTGGACAAAAATCTGATTTATTGCGCTTTTTAAAGCCTTTGTATCCCCCTGAACGATTTGCCTGATTCAATTTTGATAGCAAAATCAGAGGCGCTTTTGAGTGCGTGAACCTATTTTTCAGTTCAAATTTAGGTAGACGATTTTCCATTATTGTTATTTTTTTTATCAATTACTAGCTATTCCAGAGGTAAAAATTTGCCAAATATTTCGTATTTGATCTACATAATGGCAGCGAGAAAAAAAGGCTGATTTGACGAAAGGCATTTGAGCTGAAAATAGGCGTGCACAAGTACCGGTATTTTACGCGTGCTAGTGTAAAATATACGCATGCACGCGTAAAAATACGCATACATGCGTTTATTTCACGCGCGCACGCTCTAATAAGACTTTTGACCCATTTGGTGCGTCATAGAGAAATAGCAGACTTATCAGTTAGCGAAATCAGTCATGCGTTTTTGAAAAACAAGAAAAAAAAGACAACGATAGGATCGTAAACAGGCAAAATGCTGTGGAAATGGGTATTTGCCTCATTCTTTGTGTTTACATTTTCAACATTCTAAACTTTTGTTTGATAATTTTCAATAGGCCTACTGGATTTTCCACGGTGGGGAATCACGTGACACAATAATAGCAGAAATTCTTTCTGAACGCGATCGATCTGAAAACGGTTTGAATCGTATAATGTCGAAAACGTCAGAAATTAAATGGACGGGGTAGTTTCTTCTAAAAATCGGCTGATAAAAGTTATTGGCGACCAAAAAATCGTTGGTCATCAATAACTTTTTCATCGCATGAATTTTAAAAGAGGTACCACTTTAACCCTTTCCCAAACGGCAAAATTTTAGGGTGATCCAATTCAAAACCTGCCAAAAATTAAAAAATATAGGATATCAAAGAGAGAATTTGTGTAAAATATGGCATAGAAAATATTGAGACAAAAGGAGAAACTACTGGTTATCAGCAGTTTCTTCTTTTGTTTCAATGTTTTCCTAAGTCTTTTCCAGGTCTTGTTTGGGAAAGGGTTAAGCAAATTCCGTACGTTTCCCCTCTTTCTCGGCTTCAAATCAAGAGACCAAATGAACTTAAAATTCGTCGTATATTTTTAACAGAATTACTGACGATTTTCCTAAAATTGTGTCCTGTGATTCCCCACGTGATATCAACAAATGCTACAGAAGTGACACAAATAAATGAGCCAGGATCTGGAAAAACGTCCCTTATTCCATTACCAAACGACAACATTTTGGGTCGGTCCAAATTCAAAGATGATGCAGACGACAATTTCATGTTAATGAAATTTTGCATTTGTTGGTCTTTTTACGTAGAAAACATTGTGGGAAATGAAGAAATTGCTTGTCACAAGCAATTTCTTCATTTTCCACGATGTTTTCCAAAACCATTGCCTGGTAAGGAGTCAAAAGGAGTCACTGTGTGGTAATGGGTTAAAGCATTTTTCAAAATTGAGTTTCAAGATCGGCCAGTTGTCAAATGGAGTCCAATATGCATCCTTGCTGCTCTCTTCAAGTTACTACAGGTCACGAAGAAGCAATTGGAGAACAATATGGATCCTGATCAGGCTGTGCGTATGCACATACTGATCAGGATCTATGTTGGGCTCAAAACCCGTAAGGGACGTTTTTCCAGATCCTTGCTCAAATGTAGGTGAAAATCGGAAAGACTTGACCAAAAGATTAGCCATGTTCGCGTCACACATACTTGTATGTTCGCTTCACTAGTCTTGCTCGATACCAAACTCCAGACACCAATTCGTCCTTGTTATGGCAAAACCTTGTATCTACAGCTTGATTAAAGCTGTAGATACGATATTTTGCATTAACACCGACGAATTGTGCAAAGTGATTCAGGGGAGATAACTGCGAATGAGACTGATTTGGTACATGTACTGTGACAAGCAACTCTCCATTAATTCTTGCACAAGTTAAGAGCTTTCCCAAACCAGACCATTGTTTAGAGATCCGTTATAAAAGCTTCACAAAAATTGAGACAAAAGAAGAAAATGCAGATCATGAGTGTATTCAATTTTTCGCCTCGGTATATTTTTTGTGCTATATACCGTATTGTACACGAATTCTTCCTTAACACATTACAAGACAGAATTCTTTTAGACTAGTCAAAATTCAAAGATGTTGCAGATGACAGTTTAAAATAAATGTTATTTAACAATTTTTTGTCTTTTTGTCCAAAAAAAGCCATTTTGGTCTAAATAAAAACATTGTGGAATGTGAGAAAAAAATGATTGTCACAAGCAATTTCTTCATTTTCCACAATGTTTTCCAAATGTCTTCCAAAACCATTTTCTTGTGACGAGTCAAAAAGAGTCACTGCGTGGTAATGGGTCAATAGTATTCATTTAGTTGTCTGTTGTATCTCTCAAAGTGGAACACTTCAAATTCTTGTTGTTTGGAAAAGAGTTGGAAAGTATTGGTCCTCCCCACTTAAATTCGACAAAAGTAATTTGTGTCTCATCAATGTATGTGATTAATCTAAGTTAGAGAGCAGCTAGAAGTTCGGATCTGATGTTGTTGAAATACTGGTGAAAGAAATGCTAGGAATCCATGGGTAGATGCTCCAGCCGTCGCAAAATGACCGAATGTATTTAATCCATTACCAAACGACAAAATTTTAGGGCGGTCCAAATTGAAAGATCCTACAGACGACAATTTGAAGTGAATGGATTTTTCAATTTTAGGTCTTTTTGTGTAGAAAATATTGTGGGAAATGAAGAAATTGCTTGTCACAAGCAATTTCTTCATTTTCCACAATGTTTTCCAAGGCCATTATTTTGTGGGGAGTCAAAAAGAGTCATTGTGTGGTAATGGGTTAAAGGGACCCATGCTATTTTGTCGGACATTGAAACTTTTGAAAACATATTAAAAAATATATCATATGAAATTGTCAAGCTGCTGGCTAGATTATTTCTGTCCATGGAAATTTCAAATGAAGTTAGTTTATTTGGTCCTTCTAAATCAGGTCTGTACATGATTACCCTACCCTCACTTTATATTTATAGTAAAATATATGGGAAGCTGGACCTCGATAGTATAAAACTTGGTTCCAGCACAAAAATTTCTTTCTCTTTGGCCCTATATAATACAATCCCATGTTGCTCTTATCCATGAAGAACCTAGCATTTGTCCCTTTAAAAGTGGAGTTAACCCCCATTCAATCAACCATCAATGCAAAAGTTCAGGTTGATAAGCGTAAATACAGTCAATTGTTGCATGTAAATAAACTCAATATCAGGCTTTAGAAGTCTTACAAGAAACGATCGCAGCATAGCAACTGTGAAGAGATTTCTTCATAAATGTTAGACGAGTCATTTAAATCAAACATCGTCTATATTTTACCTTGTCAAAGGTCGAGCCAGTCCTTACAGATGTCCCTATAGTTTTTTTAAAAAAAAAAAACATTTGGAGTTCAATATTTTGGAGTGATATTTTTACTAAGCGTAGCTTTTTCGTCCGAAAGCCCTGTAGCGCATGCGTGAGCTAAGAATAGTTACCGGTGCTGATACTACGAGGGTGATTTAAATTTCCCGGAAAAATATTGTCATTTTCTAAGACATAGAAATTATATCCCGATTTCAAATTGGTTGGCAAAAGCTCGCATTTCAAGCAAATTTTGGTCGCTGTTTCTAGCATTACGTTACCATGCTTACTAAAAGATGGAGAACGCTTCAAAATATTTTCTTGGAATTTGTACAGTTAAAATAGAAATATTCTTTTATTGTTAGATACACACGATCTTATGATTGTCTTTGAACTGAAATTTGTGTGGTATTTTATCCTCCCCTTACTATGATTATTCAAGAAAATTAACAAGGCTGATAGGAACATTAGAACATACGACCGAAACAGAAATGTGTTAAAGGTGGATGTTAAGATATAATTAGAATCTGATAAAGGTTACATAATAGATTAAAATCTAATATTCTATAAGATCAAGTAACTATGTCTTACCGGTTTTGAGCTTCTACGAAGACGGCTCGATTTTAGCGCGCTGTCAAATGCCTGTAAAGACTGTATCTTTTTCAACCATTTCTTCCGCCGTAAAAATATAGGATTCTTCAACGCTTTCTTTGTTTGATTGTCATTATTTGATTGGCTAAGAAAGCTGGAGAGGGATGTCGTCTTTAACAAGAGTTTTCTTTTCTCTAGACCGGAAGTGCCGGTCGCGTTGCCTTGTGAACGGGTTTCTAGTCTACTTTCTCGAACAGATCCTAGCGGACCGGAAGTCGTTAAGCTACCAGCACGGCCATGCGAGTCACGTGATGTTGATGGTGGCGTTCTATTGGTCAGGCTCAGATGTCTCGTGTGTCTGTTGTTGCAGGCGAGAATGGAGTCACGTGACAGTTTCTGGTGTGTCGTAAATACTAAATCCGACAGAGATCCTCGTCTACTGGTCAAATATTCCGAGACAGATTCGCGTCTGGATATTTTCGTCGTTGTTTGTATGACGTCATAGTCACTATGAAGCTGTCTCCTCTCCATTACAGTTGTTTGTCACAAGATCTAGTCTCGTACCTCACCATTAACCAAAGGCAGAATTGAAATCATCATTATATATCTAGCTTTTAAAGAACTACACTCCACCAAGTCATTTAAGTCGTTAATCGTCGCAATACGCACCAACACCCTTGTACTTGCCTTTGTTAAAAATGTCATTCTATGAATTCTATTAACTTGAATGGCTAATGTTAAAAAGTCTTTTTATTAGATCTAGCATGAATTTTTCTTTTTAGCAAAATATATTCTATTGCACTCTTGTTATAAAATCATATATGATCACAAAAGCGACGTGATTAATCACTCAACCTCTAACAAAAACGCATGAAAAAAATCCTCAAACGAAATTCACAAAGAATTCCATTGTTCCCAGCAGATCCAAAGTATGTCGCACTGTCCATGAACCTCAATAATTCCTCAATTCCTTTTATTGTTACAATTAATCAACTGGTTGGCAAACATTTTCACCATTTTTATTGTCTTAAGTGACAATCTCCTCACTTATTGTACACAGATTACGAGTGTTTACAAATACGCGATGGGGGACATACCGCTCATAGACGCCGCGTCAACACAAAACGGGAAGTATATGACGTAAATTGAAAGCCTGCTGATAGTCTAGTGTTTACGACATCGCTAGAATAGGTTCGGATACGAAACGAAAGTTTAAGACGTAGCACGAAAAAATCCGAACTCACGTGAATTTCATTACGGATTGACTACCTCAATGGCCCCTTTTTTAGATCTCTGTTCAAAGCTATTTGAGAAATGCACTGCACATACGCAGATAAGAATACTGAAAAAAAAAACAAAGGAAAAGACAAAGAAGTCCTTCAAGCGACGCGATAACGAACCTTTGGCAATCACACTATCAATTAAAATGTAAGGGGACGAAAACACACTTTTGACACTGAAAGAAAGAATCAATCCCGCGAAGTACTTTTGACACGAATATAATGAACATTTTATATCATTAATGTACAATAATGTCAATTTAGTGTAAAATCAAGACATCATTATGCTAATGGCTTTCCTAATACGTATTCTTTTCTGGTATATATTTTGGTATTTTGTTCACACGAATACATACTTCGGAATCTGTAAAGGGGGTACATTACACTTACGGTATTTGAGATCAACATAAACACAGATCGGACTGTGTAGATTAATGAGGACCTATGCTGCTATCTTACAGTTGCTACAGCTCATGACAAGCTTTTGAAGAACAACATGGATCTTGATCAGACTGCGTGTATCTGGATCCAGTTTGAACAGTTTATTAAGGTCACTCAGCACAAAAAAAAAACATGTGATATGAGGTACAAATAAACATTATCAGATGGAAAAAAATAGATACCAGGCTGTAAATATTGGTTGAATGATGTGTTAGAATGAGTTTATATTGTTAGTAAAATAATTTGTTGTGAGAACTAGAGAAATTTTAGCATCTATCAATATGATTTGTCCAAAATAAACCAAAAGGATCCATGTTGGTCTCAAAGGCCATTGGGACTTATTTGTCAGATCATGGCTAACATAAGAAGTAATCTCTTTGAAAAATAATACCATCCCTCTATTTATTCCTTTCCCAAACAACACAATTTAAGGGTGATCCTATTTGAAAGCTACAGAAGTCGACAAAATTTAGATTAAAAAAAGATTGTTTTAGTGTAAAATATAGCGCGGAAAATATTGAGGCAAAAGGAGAAACTGCTGATTATCAGCAGTTTCTTCTTTTGTCTCAATGTTTTCCCAAGCTTTTTTGATCAGGGACGTCAAAACCATGTCTTGTTTGGGTAAGGGTTAACCTGTCCCAAACAAAACAATGTTAGGGTGTTTTTAATTAAACGCTACTGCAGATGGCAAAGTGGGTGTTGATAAATATATGATTTCTGTACAATATGGCAGAGAAAATATTTTGTTAAAAGGAGAAAATGCTGTTTATCAGCATTTTCTTCTTTTGACTCAAATATTACCATAAGGGACGCCAAATCAAGGTCTTGTTTGGGAAAGGATTAATAATATCAGGAAAGTTCAAGGCATAGAGTTATTTCCAAAGCCATTGTAAGAACATATAACTTATATTTAGTTACAATTGTTTTGCACTGATCATGGGGCTCATGAATACGCTTAATTTGCATATTGCGAGGGTTTGCCGAGTGCATTCCTTTCTAAACCTGAATATATCTAAATTAAAACTGTCAAATATAATGTCCATCCAAAAAATAATTTCGACAAACTTCCATTATTGCCCAGGTCGAATAATAATTATGAAATAAACTCATAACAGGAAGGCTTATTATTGACTGTCCCTCTGCCCCAAACTCGAGGATGTTGCAGATGACAATTTCTGAAAAAATGCTTTGTTCAATCACAATATGGAAATTTGAAATCCACGCAGACAGCACATTTGTCCCCAATATATCCCAAAACGGAAAATCGACTGTTCCAATTTGGGAATTGGCGTTGAAAAGATAGCACTTGTGTACAATAAAGGACATATTATGTTAAGGTAAAGGGAGAAAATGTTGGTTGTCAGCATTTTCTTCTTTTACCTGATTTTTCCAAGCCTTTCCTATAAGGGACGTCAAATCCAGATCGTGTCTCGATTACTAGAATAGGCCTACAAGCTGCATTTTCTTCTATCATGTAATTTTGCATGTATTGAATTTTCCCAATTCTTGTTGTGATTTGGCATATTTTATGTTGTTTGTATGTTGGACCCGTGACCTTTAAAACAGAAAACAAAGAACAGAATTTAAATTTAATTAGGAAATGGTTAAAGGCACATACCCGTATGTGGAAGTAGGATGTTCACGCGTGTTGCACCATTTCACTGCTTTTCATAAAGAACCTTGTAACTGCAGCTTACGACAAGCTGCAGTTACGTGGTTTTTTTTTTTGTTGAAAAGCGATGATTTGTTCTAGATCAATGAGGTAATCTCGTTGTCTCCCATATTTGCATAGTGGATTATCGTTGATCCCTCATCTGCCAATAATCTTATATCCACGAGTTTCTATTTCATTAAAGTGATAAATTGTCACAAATGACCTGTCCGGGTCAGGAAGGTGGTATAACATACTATACATTGGATTATAGGCCTATATCGCTCATAACCCTATCATGAGCCCCTTTAAAAGTACAGAAAGTATGTGGAAGTTGGATGTTCACGTGGCTTGCATTATTTGTTTCTATTTCATTAAAGTTTTGTAGTCATTGGTTTATTTTTTATGCTTTAGAAAAAGAAAAAAATACTTGGAATCACAAGGGTTATAACGTCATAATTCAATACACTATGCCTTTCCAAAACCAAAATAATCATTTAGTATTTATGTGTCCATCTCCAGATATCGCTAACTCGATGTACTTTATAGTTTGATTGACTTTTTGTCAGATTCATGAATTTTTCAAATGTTGTTACTTCACTTGTGTTATATTTAGTACACTTATAGTCTACGGACTTTAAATCCTACGATGACTCCTGATGGCATTCTTTGTTAATGCTCGGCACCCATGCTAGAATTGTTCCTTAGACTATTACAAACAAGATAGGGGTGGATGCCCAGCGTGATTTTTCGATTTAAGGTCACAGTGAGGTCAAAGGTCAATGAGTGCAAAAATCAAGAAAAAATCGCTTATAGATAAAGCAGAATTATTTGCGTCCATACAAAATGAAAGCAATTTAAACGAAATCAAATAAATTGAATCGGGAATGGACTGAGGCTCCCCCATGGCCTACTTTGTCATTTTCAAACATTATTTTACCATATTTATGCTAAAAAACGCTCAGGTCAATAACAAAATAAAGCACGATACTTACTGAAATTCATATTGAACTTGAATAAAGGCTTTAGTTCTTTTATTACACACAAATAATTCAAGACATTCTTGTAACCAAAGGTATCAATGCTAGAAATATTCCAGACTACTTCAAACAATGTTCGGAAGCATGCTTAGTGTCTCTTTCGAATTCCAGGTCAGAATGAGGTCACCGGTAAATTACATTCAAACGTGCGAAACTGGCAAATAGCTTTAGCAGATAAATGCAAAAATCATGCACTTGATGATGCAAGCATCAAACTTGGCACACGCATCTATAAAACCATGTAGCTAAATAAAAACCAATTAGCCTTTCAAAAAGTATAGATGGCCGCCATTTTTCAAGATGACCGCCATTGACGTATGAAAGATACCGCTTTTACCATAAAAGCTAATATGATTGGCCGATTTTTGTCCTTTTCACAACAAAATGATTGTTTCCAAACATGAGAAAACAGAATTTTATAATGTTTGTGCCTAAAAATTACAAGATGGCCAATATTTTCCAAGATGGCAGCCATTGACGGGTGGGAAATACCGTTTTTACTATAAAACTTGATATGATTGGCCGCTTTTTTTTTATAACAAATGTATGTTTTTAAACACAAGATAACATAATTTGAAAAATGTTCTGTGCATAAAATTACTATTTCCTATATTTTGAAAAATACTTTTTGGCAAAAAATAAAATTTATCAACCCGGAGGCAGTAACAAAATTCGTGTAGACAAAACGCAATCTTTTAAACTAAGACCCTTTTAATTTCTAGTAATGGTTATGGTGAAATATTTCTCAATGAATAGGAAGTGTTATACATAATACCAGTTCTATGTTTCCTTTCATTTTGGTCAGAAATAATATGATGTAAGTCTGATGCATAAATTACCTAACATTGGTCTCTTTAAAGTGTAGCGTGCATGGCTCACCACTCTGATTTCTTGGAGCGTCAGCATTTACATCTGCATAATCCAGTGCAGCGTAGGCTTAACCCATAGCACCAATCTTTGCATGACTTCTTGTACCCACAACAATTGATGGAAGTTAATCCAAATCCATACAACATGCTATGTGATTCTTCATCGCTTCCTTTCCTATTTAGGAAGGCTCATTACTTCCAATTTTGGGGAAAGTTATTTGACCGCAGGTGTATCCTACTTGGTAAAAATAGACCTTTCCAAAGCTGCGCTAGTTGGGGATTACGCATCATATAGCTTTGCTGGCAGACATGATAAAAAGAGAAGAACTAGGCCCCTTGTCCTATTAACGTAAAGCTGAAACAATATCACAGTCAGTGGAAGCATGAAGGACTCTTTCTCCCCCCCCCCCCCCCCCCCAAAAAAAAAAAAAACCTAGTGCATTGTATGTAGGGGCGTTTAGCATAATTTTATAATCATAAACGAAAGCTTCTCAATACCAATATAATTTAGTCTTTTAAATGCACTGGTTATTATTATAAGGACGTCTGTGCAGCTGACTTTGATTATCAAACATGTATACTCACCGTCATAAAAAAATAGCCACTTTTCAAATAATCCTAATTTTGACATTTCTTTGTGACCTTTTGGTTTTACAAATTCACATGCATTCCCAATTGCTCATTTTTAGACCTCAATAGTAAAATGCTTTCAATATTCCTGGAAACATGTTGGGTTGCAATGTGGGCTCAAAACAGTAATTTTGGATACAAAGTTCAAATTTGTTCACTTATAGCTGTCATTTTCTGCATAAGATGACACTATTAAACCAGAAACAAAAGTCCCATTTCAATTTTGCAAACAACAATTTCCGTTAGAATGTTATAGATCTATGAAAAATAACCTCTTCCGGTTTAGCATGTCTCAATATTGAAGATTTGATAAAAACCGGAAGTGGTAGTTGGGTAAAGTAAGGGAGATCATTTGCTTAATCATGAATTTGCTTAAGACCGATCAGTAACAAAATTTCAATGAATAGAGCATTGGCAGGGAAATAGGGGTTGGTTTGGCTGAAACTGGAAACCGCCATTTTGTAAGGGTCCTGGATGTAATGAAAAGCACGTTTTAGTCACAAAGCATTTTGAATAAAAACAGTAATAATAAACAAACAACCTTTTTCATAATGTCCCCCTTTCTAGCCCTATATACGTCCCCGAGTTTCAGTAGCGTGTTCTGTATCAGTTATGGATTTCTTGGAACTACAACCAAGCTACCATAACTAATGGGTCAATTCGATTGTTCTCGATACTTCCAGTAAATTATTTTACTTGACACGCTAGTAATGTTTTGTATTTATTTCGGAATGTTTTTTATACCCGTGGCATTGCCGACTATTTGTCATAAGATAAGTGGCTACTTTCTTATGGCGGGGAGTATATTTGCTCATGATTACAAGGCGCAATTTCCCCAAGACTGGCTACCTATAACCCTTTCTTCCCATTTTACAATGACAATATTTTGCTGACACATCTGAACAATCTTCAACATGAAATGTGTTGAAATCAGTCTTGTTGTCATTGTCTAAATAAAATATATGTCATACTTAAGATGGAATGCATTCGTCAGTCACTCTGTTTTTGATGTCTAGACCATGCCTTGACCTTCGTTTCAGCATTTAGGCTGGCGTATCTATGTACATCGACAAACCAAATCAGTTAGCCTTTAAAAGCCCATGAAGGTTTGGCACATTCGGCTGCATGTTCCTAAAGCCTTTGGAGGTACAAAGCGACTATGTGTTTATCACAGCTGATCCATCAACTATGATAGCAAAGACTTTTGGTTTTGTATCTGCAGCTGCAATTTTGGTTCCTAGAACCGAGGCAAGCTGGAACTTAGTACTGCTGTGAAGTATTTAGTTCCAACCAAGCACAACCGGATAATTCAAAGAAATAGCTTCCTCGTGATTTGCAAGCTATAAACAAGTTCGAGAAAGACTTACAATTTTACTTTTAAATCCTAAATTGCTTTTGACCACAGGGAGTTAATGCTGGTTTACAATACTCAAAAGAAGTCAAGTAGTGACTAATATTATCTTCAGGTAAAGAGTAAACAAATCAGGATATTCTTCTTAAAAAGGATTCCCCATATCATTTATGGCATCGTCAGCGTGCACCTTTCCAAAATTGCCGAAGAGTTGTTGTTTACCCCAAAATGTGTGTTCATGATATCTAAAAATTCCATTTAAGGCTGGTCATAGTGAAATCGATTTGCTCATATTGAAAGCACTGAAAGACAGCTGAGCACTTTGAGTGTTCTAAAGATAAAATGCGTCTAAGATGAACATATATCCCAGCTTGATTATCTTCAAAAAGAAACTGTAAGAGGGGTTGAGCACCAAAGAAATTGCTGATGGACAAAAGAACATACAGATGGAGGGTTAAACACTAATTCTATGACATTATTCGACCATTCGGGTGTATTTAGATGACATTGTTGAGTCTTATCTTGAGGCGCCTGTGATACCAGGGCTAAATAGAAAGATTTGTGTCATCATTTTTCATTGATTTTATTGTCGTTATACTTATAGGTACCTTTAACTCTTTCCCAAACAACACAATCTTATGGTGCTCCCATTTGGAAGCGTCTGAAGCCGACAAAACGAATCTTTATGAATACTGGAATGTGTTTGTTTATCATATAGTCAGCATTTTCTTCTTTTGTTTCAATGTTTTCCCAAGCTCTTTCTACTAGGGACATCAAAACCAGGTCTCGTCTTGAAAAGAGTTTATGTACTTGTACAGACAACTTGATATCTGGACTGGTCTTGTTTCAAGATTATGCTTCTAGAAGAAAATCATTTACAAATATTATTTTACACTATATTCATATGCAAGGGAGATAATGTTGAACATTTTTTGTCAAATATTTCCTTAAGTATGCATTAGTTCAAAATTCGAAACCGCACAAAATGCTTATGTTTGTTTTCGGAATGGAAATGTAACACAGTTTAGGAATTACTGGCAATTTTAAAATTTCGCATCTGGCTCTTTGGTGCTAATGAGAGGTTGGATACCTTAAGAGCTATACGCCTATCAGCTTCTACAATAGCACTGCTACAACCACTAGAATGTAATTGAGTACCAATAGACTTCAGAGCAACCATTTCAATAGGAAGACTACAAAAGATAACAACAAAATTGCATTCACCGTTCTGTTCTGACCACTGCCATTGAACCATTTTAGCAAAGATATGTTAATTAGGGCAAAATTCAACGATATAATAAACGTTTTGGACGAGATGCAAATTCTGGGGCCATTCCTGAACAGGAACATATTGCCATTTCAAGTGCAGACGTTATGAAGTAGGATATGCATAGCATGCCATGAGTATTGGACTCACTAGATAGCATTTGGGACTCTTACCGATCTTCTAAATTGAATGGAATTTTGTTACACCGACAAGGGACCCTGTGGTAAATTTCGCTGCATTACTCAGAACCGTGGTTAAATAGAGATATACCACGGTAGAATTCGGATTAGTCCTTAGATATACAATACAAGTGTAGACAGGACCATACAAAATGTAGAGGACACAATTGCAAATTAAGAAATGCTTATGACTGAGGCATCGTGGCAAATACATTTGAAAAAAAGACTGAAAACGTCAGAAATATTCAGAGATATACCGTTTTTAGCTTTGGAAAGTACATTTTTCCATCCCATAATAGTCCAAATACTCACAAAAAGTCATCTTTTCAATAAAGTAATGTCTCTGCTGCAGTTTTCAGCAAATTTAGCACACTTAGAAGTGACAATCAATCATTTAAAGCAGTTAAAAATGTCTCAATGTCTATTTAAACATGAAATTGCACCCATTTGACCTTTGACCTTGCTGTGACCTTAATTCGAAGTTTCAGACTGGGCATCAACCCTAGGAGGTTTTGTCATACCCCAAAGAATATTATTAGCATGGATGCCGAGCATTAACAAAAAATGCCATCAAAACCATTTTCTAGAGCTCGTACGAATTACAGTCCGTAGACTATTACACATAATTTGTTTGTATTGTTAAATTTTGTATATGGGTATGGGCCGTTGGCCTTATAATACAAATAAAAATTGGAATTTGGAATAAAGTGATAAATTGTCCCAAACGACCTCCCCGGATCAAGAAGGCGGTATAACATACTACACATTGGATTATAGAATTGGTAGAATACCCATAATGTGGCCATTTTGAGATTCATAAAACCAGTGTTGGTAATCACGTGATTTAAGTTTGGATTCATCACACGGAAAAATGGCGACTATCGGGCTAACTTGACAGTAATTCTGAAGGTAAGCGGATATTTCTTGATCTGTAGGCAATGCCATCCAGAAAGTTATACCCCATGTCCTGGCCCACAAAATTTCTGACCTAATGGTACCAAGATATTATCGCAAAGATCCATACTTTCAGCAAACACTCTGTCACAAAATTTCTATCGACGAGAATCCAAACTAAAAATATGCGAATACTGTTCACGGACGACTGGTAATTTTGGCGATTTTGATTTCATGCCATGAATTCTGTGCAAAAGCGGTCTTCAAATCAAATGTAGATAGTCTCGGTAACCCAAAGCATCCTTGTTATTTACTTACCTCTACCCAACTAGTGAAGAATTGAACATTTTAAAAAAGAATACCTCACACGGACAAAGAAAATCGAATTCATTTCACGGACAATCTTTCGTGATTGGATAGCACTCACGGATTGGGGCTTGTCGTGAATACGAGGATCGTGGCAAATTGGAATCAAACCATAAAATACTCACTTTTTGTGTAACAATGATTTAAAGTATGTCTTAACATACTATGTAATATGTTATAAAGATCCAATTGTCTTCTCCCCGAAAAAGTCTGAAAAGTGTCACTATAAGTCAATGTTTGGCAATGAGTGTTTTTTCACAAATTCGAAAACAGTTTGACCACGAACAGGTCTGAAAATGTCTTTTTTTTAACTTTCAGGTGCAATGTTCACAGTCCAACTGCTAAACGTTATACATGTGAGACATGCGGCAACAAGTTTGCAACGAGGGCAGATTTATCAGCACATTTACGCAGGGTGCACGCTGAATGTCCTTTTGTATGCCATACCTACGATAAGTCATTTGCAACGAAACAAGACCTCCAAGACCACGAAGGAGCGAAAAAGACATATTTGTGCGAAACACAATAGACTCCTTTCCATTATCGTTTTAGTCCGTACCCGCAGAACACTTCTCTGATGAAAATTCGCTTGTTGATATTTGGATGTCGCTATTTACACCGGAGCGCTGTCCCATTCAAAAACAAAAGAAAAGTCTGACACAGCGACATAAATTGTGTCGGAATTTTCATTTGTTTTTAATGGGACAGCGCTCCGATGTAAACAGCGACATTCAAATATCAAAGAGCGAATTTTCATCAGAGAAGACTCGGATTAACATCCAGTGGCAAACAATGGGTTTATGGGACGTTAACTGTGTTAGATCTATAGGGAATTGAAATGGTTTTAAACTACATCGTTTATCAATGCAAGAATCGGAAAAAAGATAAATGACGGAAGTAAGGAGAATCTTCACTTTTTCCGATTTCCACAAGATCAATGCAAGTGTAGAGCATGGATAAAGGCAGTGAATAGGGATGAATTTCGCCTTTTGCCTCTAAGGACGACTTCCGGTGGCTGTTGTGTGTGGGAGTCTTAGTGGAAACTTGTCTATTAAGAAACCGTGTTACGATAAACATGTACGCAACCACAACAATATTTTTGGGTTGTCCGATTCAAAAGCTGCTGCAGACGAAAGATGCCAATTAATGAGAGCATGATCAAAATACGATACAGGAAGGCAGATATTTGGGCACAATGAGAGGATGCTTGTTATCAGTATTTTCTCTTTTTGTCCCAATATTTTCCAATTTCATCTGTGATAAGGACGTCGAAGCCAGGTGCTGTTTAAAAAGGGTGAAGATGTGTATTTACATTGTAATTTGTTCGGCCATGTAGAATATTCTGTTGAGAAACTTTCTTTTGGAATACGGAACGATTTTATCCAGAGTACCGTGATGTAATTTCGGCAAAAAACAGTATTTCTGCAGGTGTTGATATAAAATCTCGTAACTACGGCTTGATTCAAGCCGTAGTTACGTGATTTTATAAAAAAAAAACACCGACGGTTTAACGATGCACAACAGTAAATTCAGTTTTTAGCACAAAATTCATTGTCGTCGTTTTTCATAGCCCATTAGACTCTTTCATGCTGCATTGTATAGCGTCCCATTTTTACGTTTATTTTTAATCCCATTTTAGACTGGACAACTTTTCTGATACTAAGTTGCGTGTGGAAACGAAAACCAAAGAAAGACGAAATATAGTAGATCGGACCACAAAAGAATTTGTCGTTTGGGATAAGGATTCTAGTCATTTTTTAAATCGAAATCAATATTTATGTTTTCTTTTTAATGAGAAGTCAAGGGAATGTTTTGGAAGTATGTTATTTGAATAACTGAATATAGTTACTGCTATAATGTTCGGAATCTGAAAGTAGAGAGGATCATCAGCTGTGAAGTTTCCAAGCAGCTTATGTCGTCTTTCCTTTCAAATGTACTTGTCAAAAGTTCTAATGTGCCACTTTACAAATGACAATAACTTTTGCAAAAAAAGAAAATGCTTTGACTTGGGAAAATTGAAGAAATTTTAAAGATCTGGATTCAATCGGGTTAAATGTCTTTTTTTATTTTGTAAACAGATCTTTGCATATCACTTTTACAATCAGTACAAATTAAAATATCACTTTAACTGAAAATAGAACAATACATTGTATTACATTGAGAGAAATGAGACAACTGTGATATTCATCATTTTTCTTCATTGTCCTCAATGTATACAGAAACCTTGTTTTAAGTCTTTTCGGAACTTGATAATTTTAAAAAATGAAAGTTCCATAAACGACAAACCCAATGGGAATAAAAAATAGAATTTTCACCCTTTCAAAATGACAAAATTTTGACAAGCCTTCATTAACAGGAGTTGTAGACAACAAAACAATATTAATTAAAAGTACTTGTACACTGCGTATATTTCATAGCACGTATTATAATAAGAGAAAAAGATACATACCATTCTGTTTATATCGGTTATTTTTTATTTTGCCTTAACATTTTTCCACTGCTACGGACGCCATAACAAGGTCTCTTTGTTAAGGTTATACATGTATTTGTTTTTAAGTATCAATGAAATGACAATGTATCCCTTTTGAAATAATACACATGTATCAAAACAACAATAAATTGTGTTTACAACTAAGTATAAACATTTTGCTTCTCAATTTAAAAGTACTTGACCACCACGACCAGCAGCAATAAATGGGCTACTCATCGTCCGTGTTCATAATAACAATCAAATATTTCCAATTTCCCGAAATGACCGACTGAATCCTATGGAATGGATGCAATTTATTGGCATTACATGTAATCGTAGACTTTGGCATTACATGTAATCGTAGACTTCGCATGTTGGCTGTAAAATAGATATGTGATATCGGATGAAAAACAATCTGCGATTCTGTATATGTGATTTACCATTTTATTTCAGTATTGTTTCTTGGTTTGTGTGTTTATGTTTATTCCTTATTTTAACAAATTTGAATTAATAAATCTTTTAAAAAATAAATGACGCATTTTGTTCACTTTAAACCATATTTGATATTTCATGCATGAGATCAACATGTGGACAGTCAGCACTGCATTAAAATTTTAGTGCTGTTTTTCACTATCTATTATGGTCCATTTCACTATCTATTATGGTCCATTTCATATTAACGTTACTATAAAAAGAAAGTGAGGATGATAAAGTCAGACAATGACTTCATTATAAAATGGCCATATGAACTTCAATTGAATTTTCATTGGACAGATAAATTTTCATTGGACAGATTAAATCTACCGATTTATGTTTTACCTGCTTTTATGTTCGTCATCCTAGCATGGGTCCCTTTAACTTTTATAATGAAGGAATGAAGGAAGGAAAAACACGATAAAGATTCTTTGAAGGACAGAGAATGAAGCATTTTTACCGTCTTTCATACCGTACCAGTTTACATTAGAAAGTCTTTCAGCCCAAGCGCGTCTTTGGAATGATTATCGCCCGGATAATAGGCAGCCGCCTGCTTTGTGTTTAAAAAGAACTTTACATAGTTTAAGAGACGATAACAATTCAAAATTTGCACATGCCCAAGAAGCCTGTCCATAGTAAAATGCTAAGGTATATGACACCGCATCAAAGTGTCTTTTATGCACAGGCAATATGCGATCATTTAGATTCAGGAATACCCATCCTATTCGGAGTCAGCATTTTGGACATAGTTGGTCGCGCCTTGTTATATCTGACAAGAAGAGTGCCTTTCATGACAGCATTTCGTTGCGTGGAAACAGTCGTCCTACCAGCCTTTTCCTGTCAGCTCTGTCAAAAACATGTATGATTTCTGAAAATATAAAGATAGAAATGTATGACACACATTGGATGCATGCATCTGAACGGATAGTGGTGAATTATTTCAACCGTATTCATTTTGCAGCGCCGAGTGTGTGTAGCCATAAATGATTTAGGAAATCAATGACACAAATAAGGAGAAAAAGATAACCAACATTTTCCATTTTCTCCTTTTTGTAGCAATATTTTCTGTGCAATACACAGATCGTACCATAATGTTGTCTGCAAAGGCTATCAAACTGACCACCATAATGTTTCGCCGTTTTATGTTTTGCCTAAATGTGGATAAACACGCACGGATAGACCGATTTACTAATCTAACTATAGAAGGCTTGTCTTTAGAACTCCTTTTTCCCGATAATGAGGACTACATGTAAAATACCACAATTTATGTGAGATGGCCCATCCCTTACCTCATAACTACTTTGCTGTTATTGAAGGATGTACATTTAGCACTCAATTCATATTATCAAACGTTTAAATGATCAGCAGGGTCGAAACGTCAAGCTCTTGTTAGACATACCTGGTTTGTATAGATCTTAAAGCAGAGCATCCTTCGGGCTTACAGTATTCGAATTCGTCAGACTCATCAACTACGCCATATACTTCAGCTTTACTCGTACAGTAGGCAAAGGATCTGAAGCCAAAAGTATGTATTATTTCATTTGTATTAAAAAAGAGACAGACACAGAGACAGAACACAGAGAGACAGACATCCATAGAAAGGAGAGAGACAGATCATTGATAAAGATGGATACAGAGAGACAGATAGAGAATTTTACATAGATCAAGCAACAGGAATCACTTAAAAATTCTATTCTGTGTCTTGCAATGTCAAACACAGTTTCTTTTTCGGGGAAAAGACAAGTTGGTCTTTATAACGTTGTACATAGTATGTTACAACATACTTTAAATCATTGTTACACAAAAAGTGAGTATTTTATGGTTTGATTCCAATTTGTCACCATTCTCGTGTTCATGACAAGCCCCAATCCGTGAGTGCTATCCAATCTCGAAAGATTGTCCGTGAATTGAATTCAATTTTCTTTGTCCGTGTGAGGTATTCTTTTTTTAAATGTTCAATTCTTCACAAGTTGGGTGGAGGTAAGTAAATAACAAGGATATTTTGGGTTACCGAGACTATCTACATTTGATTTGATACCGATTTTTGCACAGAAGTCATAGCATGAACTCAAAATCGCCGAAATTACCAGTCGTCCGTGAACAGTATTCGCATATTTTTAGTTTGGATTCTCGTCGATAGAAATTTTGTGACAGAGTGTTTGCTGAAAGCACGGATCTTTGCGATAATATCTTGGTACCATTAGGTCAGAAATTTTGTGGGCCAGGGCATGGTGTATAACTTTCTGGATGGCATTGCCTACAGATCGAGAAACATCCGCTTACCTTCAGAATTACTGCCAATTTAACCCGATAGTCGCCATTTTTCCGTGTGATGAATCCAAACTTAAATCACGTGATTACCAACACTGAAAACATCGAGCGTCGTCGTTACGTATCCGAACTTATGCGAGCGCAGTCGTAAACATTCGGTTCCACCGCCGAATGTTTTCGACGTCGCCCGAATAATTCCGACATCACGCGAATCTCATTAGGGTTAGACTACCTTAACCCGAAACATTTCATTCGTCACCACTTGGCCGTTACCGTGAGGTAGAGACTCGCCGGAGGTATATTTCAGATCAAGGGAAGTCATTTTACATGTACTTCATTTCTTAAATTCCATCATGATTGCCTTCCTTGATTTTGCAAATGACACTCAATTAACCAAACGCCAATCGATAGATCGCTCCGCCAAATTTAGAATCTAAGACAAACAATGGGGAGCATGTCGCATGTCGATTGTTTTAATGGTCAGTCGATAGATCGATACAATATCACGTGCAACGAAGTTTAAGGTAAACAATGGGTGTGTGGCATTTTTCTGATCGTCCATTGGCGACGCTTTTCATTGACAGTCGGCGTTTGGTCAATTAAAAAGCTCACCAGCATTTTCTTCTTTTATCTCGATACTTTCCCAAAGCCTTTTCCGTAAGGGACAACGAAATCAGGGCCCAGGCTAATAAACTTTCCTTGAGCGCGATTTTGTTTGAAAAGGGGTTAAACCCTAAAATGATTAACTTCTTCCTCTTCCCAATATGTCATTTTACACAATTTTGAAAAATATCGAGCATGGATCTTGAAAAACGTCCCTTATAGCATTTTAGGCATTCAAGTTTCAAGATCGGCATGTGTCTAAATGCAGTCTGATTAGGATCCATGCTGCTATCTTACAGTTTCTTCATGTCTGGAAGAAGCTATTAGAAAACAGCATGGGTCCTGATCAGATTGTGCGTATGCAAAGGCTGATCTGGATCCATGTTTGGCTCAAAAGCCGTAGGGGACCTTTTTCCAGATCATGGTTTCCTTTACTCTTTTCACCTTTACAATCAGTCAACTTGGACAATACCTTTTTATCAAGTACATAATGAAGATGATAATTTAATTGTTATCTGTAGTTTAAAGTTTATTCAATCTTTTCCCAAACAACATCATTTAGACTTAACCCTTTTCCAAACAAGACCTGGTTTTGACGTCCATGATAGAAAAGGCTTGAGAAAACATTGAAACGAAAGAAGAAACTGCTGATAACCAGCAGTTTCTCCCTTTGTTTTAATATGTTCTATGCCATATTTTACACAAATCATATCTTTAATAACACCCACTTTGTCATTTGTGGTAGTTTTTGAAGTGGGTCACGATAAAATTCCGCAAAGAGTTATGCCTATAAATATTAAACATCAAATTTGTATTTTTGTCCATTATATCGCAGAAAACATTGATGCGAAAGGAGAAAATACTGATCTATATCATCTTTCTAATTTGACTTAAAGTGACATTTCACATTTATTTCATTTTTTAAAAGTATGTCTTGATGCCAGGATTGTTTATTCTAATGCGTAGAAATGCTATCAGTTTTTTGAAGTTGTTATTTATAAGCGAAAAATGTGCCTATAAAGTTGAGACAGAAATGACAAATTCTATATAAATCTGAACTGTTGTCCATAACAATTTGTCTAATTTTAGCACAAAAATATATATTTCTTGTAAACGGTTCAATATATTTACTAGAAATTTTCAGAATTTCCATAAGAAAAGATGCTCTTTAAGATAGAATAAGAATAAAATTTATGTAAAAATAATTGTGAAATGTCACTTTAATGTTTTCCCAATTCTATCACAGCAACATCAATGTCAGGTCTTGTTTGGGAAGATGTTAAAAATTATTTGTATCTTCCGCATTGAAATCTAAATACAATATCCAACTAATGAATGACATCAGCCCATATCGCTGCTTTCCAACGAAAACCTCGTATCTGCAGTTTTAAAAAAAGCTGCAGATACGAGGTTTTCGTCGAAAAGCGACGATATGTAATACAAAATGTAGGTATGGATGATACAGATTATTTTTCCGATCACCAGCAAAAGTAACAGACAAGGAAAGCGAATGTATGTATAAGATTTAATCTTACTTTTCTATTATTATGAATTGTATTAATTTGAAAAACATTAATATGACCCGTCATGCTTAAGGGGGAATGCTCCAGTTTTTCGGAACACTCGGTCATTACTGTAGTAAATTAAATGTTTCGTACAAATGTGTTTCGCTACCATATTTTCAATAATATAACACACCATTATAATTTACCATTTTCGACGGTAAAAGTGTATTTATTATGCGAAACTGATATCCTCAAGATGGAAATCGATTATATAGAGCAAGACAATCGTAAGTGTGTATGCACTTACCACTGTTCTGCGTCATTTTATTCGTGTGTAGCTGATAAAAATGCTGTAATTCACTAATAAGTGCGCTGACCTATACATTTTCTTTTTGAATTATTATCAGGACATGTTGCTTAATACAATGAGGGAGTTTTATCAAATTCTATGATGTAGAACTTGAAATATTCCCAAAAATATGCAAATTTTGACATAAAACACTCCAGTTTCGTTGATCTAACGGAACACGTGAGCATGCTGTTTTATACATTTTCGAGATTATAATAGCACATATTTTGGGTTTTCTGTTCTTATCAAATGTAAGACGTTATTTTAAATCCGTCTTCGGGACTAAACGATGAATATACAGAATTTTATCAGCATTTTAGTGACCTTGGATAGGTGCAAGAAATTGTGCAATTTTTCGTTGTAGGGGTTTGCGATACGAATGCCTTTAAAATTCAAACAAGATCGCTGACCATCCATTTTTATTTTATTTTTCAATTGGTAATAACATGTAATTTCAACATACAAAATATAATTAAATTCTATGATTGGGAAAAAAATTAAGAAACTGGACCATTCCCCCTTAAAGGGATATTATAGGAAGTGTGAAAAATATAGACTATTGTCAGTCTGCGCAGTCAGCGCAGCCAGACTACGGCCGACACTTTTCACTTTTATGTAATTTTCTAAATCCGGAATGTTTTCCCTATCGTACTATATGTTCGCATACAGGTTCTGGTTGACCTGCGCTGGGTCTGACACGTTTGTCAAAATATTGATTTTTGGAGTTCGGATAAGGTCCCTTTTAGCGTGACGGGTCACATTTGTGCTGGGGCCTGCAAAAGAAAGTTCTCGCTAAGACGAGATCACGCAAACGTATAGCCTGAATCTGATAAGACAAAATAATTAATGCTGGATTCGTCATGACATGCAGCAATTGTTAGATAACATAATGAATCCCGACCAGAATGCATTTAGCCAAAGGGATACATGATTATTCTTGAAACATCAATTTTTGAGTTCTAGCTATATCCTTCTATTATCTGCAACTCTAACTTTCTGATTTTAACTCATCCTATATTTAATAAATGTAACATCGGGATACACACATCTATTTCCAGCGATTGTGACACAAAAAAGTTCCTCTTTAAAATATTGAAAGTATCGTCCGTATACCAAGTTTTCATCTAGAACAAAGATATTTTTTTTTCTCTTAATGTTTTCGAAACCTGTGAAACCTAGTCCGTGTATTTGTTGAAAAATGTTGAAAGATAGCATAAACCATTAGACACATTCTTTTATTCCTCAGATAAAGCAACACAAAATGAGTACCTCTGGAGAAGTACTTGAGAAAACTGGAAGCGATTGGGTCACATCAACTTCAATTTGTGGACCATGCAATAGTCACGGCACAGAAACTGAGGCAAAACACTTCTGTGTTGACTGTCGTGATTTGCTTTGTGGTGTATGTACCCTAGCGCATAGAGGGTTGAAGCCGTTAAAAAACCATGTTCTGTTTAAGACAAACAATATGCCTAGTGTTGAATTACTTTGTGGTCAGTATTGTTCGATACATACCGACACACTGCTAGAAATGTTCTGTTTAAACCATGATATATTCTGCTGCAAAGATTGCTACGTAGATTCTCACAAAAACTGTAAAGTAAAAGCAGTGAAAGAAATAGCTGACGGATATGAAACAACGAAAGAATACAGGCATGTGCGGTCTTCTTTAGAGGGCATACCACTCAGGCTTGAGGAGATGTCGGAACAATCGAAAACAAATATCAACCAGCTAGGTCAAATGCGCCAACAAATGCTGGCCGATATCAGCGGTTTCCGTGAGAGTATCAATGTAATGCTAGATCACTGGGAAGAAAGTATAATATAAAGGACGAAGTAATTAATATTATAGAGGTAAAAGAAAGCACACTGAAAAATGTATCACAGTCATGCCTGGATATAAAACAAGATCTACAAGTATTGTCATCATCTTTGGATGAGCTTCAGAGATATGACCTTAGGGAACATCTCGTTGTCAAGACAAAGTCGGCACAGGATCTGATGAAGACAACCTCGTTGAAAGTCGAAGAATTCAGAAAGAGACACTACATCGGCAAGTTCACGTTTGAAAGAAACACAGATTTTGTTGAACTGCTCCAAACTACGAATGAACTTGGAAAGATTATTAATAAACACGACGAATGTAGTAATTTCCCAACTGCTATTGAGAAGAACGACGATATTAGACCACAAGGAGCTCCTGACAATGGTATGCAAATGGCAGAGGGGGCGTCTGATTCTAGTACAAATCGAGATGAACAAAACACGTTTTCATTAATAAGGCAGATCAAACTAAGTGAGGGAGACGAAAGAAGACCCGTTAGAATGACAGGTTCGTCTGCATTTGGAAATGACACCCTCGCATTTGTGGATTGTGAAAATGGTGTCGTCAAATGTGTGGACGTTAGAGGCAGTGAAATTTTAAACTCCAAATCGTTGAGCGGGGAGATTTGGGACATTACAAATACCGCAATGGGTGGATTTGTCCTAACATGTTCCGATAAACTAGTGTTTCTTGATCAAGACTTGTCCGTAGCGAATGAGGTCAGGCTGCAAGCTGTATGCAAGGGAATAGCTAGCAACGACAACGTTCTTTGTGTCACATTAATTAGACCAGAACCCTGTGTGAAAGTTCTTGATCTGGAAGGCTTGGTTCTAGACACCTTCATACACGGCAAACAATGACAAAGTCTATTTGATGCCCCGGACTACATTGCAATAACTAATGACGGTACAAGTATGGTTGTCACAGACAGGAAAAGGCAAGTGGTCACAAGTCTGACCATGCATGGCGATGTCAACTTCATATACAAGCACGAGAATCTGCGGTCCCCTCAGGGTGTGACTATCGACGAGGTCAACAATATTTACGTAAATTTTTCGCATAATATCCAACAGATTTCACCAGATGGACAGCTTATTCAGATTATCTTACAAGATCAACCGGGTGTGTTTTATCCGCGATCATTGACCTGGCATCAGGACCAATTGTATGTTACGTGTAGCCACCCAGTAGATAGGAATTCGGTGTCTGTTTTTAAAAAAGGTCAGAATTAAGATATTGACAAAGTTGTTATGTTAACATTTATGAAAACGCATTTATGTCAACTTTGATCGGACTGTGAAGTAGACTGCACATTAAACCTAACATGGGTTGGAACATTTGGCTTTCCGTTAGTTTTTCTTTGTTTATGTTCATTTTGTCGCATAAATTCGTGTAGATGTAACGATCATAAAAATAACTGTCCTTTGGCAAATAGAGAACAATTGAAATAGGAAACAAGTAGAGATATCTAAGAGAGAACTAGGGGTAAATCTGGCCTAGATAGTATTCAAAGTGACATTTTAGCCTATTTCAAGAATACTTAGTGCGATATAAAACTGGCATAAATGTGATTCAAACCTGTCAAAAACCATAAAATTTCGCAATCATTTATTGAAGAGGTCTTCAAGTGGTAAACAGTATATAAAAATCGTGCTTCAAAAATGAGTATGTGAAGGTTACATACTATAATGACAATAACTGTGACTCGTTACATAAGCGCAAGGGACCTTCATGGAAATCCACAAAAGCAAAATTTCGAGAAAAGCATCAGATTTTTCAGACCTTAACCAGATATCGTATTTTGGAAAAATGAATATATACGTACCTCGTAGAGGTAGGAAAAACAATCGAATTCAAGAAAATTACCTTATTAGTCCAGTCAAAATAGACTTTGACCTGGACAAAATTAGAACAGAATTCACTTCCACTTTTATTAGATTAAAGCTTAATTCCAAATTTGGAAAATATAAGCATTTACAATTCATATAATAACTAAATGCATAGACATAATGAGGGAGCAGCACCTTTTTTATTTATTTCATTGCTGGCAATATCAAATATTTGGTAAGGACAAAATATTGGTCAATGGTAGAATGAGTTGTCTATCTGCTACAACATATATGATTTGTTCATAATATATCTCAGCAGATATACCACCCATGTCATGGTGTAAGGTATCTCTGTATAAAATGTGATCTGGATTTAACACCTATGTAGATATAACTATTATTTCTAGTAATTTGAGTCTATATCATAATAACAGTTGTGCATACATTTGCATACTAGTATTTGTTTGAGACGAAGTCAAATGTGTGCTCCCTCCTTATACTTTTCATCAAACAAGAAATATTTATCCTGTTTATCTATTAACTTGACAGGGCAGTAATGGGGTAGAGAAACCACTGGGTTCAGTAGGTTTCTCTGCCCCCAATAATGCCCCATTTACTGTTATTCCTAGAAAAGGCTATTAATCAAAGACATTGACTTATCTCTCTTGCCTTACTATTTCCAGAATGAATGCAGATACTATTTTAGTATCAAAGTGTTTCAGCATACTGTCATTGTGGTAAAATAATTCCAAATTCATATTTCATTAACCCTCTCCCAAACAACAAGTTTTTGTGATGATCTAATTTGAAAGCTGCTGTAGACAAAATTGATGTTACAAGGAAATGACTGATGTATATTAAAGTACAGAGAATATTGTGTGAAAGTAAGCAGATGCAGGGTATCAGCATTTACTTCTTGCTTCATCAATTACAAAAAGACTTTTTAGATGGACATGTCAAAACATGGGTTGCTTGGGTAAGAGCCAATTACAATAACCCCAAAATGAAAAACATATTTAGTGTTTTTCTCTACTTTCACAAGTAGTAGTCAGCATTTCCTCTCTAGGCTTTTCACATCTCCTGGCAAGACTTTTAGGAAGTGTTGAACATAGAAGGGGGATTTTCGATTCCCTAGATTCCCATTCTACTCCTCAACACATTCCAATCTCTCAAAGCGTTAATTATTTCAATTAAAAGCAAAAGTTGCATGTTAAATTTTCATCATCTTTTCATCCATCACTCTGGACCAGTACATTATTTTGTTACTTGTGAAATGGTAGAGATACATAATAATTCTCTGTTGACAGAATATATTATGCTGTTTGTGTTATTTAAGCTATTGGTCAAACATGCAGTCTGTCAAGTCTAACCCAGAGCCAAAACATCCACAAAAACTGTTTTAATAAGCAATCTTAAAGTGGTTAATTTTAACTAAGGAAATACATGTTAATTATCCTATTATCATAAAGCGCTACATGGTAGTGCCTGGGGAAAAAGAATCTGTGGAAAATGAAGAGGTTGCTTGCAACAAGCAACCACTTCATTCACCACAACGCCTTCCCCCCAAACAACCAAGAAATGTTTAACCCTTTCCCAAACGACAAAATTTTCTGGTGAACCACTTCAAAAACTGCCACAAATGACAAAATTTAAGTTATTAAAGATGGAATTTGTGTAAAATATGGCACAGAGAACACTGAGACAAAAGGATAAACCGCTGGTTATCAGCAGCTTCTTCTTCTGTTTCAAAGCTTTCCCAAGCCTTTTCTATTAGGGACGTCAAAACCAGGTCTTTTTTGGGGGAAAAGCAATTTAGGAGTTTGGAAAGAAATGTGAAAAGGGGGAAAATGCTGTTATACAGCACTTTCTTCCATTTTCACAACCCATTCTCACACCAAGTATATATACGTATTAAAAAAATTTAGCTAGAACAAGTTACATTTCTTTCTTTAGATGTCTAATAAATGTACATAGATTCCTAAGAACAGTTTGGTTTGTTGATTGTAATAAATCTATGAGTTTAAATACACTAGGTCTGTTGTAATAGTACCTTGAAATGTACTTAGTTCGTAATCTTTCCATATGTGGGCATACTAAGATATAGTGGTATTCATCACCAATTTCATTTGGGCAATGACTACAAGTTCTATTGAATTGATTTTTTTATGATTTTTCTAAATTAAAGGCGGGGGGGGGTGTCAACTAGACTGTTGGTGGGATATTGATACTACTCAACATTAAATTCGCTATTGGATAAATCCTATTCTAGATAATTTTAATCAACGTACAGAATGGGATAGGATTTAAAGAAACAGTATGAATAAATACCTCTCTTGCGATTTTGTAATTTTGGAGAAAATTTGGTATTTGGTGAAAAATATGAAAAAATGGAATATTATATTTTTTGACAAAGTTTTAATTTTCATAAAGTTTTCATGTGCAAAAATGTTAGTAAATATGAATTAGATGGACACAAAATTAAAATTTAGCAAAAATCCATAAAAACGGATTTTTTATGATTTTTTAAGTAAAAGGCGGGGGCAACGCAGGCTTGCAGGGCGGATATTTATAAAATTCAGCATTGAATTCTCTATTGGATAAATCCTAGATTATTTCAATTATGCGAATGGGATAGGATTAAAAGAAAAAAAATATAAAAAAAACCCTCTCTGTTGCGATTTCTGTAATTTTTGGGGCAAACATTGGTATTTTGGTGATACAGAATAAAAAATTAGAAAAAAAACACACATAAAAAAATGGATTTCTATGAATTTTTAAGTCAAATTTAGGCGGGGCGAGGGCAATTATGCTGATGATGTGATACTGATACAATTCAGCATTGAATTCTCTATTGGATAAATCCTATTTCAGATTATTTAGATTAACTGAATGGAACATATTAAAGGAAAAAATGTATAAAAGAATCCCTCTGTAGCGATTTCTGTATTTTTGTGGGCAAAAATTTGTATTTTTGATGATTCTTTTTTGGTTAGAGCATGTTGTACAGCGAAATTCAGATAAAAAGCATTGATTTTTCCCCTTTTTACGAGAATAGGGGTAAATAGGAAGCGGTGGTATTCACAACTACGTAATAATAACATTCTTTACTTTCGGGAAATACACACATACACACACACAAAAGCTTTAACATTATTTTAAGTCAATGATATGATACGATCAAATGCTCTTTTCAGCGAATTCGATCTCGGTCATAATGAACCATTTGTTGCAATTGGTCATGTGATAGTTATCAATTTCTATTATATTGAGATTTTTTTTTAATTTTGTGAATTATAATGAATATGAAATATTACAAACATGAATACTTTGTTAACAAAAATGATCTGTAGCTGAAAATGAGAAAGTATAGGAGTATATTGTTCATTATTGGGAGTGGGTACATGTACCTGGATTGGAGTATTCGTAGACCTAAGGTGAAAGAACCTTCAAAATTCAGAAAATCTGAAGAAAACCCTAAAAGACAAAAAAGTCCAGACTTTGTACACTATTTGTCTCTCAATTTTGGTTGATTATGTCGTTTGTCTTTATCGGTTGAGTTTGTCATCATCAGGTAGATTTGAAGCAGGCATGCATATATTTACCAGCCTGTGTGATGCAACAACTATCAATTCATATTAAGATAAAAATGATTAAGATTAAAAGCAAGAACCACATGTTGACTGCTGTAATGCTACGAGTTACAAAATTTTAAGAAGGCAGAGGTTTACCACATATTCTGGAAAACATACCAGGGGGAATCTAAGGCACACTGTACATGTAGAACAAAAGAAAACCACAACCAACATACACCCCCCCCCCCCCCCCAAAAAAAAAAAATCCGGACCCTACAGGTCTTTTTCAAATTAACTAACTTATAATATGATGTTGAATTTTAAAATTCTAGAATTCTGTTCTGATATCCTGATTTGTATGTTTATGTATACAACATATCCTTATCCTATAAATTGTCGGCACTATAAAAACTCACAATGTTTAGAAAAAATCCACGTCTTTTTGTCAACAGATTGATTTCGGACAGGTTAGGCGTTATAAAGGATTTTTTTCAATCTTTACAGATACAGTTGAAGATGTTTATATAGATAGAATATGGATGTATTTGTTATTGTCATGGCTCAACCATGGTTCTTTTCCAAATACTTTCTTTGTTGAAAATGTTCGGTAATTTTCTTCATTTTGGTCTATTTAGTCTACCATGTGTGCAGTGCGCTTGGTGATATTGAGTGTAAAAGTGCACCCATTCATTCGTTAGAAAACATAATTTGATATTTCAACGCAGATTGTTTATAGGAATCTTTAAAAGTAAATTGTCTATATAATGGAATGTAAGACTTTTTATTCAACTAGAAATATTGCCCAAATCGTATACTTGTTGAAATTTTACACAAAAAGCAGACCCCACCGCCACTAATGACAAACTGTTGCATTGTCACATCTTTTTCCTAAAAGTGGGTATAAAATGGGTAGAGCTGGAGACTTTCAATCATGATCACGGCATCGAAGTCTTTCTGTCATAAACAAAACATGTGTCAAAAATATGGAAAACAATGTTTATGAATGATTAATATTGGAATTGCATCTGAAGGTTTGGAATGGATGTCTGTCTGTGCTAATACAAAAAAACAAGAGTTTCATGGTCATTGAGGCGTATATTGTATACTCCGCCCTCCCTAGAGACTAAGTTTTAAGGGGGCATAACTCAGGCAAAAATCAATGAACCATAAAATCCTTCCTTCATGCACATCTACCAATTGAGGTGATAATACTGACCATGTTTCAAAAGGATCCAGCCAGAAACTTAGGAGGAGTTGCGCTCACAAGAAAAGCGAACGGACGGATGGATGGATGGAAAGATGGAGAAGATTATGCCAATATACGACTGCCTCCGACAGTGTATAAAAACAGGACAACATGAATAGGCGAACCAATACCAGGAACATGCGCGGATCCAGAGGGGGGGGGGGGGGTCAGGGGGTCATGAACCCCCTGGAATTTGGCGAAAAAGGAGGTTATCAAACAAATTTACTGATTATGTCCCAAATAAGCTGTGGCATTCGTCCCTGTGTGCCACGACAAACCCTTGTTATGTTTAGTCCTTAATGGTGTGACTTGTATCTGCATGCACGGATTCAGAGGTGGTCCTGACCCCCCTGGAATTTGGTCAAAAAAGGGGGTTAAAGATAGGATGACATCTCCCCCCCCCCTTTGAAAAATTCCTGGATCCGCGCTTGAGGAATATGTATTCATGTATAATATTCAATCCCATTCGTTCAATAAAATATTATTAAATGAACATTATACAATAAATATTTTTAAAATTGTTTGTTAGTACCGATATTCCTATATAAATCCCTACTAGAGGACCGCACCTACACACTCTTCGACAAAATAAATATTTATACATTTGTATATAAAAAGATATAAACATCACAAAAAAAGAAAGTTCCATATTTTTATGTTCAATTTAATTTTATATTCAGTAAACTAACATTTTCTTATACAATCGCTTCTTAAAAGTTCAAAGCAATAATTCTCTTTTTCAAAAAATGGAAAATTTCATTTTTTCATCAAAAATCCATTTTCTTGCCCAAAAATTACATAAATCGCATAAAAGAGATTCTTTATCATTTTTCTGTGAAGTCTTATCACATTCTATTACTCAAAATAATCTATAATAATAATTAATTGAACTTATGATCTAAATTAGAAGTTATCAAATAATGATATGCATGCTATATTGGTAAAATATCCCCCCCCCCTGCCTCTTAGATGCCCCCCCCCCCCATATTTAAAAAAATAATAATAATAAAATCAGTTTTTGTTGGTTTTTGCTGAATTTTGTTTTTATATCCGTCTACTTTATATTCGCTTACATTTCTGCACACGAAAACTTCATAAAAATCAACAATTTTTCAAAAAATAGAAAATTCCAATTTTCCCCATTTCTTACCAAAATATCCATTTTTTTACCCAAAATTACTCAAATCGCAACGGAGGGATTGTTTTATATTTTTTTCTGTGGAAAGGTGGGTACTTCCTTAGTACAATGGCATAGGTTTCATTTCTGTTCTAATTTTGTCCAGGTTGCCCCTGTTTCAGTCTTAGTTTGACTGGACTATATCTAGAGTAAACAGTTTCGATCCTAGCCAGTCTGCGCGTACTGTGCAGACTGACTAGGGTCGATACTTCTCACACTTCCTAGAAGGTCCCTTTTACGAGGGGCGTTCATTAAATAATAAAAACATATCTGCCAGTCTTTTCATACGCAACATAATTAAGAAATACCTATACATTTACAAAGCTTTCATTGTGAAAATCTAGACTGAACGTTCCGTGTGTTACCATGAAAACGCATGACGTTACATTCTCAATGGTTATGACTTCTGACGTTTTTTTCGCGTTATTTTTGCTAAAACTGACTTGCATCATGGTATTTATTTAGAATTTGCGTACAGAAAATATTTATTCAGCATTATTGTCTGATGGTGTTATGTTTTTTACTTCAAAACTACATATAAGGTTCTTGTATGTGGCAATACTGAAATCTTCGGCATTGGGATCAAGGGAGTTAGGTAAATACAATGATATGAACGGAGATGTTTACACGCTTTTTAACCATATATTCCTCTGTGATATGTACTATGCTAATTTCAAACATTGATTTGAAACGTGCAGGGAACTTGTGATTGATTATGCTATGCCCCAACATTAAATTTCTTTTATTTAAAGTGTGATGACGTCATATTGTTGACCCCCGCACTCAGGGGAAAACGTCAAGATTTTCCAGATGCAAAGTATTTGATAATGATTTTTTTTTTTCTATTTTTTAGAGAGCAAAGTGACTTTTACTGCTACTTTTTGTTTGTACCTGAGACACAAAATTAACCAGTACAAGGTCAGAATGATTCCATTTTGTTTTCTTGGTTTTTGAGTGGAAAAATAGATGGCAATCGCTGGAATAAATTTCAGAGTGGAAACCTTTGCAACTTTGTGACAGTGTTGCCATGGCAACCGTTGTCATGCACAGTTCTTGTTACTTTGAAAAAAAATTCACATACTTGTTACTTGCATATTAAACATTAACTATATAAATACACATTCTTAACATTGGGCTGATAGCTAGTGTATTTTCATTATTTAATGAACACCCCTCGTATCGTGACAGGTCACATATACCATTTTACTGTGGCATTAAATTGGATTGTATGCTTTTCATTCGGTACCGTGCATTGCGCTCATTAAGATTTTAGATCATTCACTGAACATTTTCTACAAAATCAACATAATTATCATTCTAGCCAAAAATAGTGATTAAGCCCATTATCTCATCTACATACCCTTTTTAAATGGAACCATTCTTACTTTTTGTTGTTCTGGAAAGTATTTTTTCGGCTTATTACAGCGACATATGGTTTTTATTTTCTTTTGACACACTACAAATAAATTATGAAAGTTTTCAAGATAACAAGTCGTAAAGTTAACGTTCCTTTATTTTGCGATGCTAAATTGTTGTCGCTTTTCTTCGAAAACCTAGTTTATACAGCTTTTTAAAGGTATTCGACCCATCATAATATACCAAACTATTTGTGCAACTTCGGCGTCATCCACAAGGGCGGATCCAGGATTTTTTCCAGGGGGGTCCAGGCCCAAGATTTTTTCTAGGGATGTCCAAGCTCAAATTATGGCTTAAAATGCAATAAATAGATAGCGTGACCCGTCACGCTAAAAGGGACATTATCGGATGTGTGAAAAATATCGACCATAGTCTGTCTGTGCAATCCGGGAATTCCGAATTGTCATTTTTAGGCATGGTTGGTCATAAATATTTGCGATTTACAATAATTATGGACCTAGCATAAGAGTGCTTCTTTATCAAACGAAGTAGGCCCATTCTTATCAGAAGAGAGATTTATTCCCTTTTTGCATACTAATCCATACTTTTAGGCGAGGCAATAATTCACAAGGTAGACAATAAAGTGAGATATTGCTTTAATACAAAATGTCAATCCATTTTCCGTGCTAAACCCATTCCAAACGGCAACATTTTAGTGTGCTCCAATTTGAAAGCTGATGTAGATCTATGCATAACATAATGCTCATAAAGATAGAATTTGAGTAGGCCTACAGTTAATACAGTTCAGACAACATTGAGGCAAAAGGAGAAACTGATTAGTCTATCAGCAATTTCTTCTTTTGTCTAATTATTCTCACAAGCCTTTCCAATAGGGACGTCAATACAAGGTCTTGTTTGTGAAAGGCTTAGATATCCAGACCTTTCTCTCTATCAACCCATTTCCATACAGTGGCGCACTTGACGCCCTTCAAGATAAAAGCTTGGGAAAACATTGTGGAAAATGAAGAAATTGCTGGTCACAAGCAATTTCTTCATTTCCCACAATGTTTTCTACCCTAAAATACCAATGAATATAAGATTATACTCACTTGAAGTTGTCGTCTGCATCATTCAATTTGGAACAGTCCAAAATTTTGCTGTCTGGTAATGGGTTAATACGATGGGCTTTGATACTATAGTCCAGTAACGATTTTATGGTTTGCATTTGACGGTTCGAATCTTGCAGGTGTGTCACACCTGCAAGATTCGAACCAACGCATGCAAAAAAATATTGAAATTATGACCGCTTTTCCCATTGTTTAACATCAATTGTCTTTAAAAGTTTGCTTAGAGAAAAACTCCCAGACATAGCTTTCCTTACCGTTTTCCCGCCATAGGCGAGTTCACTCGACTATAGGAGATCCCTGCCATAGGCGAGTTCACTCGACAAATTTATGGTGGGCTGAAATATATGAATATTTTTTTAGCTTAGTGGTTTTCACAGTCTTTTTCTGATAGCGCCGTTTTAGTAATCAAAGTACTAGCGTTTGACAGGTGAACCAGTGGAATTTGTGTTACAATCGGAAACCTTTCGGTATTTTTATGGGGAATTTTCCAAACAAAAGACAACAATATGGCTGACATTAGAATATGCACTTGCTATTCATCCCTCGTAACAATTTGTGAGTTAAATAAAAAAGAAAAAAAAATGTCATTTCATAAGTAACTTTGAAATTTTGGTCACATATAGATGCTAAATGTGTCTGTATATGTGCTAAAAAATTGAAAGAAATCCATCAAATGAGTCAAAAGTCATGCCTGTTTTTTGTGTACAGGGTATCGATTCTAGGGAATTTCTTCGAATTAATTCAGCGGTGAGAGACGCGTCCGAAATCAATAGCCTATTTGGCAGGGAAAGGGCTAATATTGCAAGAAAGTAAAAAAAAAAGAAAAAAATGAATTAGTTCTGCGATAAGGCCTGAAAATTGATTCGAATCTGTACTTTTTTCTTCTTTTTTTACAATCATCAACAGTTGGCATCACAGACTATATGATAGCCCTAACTTTCTTTCGTGCTGATTCCATGTGCACAAAAACGGATGTATAATATCTACCGTCGAGCTATCTGATTAAAAAGGTCAATAACAAGAATTCCTTTATTAATTAATATGAGTTTTGGTGGTTCAAGGGCAGATTATCCACTAAAAGTTATATACATAATATCGTACATAATAAAAGGGGTAATACATGATTTTTAAATCAGAAACATTAACAGATTATTTACCATTCATATTATAACAATTTCACGTCGTATGGAGTTTTGCAAGCCATAATATGATTGATAAGCCTATAATGGTATTAAGTAGCAGTCCACCTAAGAATCATGCAAAAGGTGATTTATCCATAGTCACAGATAATCTTTCAAAATGGCAGCCATTATTTTGAACAGGTATGCGTTTCAGCATTTTCCTAAATAGTATCTTATTAGGGACTTATGCAACAAGATTTAGTCTTTCATCATAATTCAAATTAATTAAATCAGTTTTCTATGTCGTCAGAGAGTAGGACTGTTATCATTTATTTACTGGCGGCCATTTTGAAAATCAATGTGGCCGCCATAATTTTTACCAATCAGCTGTCTCGGCATTTTTCTTGTTAAAAACATGTTTTAGGGACTTATGCAACAAGATTTAGACTTTTATCACATTTCAAATTATATAAATCGTATTTCTACAACGTCAGAGAGCATTACCATTACCTATTCTTATGGCAGCCATGTTGAAAATTCAAAATGGCTTCAATATTTTTTACCAATCATGTGTCTCGGCATTTAAAAAAAACAAAAAAAAAAAAAACATGTTAACAGGGACTTAGGCAACAAAATTTAGACTTAACACATTTCAAATCAATTAAATCAGGTTTCTTCGTCGTCAGAGAGCAGGACCATTACCTTTACATTTCTTACTGGCAGCCATTTTGAAATTCAAAATGGCCACCATAATTTTTTGCCAATGATGCGACTAGGCATTTTCTTAAAGAGTATGTTATTAGGGACTTACGTAACAAGATTTAGACTATTATCACAACTTCACAATTCATTTTAATTCATTATGCATTTCTTGAAGACATGTATGACAGGTTGTTGATATGCTCGTTGCTACGACTGTTGCTAAGGTTTAATACAGTAAATGGAATAATTGATTGAAGCAGAGGTTTCTCTTTGTCCTTTTTAAAGAAAATGCAGTAATTATTATTTAACTTCAATGAAAACATTAGAAAACATGTACAAATTGCTGCAAAACATTAATTTTGTCCATTGTTTGTGAAAAATGAGATAATTACATCACCATATTGTTGCCTAGCAACCGTTCCCATGGTAACTTAAACATAAAATTGTGAAAAGACATTAAAATATTTTTGCTAGCAGCGATTGAAGACATATAAGTGTTCTGATGTAAACATATCTTGTCTTTTTAGGGCTAAACATGTATTAATATTTATACCATAAGAGCAATAAAATCGTGGATTTTTGGTAAACCCTTTCCATAAATAACTGAAATTTCTGAAAAATCTGTAATATGCTACAGTGGATTATTTTTGATATGTTTTAGCCCAGTAATGGTAGAAAGTTTTGCAAGTGACAACTATGTTGTGTGGCCCCATGATTTTTGGAAAAAAATATCCTGTAAATTGCTGTATTTTCAGCATTTTCAAAATTGTCAATTTTGATTGAATTGGTTGCTATGGTAACCAAAGTGCAATAACACCAACCGTTTTATTTCATGATTTATAGATTCTTAAGATATTGTACTACTTGAAAATAAAAACTTTCTTCAATGACATTGCACAGAAATTCTTGAAAAATATGATCAAAATTTGATGCATCTTTATCAAAATTAGAATGCAATTTCCTTGTTGCTAAGGGCCCCTAACAACAATGCCATCGGTAAGACTTTCAGCGAATTTGAGTTTATTTTTGTGTTTTATGACTAAAGTTACATTAATTAAGACACATTAGGGGTAAATCTGTGACTATGGATAAATCACTTTTTCCTGATTTTGCATGATTCTTAGGTGGACTGCTACTTAAACGCTTTTAAAAATATTTGTATTGAAGCTAAATATTTATTAGGCCCCTAATTAATTCAATAAATTGCAGCCATTACAGTTCCGGAACCTTATCATTTATTTTGTTTTCTGCGAATGTCTGCAACTCTGATCAACCTAACATTTTGTCGCCTGTGAAACGCCTAAACTTTTTTTAACAAAATGCAAATGTTAGACTAACCTTGACATTCGTTCCCACGTGGTCCAAACGACGATAATCACCGAAGCGTTCCGGAGATGATGCTAATTTCAATAATGGCTGAATGTCACACATGGCACTTCCGGTTACTCGGCATTTGTTTTCCTTTTAGCAGAATGTTTTATGACCGAGCACTAATAAGTTCCAGCACATTGATCAACTATCCTAATCATTGCTCGTTTAAGTTGTCAATCAAAATGATGAGATTTTTTTTCTCTCTAATCTGAATCACCACTCAGACTATTGACATTTTATAAGCCTGCATAAACTACTGACAAAAAGTATATTAAAAGCTGGATTTTGCACCTCCTTGCAAGATTTACAGCTTTTCATAAAAGTGACTTGAAAGTCTTTCCGTTGATATATACCCTTTCCCACGCAACAAATATTTAGATGTTTCCTATTTGAAAGATACTACAGACGTTACTTCGGTTGTAATAGATTTTGAGTTATAGCACAGAATATTAAAGGAAAATAGAAAAATGCTGATTATCAGCATTTTCTCATTTTCCTTTAATGTTTTCTGATTTTTTTTTTTAAAAAATGTCCTTCATTGGCGTCAAAACCTGATCTTGCTAGAGAAAGGATTGAACGAGTAAATTACTGGTTAGAGAGAGAAGTTTAAACAGAGATGTTACAAAACGAAATATTGAAACTATCTGTCAACAACGGAGTCTTTTATTTTCACACTTCTACTTCAAAATGTCAAACCTTAATCCTAGAATAAGACGCATAATATATGAGGATGATATATCACAATAAAAACGAATGAACTCGCATTTTTGTATTTCTTTAACACTTTCATTACGCCTATTACTAGTAATTAGATATATCATTTGTCTAGTCGTTCATTCTTATACTGGCATACGTCTTCTTATTATTGTTTAATCATTTAGGTAGAAAATGAGTGAAATCGATGAGTTATCTTGTGCAGTCTAAGTATTAGATAGAGGCTGTATGGTAAATTCTACGCGAAATAAACATTCACATGCGAGCGTCTATCTGACTTAGTGTTCGCTAGCGGCTCATTGGAGACTGGGCGTGACTATGTATAGATGTCACATAAACTAGTCGACAGCCCGTTTATGCGGAATAGAGCGGCAAACTTTTAATATATACTGCAATTTCATTGGTCCAAATATTAGGTCGAACACTAATGGTATTGAAAAAATAAAGCACAAAATGTTTTTTCAAAGAATTCACAATTAAAACATCGGCAAATGAAATGCTACAGACATTTGCCTATTGTAATTGATAGAATATATAGATTGCATGGCATTTTTAGAACTCGACAAAAAAGGTTAGGCCATAGAGTTCGCGAGTACATACACATAAACACATGTCACAAAAACATCAGTTGTGGAATCTTTTTAATAAATTTTGAGAATACGTGACCGATTTGAAAATGGATATTTTCCGGACGTGATTATTTTTTTAAACAGCACATGATAAAAATCGTCTCTGTCGGCAATAACTATTTATCGGGTGCTGTTGAAACGATCCACAACATCCAGAAAATCTAAGACATTTATATTCTTCATCTGCTTCAAGCTAGATGAAAATCGGTCACGTATTGACCACTTATATGTGCTACAATTACTGTTATAGTTGGGCCACGTGATTGCCCCTCGTGATATTGCCCTCGTTTCAATCGAAAACAAACACAAAAAAGAACAAACAAACACCTACAATCCAGAAGTATAAAGAGTTATAAGCAGTATCAAAAGCCATTGTATCCATTATTCACACATTATTTGTCGTCAACTGAGATAGCAACTCTAACATTTTGGTACAATTTCAAAATTCCAACCTTTCTTTCAACACCCGAAACTTTCCATCTAAAATGGGGATATTTTAAAAAATGGTCGAAGCTGTCGAAATGCAATTCTTTTCCCAAATAATGTCTACTTTTAATGTCCTTGTTAAAGAAAGTTTTTGAAACCATTTGGGGGAAAAATGAGAAAATGCTGCTAATAACTATTTTTTTTCTTATCTCCCCTCCCCATCTTGTCCGTGCTATTGAATAAAAATTCCAACTTTTGGTCATATAAAATTTTTGTTTTATCTTCCACAATAGACTACCTTTGAATTTGAAAATGTCCCGTTTTTGCACTGTTTGGGTAGTTTGGGTAAGTGTAAAATACGCACAATTCATTATGCTATATGACTGTATGGTCTGCTACAAAGATGCATACAGCTTCGTTGTCTGCCATTCCAGCTCCCCTTTCGACAATAAAAATAGAGCTTTTAAATCGGATGCGTTTGTCTCTGTCAAAAAGGTAAAATATTTGAGCCGGGACATGGACATTTTTTTTGAAGGGGAAATGGAATAAATACAATGTTCGCGTGAATGCCTAGATATAAGTTATTGATGTGGGATGACAAAATGATAATAGAGAGAGGTAGAAAACTTGGATCAAAGTAAATATTCGAGTAAAGATCCACTGCTATAGTCCATTCGTGATGAAATGGCGCGAATTTAGCAATCTTACATACATAGGCCTAAACAATGGAAAATGCGTTCGTTATCTCGATACAACTTTGCATGTGTTGTTTCGAATCTTGCAGGTATGAGGCATCTGCAAGATTCGAACCATCACATGCAAACTCACAGTAGTTTGGAATCCGATACTGTTTTGTTTACATAGATACATTTTGTAAACATGTGCCATAATATCATAATCGAACTATACTTTTATGTTATTATGTGGGATGATAAAATAATAATAGAGATAGAAAATTTGAATAGAATTAAATATCCGAGTAATCTTCGACTGCTATAGTTCATTCATGATAAAATGGCACGTATTTACGAATTTTACATATGCAAACAATGAAAAAAATGCGTTCATAATCTCAACACAAGTTTGCGTGCGTTGGTTCGAATCTTGCAGGTGTCTCACACCTGCAAGATTCGAACCATCACATGGAAAATTACAGAAGTTTGGAGTTCAATACTGAATTGTTTACATACATACATTTTGTAAATATGAGCCATAATATCGTAACCGAACTATACTATTATGTTATTCAAAATGTGGGATGATAAAATAACAATAGGGAGATAGAAAAATTGAATCAAAGTAAACATTCCAGTAATCTTCGACTGCTATAGTGCATTCATGATATTATTGCACATATTTACGAATTTTACATAATTATGCAAACAATGGAAAATGCGTTTTTAATCTAAATAATATTTTGCATGGGTTGGTACGAATCTTGCAGGTGTGGGGCACCTGCAAGATTCGAACCATCACACACAAAATTACTGTAGTTTGGAATCCGATACTGTGTTGTTTACATAGATTAATTTTGTAAACATGTGCCTTAATATCGTGACCGGACTATACATTTATGTTATTGAAAATATGGGATGATAAAATTTTAATAGAGAGAGGTAGAAAATTTGAATCAAAGTAAATATCCGGGTAATCTTCGACTGCTATAGTTCATTCATGATAAAATGGCACGTATTTACGAATCTTGCATATATATATAAACAATTGAAAATGCGTTCATTATCTTAATACAAGTTTGCATGTGTTGGTTCGAATCTTGCATGTGTCTCACACCAGCAAGATTCGAAAGAGCACACGCAAAATTACAGTAGTTTGGAGTTCGATACTGTATTGTTTACATAGAAAAATATTGTAAAAACTGGGCCTTGATACCGTGACCGCACTATACTTTTATGTTATTGAAAACAGGGGATGATAAAATAATAATAGGCAGATAGAAAAATTGAATCAAAGTAAATATTCGAGTAATCTTCTTTCTATTGTTCGATGATAAATTGTTATTTGAATGAATATATATAATAAGGATACCAGAAAAGGGGCCTTATTAGGAAATAATTCCTTATATAGGAAACGATACCATCTCGGGGCCAGAGCAGTGCGGGCCTATAAGTAAAATTCGATTAGGACCCATGCTGCTCTCGTACAATTGCTCAAAGTTATAAAGAATTTACAACAGAACAGTGTCGACATTTGTGCTTTTGCACACTGCATAGACAGGGCTTCAGGGTATACTTTTTTCACATTTGATTCAAAGTATTTCGTGTGCAACTGGCTTGCATCAGTACCAGGCCAAATGCTTTAAGGTAGTCCATTCCTAATGAGATTTACGCGACGTCGGAATTTTTCGTGCGACGTCGTTAACATTCGTTATGTATCCGAACCTATTTGGGCGATGTCGTAAACATTCGGCGGTGGAACGTTCCACCGCCGAATGTTTATGAAGACGCCCGAATAATTCCGATATCGCATTAATCTATTTAGAGGTGGACTACCTTAAGGGTATAGCCTACCTTGGCGGCCGTAGATTCGCGAAGACGTTGATCCGATGTCGCTATACAACTACCAGTAGTATTATCACGAACTTTCGTTTTACACAACACCGCTTTCTTCTTGAGCAAAGAGTTCAGGTAGTCATTGGATTTTTCATTCCGTTTAGGACGGGTTCGAGCAAGAAACGTAGCTACATTTAGCGACGTGTACATTCTCAAATTATGTACTTATTATCTATGTATCGTAAGTAACTCAGAATAAGCTTCAAACACTTCATCACATTGATCAGGATTCCAGATGTTGTGATTAAGGTCGAATACTCATAATGAGATTCGAGCGACGTCGGAATTATTCGGGCTAAGTCGAAAACACTCGCCGAGTGTTTAAAGTCGCGCCCGAATATACAGGGATACCTAACGACGACGCTCGAAAAAAGCCGACGTCATATGAATCTCAAAATGGCCACATTACGGGTATTCTGCCTTAAGATGAATTGCTCTAGAGTCCTATATCTTTTACAGACAGCAAAACCTTTAACTTATTCAAATTCGAAGGCGTTGCAGACAACTGTATGTTTTAGGTGTTTAGTGTAAAACATATCGTGGGAAATGAAGAAAAAAGTTGTGATTAATGTAGTAAATGATGGGTTGTAATCCTTGATATGTAGAGAGAGCACACTGATGGTTTAAAGTTCTAATCCACAAATTAAGCACTTTTAGCACGTATAAATTTTACATTTGATTTTTTTTTCAAAATTAATTTAGTATCGTGCACTTTTCACAAGCCTCTTGCACGTCTATTGCTGATCATGTCCGTGACTTGTGAACCATTTGATAAAGAGAATTGTGCATTAGATTAAAAACAAGTAAAAAGTACGGTTAATTGTTTGTTTTGCGTCATGATTCCTCACTTTTCCCATAATATTCCTGATAAGTATCACGTTCATTGCTGATCTTGTTTGAAGAAGAATTAACCCTTTCCAAAACAGTAAAATCTTAAGGTGGTCCAATTTGAAAGCTGTTGCAGACGACAAAATGAAAGAATCTTTACAGATAATAGCTCGGAAAATATTGAGGCATAAGGAGAAAGTGCTGATTATCAGCACTTTCTTCTTTTGCCTTAATGTTTTCCTAAGCCTCTTCTATTAAGGACGTCGAAAAACCAGGCCTTGTTTGAAGGAGAATTAAACAAGGCTTTTCTGGGTTCATGATCGATTGACCCGGGTATTTAGATGCACGAAAACCGGTCATAAAACACAAAGATGCCGGAATTTAGATTTTAAGATGTCGGAAAATACTTTCGTAATTTATTTCACACTTTCCCAAACGGAAAATAACTGGTCAAATCTGAAAGTTGCTGCAGAGATGATAGAGAAAGAAACTGCAGAAGGTAATCAAAATTTCATGCAAAAGGAGAAAATGCTTGTTTTCTTATTCAATATTTTCCGAAGCCCTTTTCCATGAAGAATGTCAAAACCAGTTCTTGTTCAGGAAAGGGTTAATGAAAACAATTGAAAAATGTGCTCCTTTCCAAATTAAAATAATAGAATTCAGTTTCAGAATATCTATCCATTCTGAAACAAGATCTGAAATGACGGTCCTACAGAATAATGTTCATATTGGTCCCTTTTGAAAGTGGGTTGGTATTGGTTTGTTGAATTACTTGTGTATAAACGGCAAAAAATATAGATGCAAAAGTAGAAAATATTGATAATCAGCACGTTTTTCATATTCCGCAAAGGATTTGTATTCTATAAATTGTAGATAGATTTTCTGTTTCTGTTTTCCGTAAAACCTCTTTTTTAGTAATAGCATCTGGAATATTAGCTTATTTCCACTAAGAACTCCCCGCACACAACAGTCACCGGAAGTCGTCCTTAGCGGCAAAAGGCGAAATTCATCCCTGTTCACTCACTGCCTTTATCCATGCTCTGCGCTTGCGTTGATCTTGTGGAAATTGGAATAAGTGATCTCTACTTCCGTCATTTATCTTCCGATTCTTGCATTGATAAACGATGCAGTTTAAAGTGACATTTCACATTTATTTCATTTTTTAAAAGTATGTCTTGATGCAAAGATTGATTATTCTAATGCGTATAAATACTACCAGTTTTTTGAAGCTGTTATTTATAAGCGAAAAATACGCATTTACAGTTGAGGCAGAAATGACACATTCTATGTAAATCTGAACTGTTGTCCACAACAATTTGTTTAATTTTAACACAAAAATATTATCTCGTAAACGGTTCAATATTTTGACGTGAAATTTTCAGAATTTTCATGAGAAAAGATGCTCTTTCAGATAGAATAAAAGTAAAATTTATGTTAAAATAATTGTGAAATGTCACTTTAAACCCATTTCGATTCCCTATAGATCTAATACAATGATAATTTCCTATAAACCCATTGTTTGCCACCAGAAGTTAATCAGAGTCTTCTCTGATGAAAATTCGCTCTTTGATATTCGGATGTCGCTATTTACATCACAGCCATTCAATAATTTGAACAAGCGACATAACTTGTATCGGAGTTTTTTTGCTGATGATCATCATTTTCTCCTTTTGTCTCAATATTTCTCTACTTTATTGTAGGATTCACGAATTCCAAATTTATTTTCGCCAGTTTTTTCGTTAGTAGAAGCCTTCAATTTGAAGCGGAAAAGGTACGTGTGAAAACGTCAGAAAGTAACTGGATATGAAGGATATTTAAAAAGAACAGCTGTATGGTAGAATACCCGTAATGTCGCCATTTTTAGATTCATAAAACATCGGATCTTTTCGACAGGCGTCGTTACGTATCCGAACATATTCGGGCACGATCGTAAACAGTCGACGGTGGTAAGTTCCACCGCCGAATGTTTTCGGCGTCGACGGAATAATTCCATCTTCGCTAGCCAAGGTTGAACTCGCCTATGTTTGAATACAGAAACGAAGTTACGTCGTAGATGTCACCCTTGGCTTGCGAACATGGAATTATTCCAACGTCGCGTGAATCTCGTTCGGGGTAGACTACCTTAAACATGTTTAGGACGTATAAGTAATTTTTTTACTTCGTCTTCAATAGTCTTTCATAAGCTGAAGATCCTCCACATCAAGCGTATCCCTAACGAAACCCCACATCATTTACTTCAAACCATTATCAAATCGGTTTTAAGCTTTAAACCCTTTCCCAAACTAGACCTGATTTTAACGTCCCTAATAGAAAAGGCCTCAGAAAACATAGAGACAAAAGGAGAAAATGCTGATAACCAGCATTTTCTCCTTTTGCCTCCATATTTTCTGGGCTATTTCATACGAAAATCATACCTGTATCCACATCCATTTTGTCGTCTGTAGTAGCTTTTGAATTGGACCATCCTTAAAACTTGTCGTTTGAAAAAGTGTTAAGGAATTAGTGAAGATCATTGCAATTGTTGTGTCACGTGATTCCGTGTCATGTAAACGCTATAGGTGCTCCATTTCAGGATCACGGCTCAAAAAGAAAACAAAACTCACTGGCGTAGGAAGAGAGCGGCCAATAACTTAGAAAGGGAGGCAGCATATCCTATGCCCCCCCCCCTCCCCAATAATTCACCCACATTTTCCTTCAAGAGAGGTCAAGGTATAAAATGCTGTTTGAAAGCGTCCAGATTGTAGGAAATGGCTTCTTAGAATTCAAAATTATTCAGACCCCCCCCCCCCCCTAGCAACGCTATGCTCGGTCGGGTTCCATTACCCTTTCCCAAACAAGACCTGATTTTGACGTCCCTAATAGAGATAGAGATGGTTTGAGAAAACATTTAGGCAAAAGAAGAAAGTGCTGATAATCAGCACTTTCTCCTTTTGTCTCAATATTTTCTAAACTATATTGTACCTCATTCTTATCTTCTTTAACACCAATTTTGTTGTCTATAGCAGCTTTCAAGTTGAACTGCTGAACAATTTGGTGGTTTTGGAAATGGTTAAACCTTCCTACGTATATGAACTTACTTGAACACTACACGCGGTTGTGGGGTCGAAGATTCCGTGTCTTCTGGTAAATCTCTCTCGTTTTGGATACTGCCAACTGTCTTGTACTCTCTTTACCATTACATTCAGGCGGCGAGATTCGAACTCAAAGAATTTCCTACAATTGGATCAGTTACACAAACGTTAACCAACCGTTGTTGGGCGTCAAAAGGTGTCAATATGTGTGAATGGGTTTGCTAAGGGGGATTTTTTTCATATCCCGGATCAACTAAAAAATAACCTTCTAGTAATTTTTTCCGACATTTTTGAGCCAGTAAAGTTTGAATCACTCTTCGCCATTGTTCTAAAATATTGATGGGAGAAGAAAAAACTGAATAAACAACATTCATATTTTCTCTAAATTCATGATGAGATTAGATAATGTTGAAAGGTACGTCTACATATCAACATAATAATCCGATTTTTGTCAAGTTGTCTTGGAAATTTGTGATTTTACAAATTTGACTTTCAAAACTTTGAGTATTCCATCTATCAAAAGATACCAAACACTTCGTGCAACTTCGAGTGCCATCCGTGACGACGGAATTTGACAATAGTTCCAAGGTAAATTCCTTGGCGTCATCCATGGCAACGGAAATTTACGAGGGATACCCTTATTAATTACTCTTGCCATGGATGACGCCATAATTTGTGCTAAATGCTAGGTATATACTGATGGATGGAATACCTTAAGACATATATAGATATGTATTCAAATGCAGTTTGATAAAAAGATAGAAAAGTAGAAGTACTTACTTCCGAAAAAGCGTAGAAGAATCAGCAATACGCATCGTGCTTGTTATTTTCGATTTGTACTCGAGTCAACAAATGACTTCAGATGTTAAACATGAAACATGTTATATGAGTAAGGATCTGGGGGAAAAGGGGTCCTTAACCCTTTCCAAAACGGCAGTATTTTAGGGTAATCCAATTTGAAAAGATATGCAAAAGACATGATGAATTATTAAAAAAAAAATTAAAAAAAAATGAAATGGCCGAGAAAATATTGCAGCAAAAGGAAGAAATGCTGGTCACCAGCATTTTCTTCTTTTGTGTCGGTATTTTCCTAAACCTTTTATCATAGCTGCGTCAAAACCATGTATTCTGTGGGAAAGGGTTTAAGCAATTCGGATGATTGTGGATTTAGATGGGTTTCTACGTAAACGAAGTCTGATAAGGATTCGTGCTGCTCTTCAAGATCTGATACAGGTAAAGTAGAAGCCATTATAGAACAGCATGGATCTTAATCAGACTGTGCGTATACACAGGTAATCTGAGTCTTCTCTGATGAAAATTTGCTCTTTGATATTTGGATGTCGCTATTTATAAATAGCGAATTTTCATCAGAGAAGACTCGGATTAATGCACAGGCTGATCGAGATCAATATTGGTCTTAAATGCTATAAGGGACCCTTTTACAGACCCCGGCTCAAATGTACAAAGAGGTTGGGATCACTTATTAACGCTGAAATGGGCAACCTTTATACTTACAAGCCAAATTAAAAAGGTATTAACCCTTTCCAAAACGGCGAAATTTTAATTTTAGGGAAGTCTAATATGAAAGCTTCTACAGACAACAAAATGGTTGTTGATGAGGATAAGATTTGTATACGATATATCACAACAAATATTGAGACAAAAGGAGTTTTTCAAAACTTTAACACTGAATTGAGTAAAAAAATGTCACTGTTTGGAAAGGGTAAAACATTTCTCAAATGATTACTTATATGCCCTTATGGCGATCTTTATATATTCTTCTCACTTTTTTTACAAAAAAGGGATTAGCTGATAAAAAAAAGTTATTGACGACAAAGTAAAATTTTCGGTCACATCATTACCAGAACAACCTACATGTTGTTTGAAAATATCTGAAGTAAAAATAATTCCAAAGCACCCCTATTTGCATGGTAAAAGGAAACTGATATATTTAAAAATCAAATTTGTTTCATTTAATACAAAAAAGATGAGAGAGGTGTTTTCTATAAGAGGACTTTTTGTATCTTTGATGCTTTACAATTCACCGTAATAATGTATGTAAATTGGGGGGAAATGTACCATTAGACCAGACCCTATACTTGCCTTTATCAGCGATGTGATTGGGATGGTTTTTCCAATGGGACAATGTCCACTCCAAAAAATGTATCCCTCGCAAACGGTGCACTACTTTGTCGTGAAATTTTCAAGTTTTAATAAGAAAATATTCTCTGTCAGATGGAAAATAAATATAAAATTGATGAGAAAATATCTATGAAATGTCTTTAAACAATGTGACATTTCTTATTTCAACGTGACCATTACGGTGCATGGTCCAACCTCAATAACCTAAATATCGTCGCTTAAAGGCTGCAGTTACGAGGTATTTGTTGAAACGCGACGATATGTCAATTTCTGTGCCTATATTTGATTCAATTTGGACACTGTTGGCCCTATATCTCGGATTCACGGGAAACGTAAAATCACACCAAGAAAGTATATACTCTTCTAATGACCCTTCTTTGCTCACAAAATTAAGAGACTTCGTTCTTTATCTTTGTAGTGAAATCACCCCAGTTGGCGTCGCCATTGTTGGAGTGTGCCTGACCCAATAACACAGTATTAGGGGCAGGTATACCAGACTATAGGCCTACGTGTATACAGATACACATTGTTTTGTCGGATTTTTAATCCATTCCGATATAATGACGCTTTTTGGTATCTCACAAAATAAAAGCTCTGTAAAACATTTTAAAGGAAAATGGGGAAATTGCTTTTACTTAAGTAATTTCTTCATTTCCCACTATGTTTTCAACATAGAATGCAGGCCCGTAGGAAGCAATTTCATATTGGGGGGGGGGGGGGGGGGGGGGGGTTGCTAAATGCCTTGTCCTGAATATTGAGGGGGGCTAATTTGGATTTTCCCAAAATTTTCAGTGTGAAATTAAGAAAATTCGGTATTTTTGGCCAACTTCGAGGGGGCTAAGCTCCCCTAGCCCCCCCCCCCCTTGTTCCTACGGGCCTGGAATGACAAAAAAATGTAGGCTAATGTTTCCATTCGCTGAACCTGTCACCTGCAATAACTTGAATTTGGACCAATCTAGATCAGGCTTAATGCCTGCTCGTTATTGGTAAAAACGTACCCAATAATATCAATTTTCTCAAATAAACAGTGACGTAATTTCGGACAAACAAATAACATTTCGTTGGTGTTGTTAAGAAATATCGTAGTTTAACTGCGTATAGTACTCCAGCGATCTACTGATTCCCGCCAAAAGATAAAGACCATACCCATTTACTAATAAATGGTTAGACTGGTCAAAACGAAATTATATCGATGATAATCAAGACTGTCATGTAATATTGACGAGATTTGCATGTTCTTATAGGTTAAAAGTCTGTTTATAAATATCAGATTATCGCGGGACCACTGTAACTTTTTCGCCTGAGCATGCCTCTGATGATGAGAAATATGCGTAGCGTCACATGACCGTATCCCCTCAACCTGTGCAGCCTTTCTGGGGATGTGCTTGCCGAATGCGTAGATCTATTGCGTACAAATGGGTCAAAAGTCTATATAGAGCGTGCACGCATAAAATATACGCGTCGACACGTATATTTACGCGTTGACGCATAAAATTTATGCGAGCAGTTGAAAATTTATGCGTCGACGCGTATTTTCAACTGCTCGCGTAAATATAAGTGTCGACGCGTGTTTTATCTATTAACCAATCAGATCCTTCATTTCATCCATCAATCTTATTGTATTAGGGGAAAGGTTTCTAACCGCCTTTCCCATTGGCCAGTCTCGGTTTCACATTTTTTACTCCTGCTCGCGTAAAATTTACACGTCGACACATATTTTTTCAACTGCTCGCGTCAATTCTATGTGCGACGCGCATATTTACGCGTCGATGCATAAAATTTACGCGAGCAGTTGAAAATATATGCGTCGACGCGTAGGCTATATTTTATGCGTGCACGCTCTATATAGACTTTTGACCCATTTAGTACGTCATATAGATCCACGCGACTCCATAACTCCCTAACAGCCGTTCTGGGTGACCACGCGCCATCTTATCACGGAGAGCTGCATGAATTCCATGTCCGTGGCAGTCGTTCTGGAGATTGAATCAACACTCCCAAACAATGCTTGCTTTTGACGTCCCCAAGAGAACAAGCTTGGTAAAACATTGAGACAAAAGAAAAATGCTGATAGGCCTAATTAACCAGTATCCTTTTCTTTCAATGTTTCCTGGACTGTAACTTTCGCAAATTTTATGCGTATTAACATTCGTTTTGTTGTCTGCAACAGCAATCAAATATGACTAAAACCCTTAAATTGTAGGCCTATTGTTTGGGAAATGGTCGATTTTCTATCAAAGGCCATACATCAATTATCTCTTTCTTGCAGTCAAAATTTTTAATTTAGCTGCAGTTATAAGGTTTTTGTTGACGCTATACATGCAGGCCTAAAAAAGGTCAATTAGTTCAGAAGCAGGTATTAAACTTGGTGTTTGTTTCGAGAGAAGGGGTTAATCTGAAAATTATTAATATCAACCCATTCATTTTTTTCTGATTGGTTTCATTTTTCTTTTTTTTTTCTGGAAATTATTCAGTCTTAGTATTGGTTTAGGCATAGATTCTATTATGGTGATTTGTCGTCTGCGACACTTGACCAGACATAAAATTTTAGTTAGGACGCATCCAAATTTCACGCTTACTATTTGGGTGAAATTGAACGGTTTAACCCATTATCACACAATGATACCATTTGACACCCCATGAGGATTAAATAAAGCCATTGGAAAACATTTCCCTTATTTTTTTCTTCACCAAAGGATTAAAAGTTCATTGTTTTGAAATTGTCGTCTGCGTGAACATAGAGTCTGGACTAGCTTAAGATTTTGCCATCTGGAAATGTATTAAACTGAAGGCATTTCATTCGTTAGATCGCGTAGCGCCTTGGTATATAGCTGACTTATAAAGGAAATAGCGTAAAATTCTGTGTAATCAGGATTCCCAGTCTACAAAAGCTCGTTATTTCTAGTCTAATGAAGGATGATCTGAGTGACAAGACGCTTTATTTTGGAGCAAAATGTTGTACTTTCTGTTTCACTTTATTTGGTATTTTCTGCTTGTTTATGTGTATGGGTTGTTCAAACTTGTTGCACAGTTGTGTCAGACACATAGAAAGCCATCAGGTAAGTGATGATTATTCTCAGAGCTCTAGGTTTAATTTGAATTGATTTGTTTTCAGGTAAATTTCATCAATGTCAGGTAAGCGCATTATCCCATTATGTACTCTCCAAAGCCGAGTTCTATATTGATTAAACCATCAAATATGACCTCTGCAGTTTTCGGTACGCCAACAGCCTATTTGGTCGTCATAATCTAATTATAGCACATCGTTTGAATTATCGAATCAAAATCAATCAGTTTTATCTTGCATGATCATTACGTATACATTGCGTCGCTTCTATTTTTAGCTGAAGCCGGTAACATTTGAATTATCGAATCAAAATCATTCAGTTTGATCTTGTTTGATTACGTATACATTACGTCGTTTCTATTTTTGGCGGAAGCTGGTAATTTGAAGCGTTAGCCAATCATTTCTTGTATCAGAAATTTCGATTGTTTATGAGTATATTGGCGACGATTGGATACCGAAATCCCGCCAAGGCCCCGAGATTAGACGTGAAACGACCCCGCGATAACAGAGAGTATTCTATCGAAATGGAATGTAGGGAGAATGCGCTCTGTTCGTAAGAGAGTACCCATTATGTAGTAATGAACAGTTTACACTTCATGTATTGAAGGAAAAGTAGCCGATTTTATGATTTTTTTTTCTTCATTTCTTGTAATGTTTTACAAGTGTATCAAACTGGTTATTCAAATAAGATTATGTCATAGCTTAGAAGTCAAGTGTATTTTTTTTTTTTTTTTTTTTTTTTTTTTTTTATTTGCTTAACGACCAGTATTAGAATCTACAGTATAATTGATTATACTGAATAAGATCTAAGTCTTTACAGATTCTGACATCAATATGAGTAACATGTGCAGACATTTCTCTTCAGAGGGGCCTGACTGCATTTGTGCATGAACAATTCCTTCAAAATCACTTTAATTAGCCTTATTTTACAAATTCGGGATGGGGGCCATGCCTACCCCTGGATCCGTACATAAATAATACTTATTTTGTTCTTGCAGGTTTACCTCTTCAGGTTGGGAAAGTTGCCATAGTAACAGGTGGAGCATGTGGTATAGGATTTCACATTTCAAAGGGCCTGGTAGCGAAAAATGTACATGTTTTTATAGGTTGGTATCTCATCTCGCAGGTAGTATATAGAATTATAGATCTACATTATGCTGATTTAATTTGTGTTAGCGTTGTACAACAAAATCAGACCAGAATACTTATTATGAATAGCAATTGTCTTCATTTTCTTCATTGCAATCAAACAGTTCCAGTGTTCCAGCCTCCAGGGGCATTACGAATATAGTCTGTCTGGTAAAGAATTAGCATGTTTTATAATTTATATAATTAAAGGAATAAAGTTTTGATAAGACAATAACTCATGTTATTTCAGTCATTAATTCTTTCTTTTTTCAAATGCATAAATGATGAATATGGCCAAGTTCTGTAAAGTAGTAGCCTAGTAGGATTTTTGCCGGAGTCAACTTTATAATCGTCAATTAATGTTGGATGCAACTCCTTTCAAATTGGACTTGTCCAAAGTTCTGTCATTTGGGAAATGGTAGACACTAGATCTAATGTTATTTTACAGGATGTAAGACATCACAAGAAGGCAAAGATGCAATCAATGCCATCAGAGAAGAGTTTCCTAATGCAAAAGGTATCAACAGGAAGGTATTATTGAAATAAAATGCATCAATGTTAACCAGGGACATGTGTATATGAAATGACTCCCCTTTTTGGCAATGTTTTCATAATGAACCCTTTCTCAAACAAGACCGGGTTTTGATGTGCTTTATACATGTAAGAAAGTCTTTAGAATATATTGAGACAAAAGTAGAAACTGCTGACCATCAGCATTATGCTGACCATCGGCATTTTCTCCTTTTACTTCATTATTTTCTGTGCTATATTGTGTAAAATTCCATTTTTTACCATAATCAAATTCGTCTGGAGGAGCTTTCAAATTGTAACACTCTAAAATTTGCAAAAGGATTAAGATGTTTCCTCTAAAGAACTTTGCCAAAAACATTTTAAGTTGTCCTAGGTTAATATTGGTATACTTTATATTAAATTACAGAATCAACTTTAAAAAGATCTTGTCCCTTCCCAAACAAAAGCATTAGTTTTGAAATTTTACACTTGTATTTGGAACCACAACATGTGACATTGTATGTAAAGAAGTAGATTAAGTCCCCTAATTCCTTAATAATAGCAATAAGTCAAACTTGTATTACAGATTTACTGTAGTCTTTTGTCCTATCTGTCCACAGATGACACTTGTTGACCCTGTCTCAAACAATGATTCAGGTGTTTGAGCACATGAAAATGTTGTGGGAAAGGAATAACTTGCCTTGCCTCGATATTTTCTACCTATCAAAGAAAATTGTGCTTCTGAAAATTAGATTAAATCATTAATGTTGTCATCTGCAACACACATGCATTTGGACAGGTCAAGTTCTGTTGTTTGAGAAAGGTTGAATCCAACAACATGTACAAAATCTTATTTTCTATTTTCAGTTGATTTTATATTGCTAGACCTAAGATCACTACAGTCAGTAAAAGACTTTGCTGAAGATTTTTTGTCAAGGAACCTTGGTCTTCACATCTTGATAAACAATGGTATGTACTTTATACGGTTTCCAAACAGCACAAATTTTGATTTTGGCAATTTGAATGTTTGCACATTTGATAAGACAATGTGGATGCTGATATGGATAGGATTTGTGTACAATATAGCTCATAAAATGTTCAAGACAAATGGAGAAAATGCTGATCATCAGTATTTTCTTCTTTTGTCTCAATGTTTTCCCAAGCCTTTTCTAATAGGGATGTGAAAACCATTTGCTGCATGCATACAGTACTCCTACCCATGTTTGTAAGCTCTGTTGACCCCCTCACTGGCTCAGTGACATCCTTAAGCAAATCGGAGTAATTTACGATTTATACACTTTGATTTTACTCTGTCAAAGATTTGCACTAAGCCTGGAACATGTTTTGTTTGGGTATCATGGTCCAGTGTAACTGTAGGATGTGGACTATCGGACTCGGAGTTCTTGGTTGAAATCCTAAAAATGGGAAATTTTCTGAGTAAAAGTTACCATATCTTGCTCCTCTTTACCTTATGAATTAACTGGTACACAATAGTTTTGAAAGCCAAAGACATGCTGCCGGAGGTGCCAACTGTAAGCTGCTGACTTGATGATCATGAGTTAAGTTGCAAAATTAGTAGAATATGAAACAGTTCTTTGAATCAGACTTTAAAGGGACATTTCAGAATTTTTTGTCATAAATTTTACTTTAATTTTTATTTGAAAGAGCATATTTCCTTATGAAAATTCTGAAAATTACAAGCCAAAATATTGCGCCATTTATGAGAAATTTATAATTTTGTGTTAAAATTGAACAAATTGTTGTGGACAACAGTTCAGATTTATATGAAATTTATTGATTATGTCTCAACTTTAAATGCGTGTTTCTCGCTTATTGGTAACAACTTCAAAAAACTAATTGTATTTATACTCATTAGAATAACCAATCTTGGCATCAAGACATTCTTTAAAAAATTGAAATTGGAATGGAATGTCCCTTTAACCCACTTCCACAGAATGAAATAAAACATGTTTCTGTAAAATCCATATATAGTGAAAGAAGAACTGCATCGGTTTTTATTTGTCAACAAAGACTCTACTTAATTATGCTTTGTGTATGCGCCAAAATGTCATATGGCGTCAGTGTAAAGTCATCAATGACGTCACTAAACGGTCAATCTGTTTCCTACACCGAAAACTACAAGTTTAGAGGTCTTTATTTGCCAAATAAAAACCTCTTTGCTCTGAACTACATGTTAGGGCAAATACCTTGGCGCTGTGCGCCACGGTTTTCACCTACACATGTAGTCTGTCACACATCAGTTTTTATTTGGCAATAAAGACCTCTAAATTTGTTATTATTTCATAAACATAAAGGCTCAAACCATTACCAGATGGCAAAATATTAGACTGATCCAAATTCAAAGATGCTGTTTATGAATTCATTTAAATGAAATTGTGCATTTTTTGGACTTTCTTGGTAGAAGGCATTGTGGGAAATGAAGAAACTGTTCAAGTCACAAACAATTTCTTCCTTTTCCATAAAATTACCCAAAGCCATCAATCTTGTGGGTTGTCAAAGAGCATTATTATGTTGGATTGGGTTAAGCAATCTTTAGCCTAAACTTAAGTATTTTGTGTTTCACAGCCGGTGTGTTATTTCCGCCCTATGATGTAACAGAGGATGGATTTGAGAGTACCCTACAAGTGAATTATTTGTCCCATTTTTATCTGACACAGCTTCTCCTGGACAGATTAAAGTCATCAGGAACAGACAACTCTTGGTCCAGAATAGTAAATGTATCATCAGCAGTTCAAGTCCTTGGAAATCCAAATATAGAAACCATAGGGCAAAGGTACCATATTGAATTAACCTATTCCCATGTAATAATGCCTTTTGATGCCCCATGAGATAAAGGCTTGATAAATTATTGTGAAGAAATAGCTTGTGACAATTTCTTATTTCCAACACTGTTTACTACCCAGAATGACCAAAAAATGAAAAATTTTATCGCTTGAAATTGTCTTCTGGAACATTTTGGGATTTATAAGTCTGAACTTTTTCCACATGGTTTTTAGCTCACCTGAGCACAAGATGCTCAAGTGAGCTATTTTGATCACCTTTTGTCCGGCGTCCGTGCGTATGTGCGTCGTCCGTCGTCCGTCGTCCGTCAACAATTTCTTTAAATGACATCTCCTCCTAAACTACTGGGCCAATTTAAACCAAACTTGGCAGGAATGTTCCTTATGTGACCCCCTTTCAGAATTGCTAAAAGAATTGAAATCCATAAAAAAACTCTGGTTGCCATGGCACCAGAAAAGGAGAAATTTGACTGAATCTCAATACTATCTTTGAACGACATCTCCTCCTAAACTACTGGGCCAATTTCAACCAAACTTGGCAGGAATGTTCCTTAGGTGACCCCCTTTCAGAATTGCTAAATGAATTGAAATCCATAAAAAACTCTGGTTGCCATGGCACCAGAAAAGGAGAAATTTGACTGAATCTCAATACTATCTTTGAACAACATCTCCTCCTAAACTACTGGGCCAATTTCAACCAAACTTGGCAGGAATGTTCCTTAGGTGACCCCCTTTCAGAATTGCTAAAAGAATTGAAATCAATAAAAAATTCTGGTTGCCATGGCAACAGAAAAGGAGAAATTTGACTGAATCTCAATACTATCTTTGAACGACATCTCCTCCTAAACTACATGGCCAATTTGAACCAAACTTGACAGGAATGTTCCTTAGATGACTCCCTTTCAGAATTGCTAAAAGAATTGAAATGCATAAAAACTCTGGTTGCCATGGCAACAGAAGAGGAGAAATTTTACTGAATCTCAATACTATCTTTGAATGACATCTTCTCCTAAACTACCACGCCAATTTCAACCAAACTTGGCAAAAATATTCCTTAAGAGTTCCTCTTTCAGAATTGCTATAAGAATTGAAATTGACTAAAAACTCGGGTTGCCATGGCATCAGTAAAGGAGAAATTTGACTAATTCTCAATTATTTCTTTGAACAACATCTCCTCCTACACTACTTTGCCAATTTCAACCAAACTTGGCAGAAATATTTCTTAGGAGGTTCCTTTTAAAAATTGCTAAAAGGATTGAAATCCTTTAAAAGCTGTGGTAGCCATGGCAACAGAAAAGGAGATTTTCCACCAAATCTCAATGACATTGTTGAATGATATCTCCTCCTAGACTAACAGGCTAATTTCCACCAAACTAGGCAGAAATATTCTGTAGGAGGTCACATTTAAAAAATTGCTAACAGAATTGCAATTTATAAAAAAAAAAAAACTCTGGTTGCCATGGCAACAGAAAAAGAGAAATTACACGAAATCTGTCAAAAGCAATTTCTTAAAAACTGCAGAGCCAAATTTGACAAAATTTAATATTTGCATTACTTTTGATATTGCTAAGAGGTACTTTTCTTTGCTTTTCAAAACCTTGTCACAGAAAAAGGGGACTTCTTGTAAAAATCTGCTTATCAGGGGCATAGCATCTACATTTATGCATGTATTTAAAAAAATGTATGGGTAAATGTGCTCTTTATCATGAGTAGATGTTCTATTTGAAATATATATTTAGGTAGGTTCAAGGTCATAGATCTAGGTCAATTTGTAAATTTCTGTTAGTCAGTCTGTATGTTTTATTATGCTCCCCGAAAAAATTTCGGGGGAGCATATAGTCGCCACGCTGTCCGTCCGTGCGTCCGTCCGTCCACAGCCATATCTCAGCAACCCTTGGACCAAATTCAATGAAACTTCACATGTGAACTCCCTGGGTCAATACCTAGGGACCTGTTTTTCTGTTTGTAAATTTAAGGCTGCGTCATGGAAAAAGGGGCCTTAGTGTAAAAATTAGTTTTTCTCTTATTTCTCTTCATCTAATGGGCAGAATTTAATGAAATTTTGTGCTCATGTAATAAATAGGATGTTCTAGACCATATTCTATAAATAATGTGTGTACAAAAAAAAGCTGTCATGGGAAAAGGGGGCTTAATGTATGATAGTTTTTATTTTGTGACAAACACTTATTCGGGGAGCATAATCTGTCTGTGACGGCTCTTGTTTTAATTCCATCTGTCCAAAGAAATTGCTCCATAACCACATAGCCGAATTGGATGAAACTTCATATTTGAGTTACATATGAATTTAAATTATGGTAGTTTTCTGGGTTTTCTATGGTTTGAAATCGCATATCGGCGTTCATATGATCTTTGACCCTTTATTGCATTACCTGTAAGAAATCTGATCTGTTATAAAACCCGATTTCAGGTGAGCGACCTAGGGCCAACGGCCCTCTTGTTGGTTAAATTTTGACATGTCATGTAAAAAGGGAGTTTGGGGAAATCTTTAAAACACCAAGTATGAAAGGTGTGTCAAACAAATATTGAATTTCAAAAATTAACATATTGACGCCCCACTAGATAAAGGCTTTGAAAAGCATTGTGGAAAATGAAGAAATTGCTGGTCACCAGCAATTCCTTCATTTTCCACAATGTTTGCTACCCACAAAGACCAAAAAATGTAAAATTTCATTCACTTCTCTTGAAGTTGTCAAGATTTGGTCCACACTAAAATTCTTTCGACTGGTATTTGGTTAAGTGACAAAGAACAAGTGGGGTTGGGGGGGGGGGGGTGCTTTGTTTTATTTAATTTCTAAATGTTGTCTTATTATGCATTTTCTTCACAGGTGCAAATATTGGTATGAGTACTCTCCCCACAAGAGCTACAGCGATTCCAAACTGATGATCATCGCTAGTAGTATTTATTTGAACAGTATTTTACAAGATGGTTGTCATAAAGTGTCAGTGAACAGTTTACATCCAGGAATTGTGGACTCAAAGTTGATAAGACATGTACATTGGCTAGTCAGACCTACTACTGCCTTGATTAGTAGATTATTTTATTTGGTAAGTTATTATCTTACTTCAGCTCTTTCCCTTGTGGCTAAAGTTTAGGATGATCCAAATTTAAAATTGCTGTAGAGAACATAACAATTAACGTCAAATGACTTCATTTAATAAACATGTTGTAACAAAGAAAATGATTAATGTAGAAGGGAAAGAAGAAATTGATGATCATCAGCAATTTCTTCTTTACTTTCAATATTTTCCCAAACTATTTCTACTGAGTAGGTCTTGTTTTGGCAAAAGATAAACAGTATTGTACCAGGTGGTTGTCATCAGATGGTTTTGATGTCGGTAGTTTGATTAAGAGCTTTTTATTATTTCTTTAAAACAAATTAACTTTTGGTAAACATCAAGGCAAAATAAGAAAATGCTGATAATCAGTATTTTCTTTTTTTACCGCAATATTTTGTATGCTACACCATACACAAATTCTTTCCTTATCAACATCCATTTTGTTGTCTGTGGCAGCCTTTGTAGCCGGGTGTAGTATAAGGGGCACTTATACTATCTCGCCGTACAAGCTAGCTTTTATAGCGACATGGTAGAGTGTTCGCTTAGGGTGTGAGAGGTCCCAGGATCGAATCCCGACAGGAGTCGATAGGATAATTATTTGCGGGTTTCATTTGGCGCCCACCATAAAAAAACCGACACGAGGTGTTGGTTTATGAGATTAGTGAGTTGATGATGTAAAAAAATTCGTGGAAGAATCTAAATTGTCGAGGGGGTGTATGTAGCCGGGTGTAGTATAAGGGGCACTTATACTATCTTGCTTTACAAGCTAGCTTTTATAGCGACGTGGTAGAGTGTTCGCTTAGGGTGTGAGAGGTCCCAGGATTGAATCCCCACAGGAGTCGATAGGATAATTATTTGCGGGTTACACCTTTAAATAGGAATACTTTGAATATTTGCCATTTGGGAAAGGATAAAGCCAGTTTTGTCACTTCTTATTTGTTTCTATATCACAGACAACAGAGCAGGGTGCAGATACTCCGCTGTATGTCGCCATGTCACCAGAACTAGAAGGTCAAGGTGGCGGTTACTATGATAACTGTGATGAAATACATCCAGCAACTATGGCAACAGATACAGACTTTCAGGAATGTTTGTTTACAAGAACCCTTGAATTGATTGAGGAAGCTGTCTCAAAGTTGAATTAGTGATATGTTATACAGATAAGAGCAAAGGAGTAAAGGGAGTAACGGAACTCTTAATTTTGGAATTCAAATATAAAGCATATGCTGTGGGTACTCATTGGAATCGTGTAGATGAGATTATTTTCTAACAAGTGCCACATCATATGGTTTTATGAAAGTTTAACTGAATATCGCAATTTGAAAAACCATAATTCCTCTTGTCTTTATTTTCTGGTCATTTGTATATCCCTTTCCCAAACAAGACCTGATTTTGACGTCTCTAATAGAAAAGGCTTGGGAAAACATTGAAACAAAAGGAGAAACTACTGATAACCAGCAGTTTCTCCCTTTGTCTCAATATTATCTGTTCTATATTGTACACAACTTCCTTTCGTTTTATAATCAAACTTGTTGTCTAAAGCAGCTTTTAAATAGGACCACCCAGAAATTGTGTTGTTTGGGAAAGGGATATCTCAATTAAAAAAAGGTGATGAAACTCATCAAAATTCTTATTATGTTTTCTAATGCGATTTTTAAAATCAAAGAGAAATTTCAAAAGGGTGATACATATGGATGCTTTATGATTTGAGACTGTTTGGTTATGGGTAAAATCATTCCCAGACAAGGCCGCATTTCAATGTCCTACTCACAGGTAGGTTTTAAGATATTTAGCAAAAAGAAAAAAATGCGGGCAACCAGGATTTTCTTCTAATTGCTCAATGTTTCTTATGCTACAATATATGCAAATTGCATTTTGATTTACACCAATTTTGTCATCTGTACATCTGTACAAGCTTTCAAATTGGACAACCCTAAAATTCTGTTGTTTTGGTAAAGGATCAAGTTGTATTTAGTTTTCTATGTAATTAGCTCACCTGAGCACAAAGTGCTCAAGGTGAGGTATTGTGATCGGTCGTTGTCCGTCGTCCGTCCATCCGGTCGTCCGTCTGTCCGGCCGTCTGTCCACAATTTCTTTAAAGATCTTCTCCTCCCAAACCAGTGGGCCAATCTTTTTGAAACTTGGCAGGAATGATCCTTGGGTGAAGGGCTTTCAAAGTTGTTAAAAGAATTTGATTCTATCAAAGGCTCTGGCTGCCGCGGCATGAGAAAAGGGGAAAATAGCCAAATCTTTTAAAAATCATCTCCTGCCTAACCAGTAGGCCAATATTCTTGAAACTTCACATGAATGATCCTTGGATGAAGGGCTTTCAAAGTTGTTAAAAGAATTTGATTCCATCAAAGACTCTGTCTGCCGCGGCATGAGAAAAGGGGAAAATAGCCAAATCTTCTAAAAATCATCTCCTGCCTAACCAGTTGGCCAATATTCTTGAAACTTCACATGAATGATCCTTAGGTGAAGGGCTTTCATAGTTGTTAAAAGAATTTGATTCCATCAAAGACTCTGGCTGCCGCGGCATGAGAAAAGGGGAAAGTATAAGCCAAATCTTCTAAAAATTAAATCTTTTTCTGCCTAACCAGTTGGCCAATATTCTTGAAAGTTCACATGAATGATCCTTTGGTGAATGGCTTTCAAATTTGTTAGAAGAATTTTGTTAATATTTAAACTATTGCCTATTAGTGCAGCAGTATCAGAAAAGGACAAAAGAGCAATTCTTTTAAAAAAGGCTGAATATTTGTTACATTCATTTGAAAAACACAATTGAGAAAGGGCTTTATTGAAACATTTATTTTGCTGCTATTCAGGTCTAAGTGTTTAATTTCAACAAGGCAACAATTTTCAGGTGAGCGACCTAGGGCCATCATGGCCCTCTTGTTTTGACATTCTGTTAACCCATTCCCATACAATGACTCTTTTTTGACCCCTTACAAGATTAAGTCTTTGGAAAACATTGTGGAAGATGAAGAAATTGCTTGTAACAAGCAATTTCTTCATTTCCCACAATTTTTCCTACTCAGAAAGACCAAAAATATGTAAAATTTCACTCACTTGAAATTGTCAACTGCAAAATGTTTGAAATTGGGCAGGTGTAAAATTTTGACGTCCAGTAATGGGTAAATGGGTACAGAAATCCTAAAGCCTATAGGGATATGTTGATCTCCGTTAACGTTATATTTGATTAGATATTTTAAAGGCACCAATTGTATAGTTTTTATTCTTATACTTTGTTTAGGTGGTTGTCCGTCTATCAATGCGGCCGACCGTCCTCATTTTTTACCCAGAGAGACCAAAACAATGTGAATTTTCATTCAATTAAAATTTGTTTTCTGTAACTTCTTTGAATAGGGACAAGACTGAAATTTTGTCGGCTAGTAAGGAGTTATCTTATTCTTTCAAACCAGAAGGTTGCTATTTTTGAAACTTGGCAGAAATTATCCCAGGGTTAAATGCTTCCAAACTGATTCAAAGCATTTTAACCAATTAAAGACTCTGGCTGTTGCCCGTGAATAAAAGTAGAACATTTATGAAACTTTAAAAATCTTCTCCTAAACCTTTAGATTTAATATACGAAATTTCTTGAAATATGATAGGAATGAGTTTTATCTTTGAAGAAGTTGTGCAAGGAGTCTTAGAGGGAAAAATCTTGCTTGGGAATGAGGTAAATGGGTGCTATAATGCAGCAATCTCCTTTGCACTTATCTCCCTTGAATTTAGATTGGGGGGTCTCTGCCAGCACAGCTTGAGTTACCAAGATTTCAGGTAATTGATTTTTTTTATTTTGATTTTTTTTTAAAAAATAAACATGCTTTAAGTGATGTTATAAGAATATGAGGTGTCAGATATGAATCCAAATAAAAGATATAATTGGATTTAAAAATGATTTCAGAAATATAAATAAATTTCTTTACGAAACACGTGACATTCACAATGGTCACGTGATTTATATGCCTGCAGTGGTAATGTAAGGCATTGTCGCTGTGTGGAGTTTGATAATGAAACAGACATAGGCTGCTAATACCGCTTGTGAAAGAGTTTTATTTCTTGACAACAAAAACAACAACAATGACATGAGAACAACATGATTATGATAAATGAAATGATAAGATGAAAGAAAATAAATAAAATGAACCGACATCCTGAGAAGGGGGCCCTTTTAGCATTTCAGACAGCACCTAATAGCAGTTTGATAAGGGTAAATGCTGATATTTAGCTAACAATATCATGGGTGAAAGTTTTCAGGCATATGCCTTAAGTTCAGGTTTTTGAGTATTCCAAAATGCCCCATTTTCTCGATTTTTACTATATAAATACAGACTTTTGCAGGTTTTAAGGTTTTTGAAAATTTTGTACTTTCACCCATGCAATATAGCTAACAATTCCTTCAGATCATGTAGAAATTATTAGAGAACAACATGGATCCAGATCAGACTGTGCATAGGCACAGGCCGATCTTGATCCATGTTTTTCTCAAATGCAGTATGGGTCCTTTGTTTAGATACCGGCTCTATTATGCTTGTCATTTGAGCTACGAAAAGTGTGCTTGTGACACTATGTCTAAATTGCAAAAAAAATGTTTACTCACAATAATAATGTACTTTTCCATATATATGTCCAAAGCTCTTTCCTTTAGGGATGTAAAAGTAGGGTCTTATTTGGAATAGGGATAACGTTGCTTATTATAAATCAACGAGTAGGTATCACATCGTGGGTAACATAAAGGAATGTTACTACACAACGTCGCTTTTCAACGAAAACCTCGTAACTGCAGCTTGTTTTAAGCTCCAGTTACGAGGCTTTCGTTGAAAAGCAGCGACACGCCTTAGTTTCGGCGTCTTACTAATGAAAGTTTATCGCTGCTTTTCAAGGAAAACCTCGTAACTGCAGATTAAAACAATCTGCAGTTACTAGGTTTTCGTTGATATGAAAAGCGACGCCATTCTCTTAACCACTAATAACTTCGGGAGCTGTGGAAACGCACCACGCGTCCATATCGGTCTCTACATAGACATTAAGTTATAGACTCCTATTTGTCCGAAATTGTGCAATTTTTAGCTCCACTGGCCTTTCAGGCCAGCGGGCTATTGTCCTGGCGGTGTGTCCCTCGTGCGTGCGTCCGTGCGTCCGTAAACTTTTTCTTTAAAAATCTTCTTCTCAAAAACTACTGGATGGATTTCAACCAAACTTCACAGGAATGATCCTTGGGTGACCCTCTCTCAGATTCCTTCAAAGAATATGGATTGAACCAGAATAACCTGAGTTATCTGCCCTTGAATATCAAAAATAGCATGTTTTGACTTTACTTTTCTTCTAAAATCTACAAATATGGAACAATCAAGACAAAACTTTGACAGAATGATGCTGACTACAAGATCTTGCCTTGGTAAAATTTTCAGCTTGATCTGAATTTTACATCATGAGTTATGTGCCCTTGAAATTGACAGAATTGCCATTTCGGCTGTATTTTGACTTAGTATTTTCACTCTAGCAACTACAAATATTGACTAAACAAGACAAAACTTTGACAGAATGATGCTGACTATAAAATCGTGTCTTGGTAAAATTTTCAGCTTGAACTGAATTTTATAGCATGAGTTAAGTGCCCTTGAAATTGCCAAAAATTGCTATTTTTGGCTCTATTTTGCTGGTTTTGACTTTATTTTTACTCTAAAATCTACAAATATTGACCAATCAAGACAAAACTTGGACAGAATATATATAAGCATTATATGCTGCCTGGGTGTAATTTTCAGCTTGATCGGAATCTTACATCATGAGTTATGTGCCCTTGAATTTGACAAATTTGCCATTTTCGACTTTGTTTTCACTCTAACAACCACAAATGTTAACCAATCAAGATGATACTTTGAAAGAATCTTGTTGACAACAAGATCTTGATTATGTGTAATTTTCAACATGATAACACTGTTACAATCTGAGTTATTTGCCCTTGAAATTGACAAAATTTCAGTTTTCGACACTTTTTCTACTCTTGAAGCCACGAATATTGACTAATGTAGACAAAATTTGAACAGAATCATAGTGACCATAAGATCTTGCATGTATTTAATTTTCGATTTGATTTTGAATATACATACTGAATTATGTGTCCTTGAATTTGGCAAAATCACAGTTTTCAATTTTATTATCGCTCTAAAATATTAGTCAATCATTTACTTTCTAGTCAAAACTTGGATTTAATATTAAAAGAAATTCAGGCCTGTGGAGCGACTCAAGACCTTCAGTTAAACCTCATATTTGTCCGTTTCCGTGTAGAATTCCCGCGTATCAGCTAGGTGTTTCGTCAGAGACGGATTTTTCCACTCCCTGGCTTTTTAAATCCCTACAAGATTATTTTGAAAACATTATAACCAGCAATTTCTTCAGTTCCTATAATGGTTTGTAACCCCCCCCCCCCCCCAAAAAAAAAAAAGACCAAAATATGACGTAAAATTCTGCAAGAATTTTTTGGACCAGCCTAAAATTTTGCTGTTTGGTAGTGGGTTAACAGATTTGTCCACATTTTCCGTCTGAAATTCCCGCGCATCAGCTAGGTGTTTCGTCCGAGACGGATTTTTCCACTCCCTGACTTTCCGTGTCGGCTGGCTGAAGCGCTCGTTTGCTGCCCGCTGCGTTATTTTGTAGACTGTAAATCTTCATTTGTTTTAGACTGAAATGGACATACATAATGAAATTAATGTAATATATCGATAACTTTGTATGGTAAGGTTGTATGTCGTCGCCTTTCAACGAAAACCTCGTAACTGCAGCTTCTTTCAAGCTGCAGTTACGAGGTTTTCGTTGAAAAGTATGGATGTATTTTTCAATGCATCGATATAATGTTCTGTTAAGTAACTACGAGTCTCCCGAAGAAACTCGATTTCCGTCCGATTTCGAAATTTTCGAAATCTGGATTGATCGGCCTCAGTGGGACCGGGGTGATCCGGGACTTCATGTTCCGGGGACTAACGGCGCAGCCCTAGCGTCGTTGGACTCGGTGTCGGTCGCGTAGACAAAAAAACTTTAACTTCTGTGACAATCTGTCTTACAGACGAGCTACATCTGCGTTGAATATTTGTCTATAAAACAATACATCGAATGATATTTGAGAAATAATCTGGGTTCTACCGTTGTTTATCGTTATTTAACCACGGTTCTGAGTTAAGCGGCACAATAAATAATAGGCGAGGGCGACAGCCCGAGTGGATTATTCATAGAGAAGCCTAACTCAGAACCGCGGTTAAATTACGATAGCCTACGGTAGAACTCGGATTAGTTCGATTCTAATATACTGAGATGAAAAAGTTTAGTCAGTATAAAGTTTTTGGTCAATAATTTGGTCTAAAACGTTTTACAATGCCAAAATTTTTACTCATAACAATCTTCAATCAATTTAGAGCAAGGCGGTGAAATTCAATTGGCATCCATGTTTTGCTTAACCTTCTTTTCGACAATTCATTCCAAAAGGGGCCAAATTGAAAAGTCACAGCTTCAGGAGTGACTTTTTGTAGAGTCTAAATTCCTGGTAATTGACATGAAAAATCGACCTTTGTATCATTTTTTGGTAGAATAGAAGTCTCTTTGTTGACTGTGAGCGAGAAAACTTCTTTTTAATTGAATTTACAGTAGATTATGGTGACTTACGCACTCAACCTGTTGCTCCTAGCATTTCACTGTGTTTTCAAGAAATCGTCCTATCAGGACCAGTAGCTGGTTTACCACTGATACAAAGTTATTTATTGTAGACAGACAATTAGAAAAAATACACGACATTCAATATTTTGTCAAACAATGTCTGAGATCTGGCTGAGCCAATGCTCGAAAAGCCAACTCTCGGATAAATGGCCAGGCAAGTAAAAGACAGACTTTTTTAACAAAATGTCGTTATTGAACAAATTGGTTACATTGTAATCAATTTTCAATGTTTTTATCAGATTGGACGTGACGTAATTTTATGACGTCACAATTAACGTTTATTCCAGATACGCTGTTTTCGGAGGTACCAATGACCAAAATCTCACGCATGTGCCGATTTTTGACAACAACTACTCCAATGATTAAAATTGGAAGTGCTTGCCAAGTTCAAACTGTAGGAAACCGCCAGAGTTTGTAGGTTACGTAGATGGTTTCTAACATTGTCATTTTTGGCCAAATTGATAAAGCCGGGGTGCTAAAATCATGTAAGCTGGTACAAATTTTATTGTGGATTTTTTGTATCTGGGCTATTGTCTTTGGTCTACATACATTTACACAGGAAAAAGACATGGCCTTAACTGCAGCAAGTACACCTGTCACAGTTTGAAATTCTTTTAGCACAAACCTAAAAACTAAAATTTAGCAACATTATTTGAAGATGTTTGTTAAGTGTTGATTGAACAAATATTGTGTGAAATTTGACACTGATATGTTGTATTTTGGCCGAATAATTGACCATCAAAAATACTGACTAAACTTTTTTCTTTTGAGTATAGAAAAGGAAACATTTATAAACATTGACACGAATGCGTACCGGTATTTTAAAATCCGTTTAACGTTACAAGCCATTCCATACTCAATTTGGTTGTATCATTCATAACATTCAGTAAACAATTTACGTACCATAATACTTTGACAACGTGTTAAAATGTGGCCTTTTAATTTTACTTTAGGAAGAATTTCGTTGAAAAGCGATGATATGCAATACCATACCTTGGTTTACAGCGCAACAGGGATTTGAGTTCCTTTAAGAACCTGTCGTTGACCGCCGTGTACAGATAAAAGTTGACACTGTAGTTTGAGAATTGTAGTAGGTAAGTGATGGACCAAGCGAGATCCATACGAGCAATAGCCAGCTCATCATCGTCTTCCTCGTATTGTGGCAAGAGATACGAATCGAGGATGAAGTAGACTGAGATCGGCGCTGTGGCGACTAGAAAGAACGTGGTGCACACCAGTAGCATCTTGGTCATTTTGATGCTGACACGATTGGCTTGTTTCAGCGACCGCCGATGAACCATGGTGCTTCTCTCGTTCTTGAGTTTCCGTAAGATTTTAGCTATGAAGATATTGCACGTTAGCATGATTATGAACGGTATAGCACTGAGAAATGTGAAATCTATATAAACAAACACTTGTTCATCGAACCAGAAAATCTCCTCGGTGAGTGAGCCACAATCGCCCTCGGTATAGTCGTTGATGCCATTCGTAATGAGCAGGTGCCCGTTTACACAAATGAGCACGGCTAGGATCACGACGAGGTACATCGAGGCTTTCTTGTTGTCGAACAGTCGACGATATTTAAATGGAAAGTAAGTTTTGATGAATCTCTCGACAGTGACACCGACCAGGATCCATGACGAGTATTGCATCGAGGTATAGATGAAGAATAGATAGAGTTTACAGTTAACATTAGACGCGCTCCTGATGCTGTAGTCGAACGTGAAGCTGAGCCAGTAGGTCGGTAAACCCGTACATAACACTACGGAGTCAGTGATGGCCAGAAATGCGATGAAGACTAGAGTTGGTTGATTCTTTATACCCATCCGTCGGACAACCAGCAGGGTCAATATGTTACCGGTCAGTCCGACTGACCATATGATCGGTGGGAATATTTTCCATAACAGATCTGAGGCGACTACTTCGCTTAGCTCGACATCGTCGGCTATGTTGTCGGATGTAGTATTGAGATTCCCTGTGGTATTTTGACCGCGCTCATAGTTGTTTGACCTGTTGAAGATTCTATCGTTGGTTCTGAAGTTGTCCATGATGCAGTACTGTTTATGCTTGATGTATCAACCATAATTAAGTAGAATGTCTAGCATAATTGCATGGTTATATAACGTGTGATATAAATGCCATTATCAACTCTGAAAACAGAAAAAAATATTATGAGCAAGTTCATAACGAAGCTGTTAGAGAACAACATGGATCTTATATGCGTGTGGGCGGACTGATCTAGATCCGTGTTGGTCTTTAACATTTTATCTTAGTAACTATTTTTGTAACTTATCGTAGATATTGTTGTTGGTTCTAACGTTGACCAGGTTGTACGAGGTTGATAATTCTCTCATTTGTTTCGACTATCGTAAATCTCTGACGACAGCAGATGTCTGGTTAAAGGGTGACGTTTTGAGTATTAGACTATATAGCATTCCTTCTTTTCCCTTAACGATTTTCATGCTGTGACATATACCTGCATATTTATTTCATCCTCTGTATCATATTACAATTTGGGCTGCTATACAATTGTTTCGTTTAGGAACGAGTAATATTATCAATCATTAATTTTATCACTATCAAAGTGTGGCCCAAGTTATGTCACATGGTCATGAAGTCAAATTTGTTGGTAGGTTATCAAAATGCTAATTATACAAGTTTACATGTTTTAATGATTAAATTTATGTTAAACCTATTTTATTTTACATCAATTCGGACGAAAACTAGAATTTTCTTTAATTCCTTTTCGATTCTGCTTCCTGGAAAACACACCAGTACTCAGTACAGTTTTCTTATCCGTCTCGCTAAGAAACTAATTCGTTAATTGGATGTGAACTCCTCGTTACTCCAGCTTTTTCAATCTGTAATGACGATGTTTTGACTTCCCAGCGATGCTTTATTTTACATCTGATCAGAAACAACTTTCCAAAATATCGAGGAAAGGGAAGAAAATGAAGGTCAATGTACTCCATATTTCATCTTTTTTTATAAAATAAATGACATTTCCAAACCTTTTGCATCATTTATTTCTATTAATGTTTTAGACATCTATAACCCGTTTCCAAACGGCAAAATCTTAGCGTCATCCAAGAAAAATGTGATTTGTATAGAATGAAACCATTACAAGAAAATGTGGGGCAAATTGAGAAAATTATGTTGTCAGCTCTATTCTCATATTGCCTCAATATATTCTGTGTAATATTGTTCACAAATCCTATTTTTATAATATATGTAAACACCTTTTTTGACATCTTTAGCAGTTTAGAAATAGAAACAATCCATTTTTGCCGTTCGGGAAAGGGTTAAAACAAAACCAGAGTGATTTACTTATAAAACACCGAGAGTAAACAAAATGCAATGCGCACTTTGTTTGATCATGCAGTCATAAATCTCGAAATCCCTTTCATGTTATATTATTACATGATGGAAAGAAAGAAATAACTTGTTTACACTTTTCAACAATTTTCCCTATTTAGCTGTAGAGAAGAATACTACGAGGGCTGATCAAAAAGTTCATATAATTTCATCATAACTTTTTTACCTTTCATCCAATTGCATTTATTTTTTCACATATGTAATTTTAATATATCAATGACTTTCTGACGAAATATTATAAGTGTCAATTTATACCAACTATATTTGTTCGCCTCTTAAAAGGATCAAGGAAAGCTACCCCGGAGCACTCCGTAAAAGCATAATTGTAAAGCTCTGCAAAACAATTATTTTTCAAAACGTGCACAAGCAAAACTTCCGATATTTTATATACTAGAAGAAAGACATCATATTAGATACTTAGTAAAATTTCAAGACTCAATGTTGTAAAACAATGATGTAACGAGGGATATGGTGTGACGCGCCGACGTGAAAAAAGGAGTAAAAACGGCAGTCCAAGAAGTACAGAAGATTGGTTGTTCAAATCAGTTTTGTTATATTCGGCTCATACACAAACCCAAATGCAGTTAATGTAAGAAATATTGCAATGCTGAAATCATAAACAAATCATAGTCTGTAAAAATAACATCTTTTGTTCATACAAATGAGATAGAAAATCGAAAAGACAACCCAATGAGTGAACGTGCAAGAATTATGTAAAAATAAATGTTGACGTCCGCCAACGACGTCGTATAGAAATCCGGTTGCTACATGTATATGAGAAAATGCGTTATAAATTAATTCGGCCTTTTATATGAAAAATCTAGTTCTATGAGGAGCTTCATAGGTGGTTTTAATGTACTTGTTCTTTACCTAGGTTAGGGTGGATGAGGAACACCAGTGGTCAAATATTAGAAACTGATCTTTAATTCGGATTCTCGCGAATGCAATAATTATTCTTCGCTATTCATTTATATTTCTAATTATTCATATCATAATTATATAAATTTCTTTTTGTATATATTATTTCTGTTGTTAGTTTAATAATGTTACGAATGGAAAATGGTATGGCTTAATAAAGTTTTTACACAATAACGCGCCTTTCGGATAAAGCGACTTAGAGAGAATGGCATCTAAACGTCTCTTTTTCACTGATTAGATCTGGTACAAGGACAATAATATCTACGGATTGATCCCTTAAAAGCGAATTTTTGTAACAGTCCAAATGTTTTCGAAAAAAAAAACAAAACAATTGCAAAAACTAAATAAACAGCAACATTGTGCTATAAAGAGTTATGTCATGTAGCGTCAAACGACGTTGTTGAAATGACGTTAACGTCACGGAGTGCTCCGGGTATCCGATTCCTCCTATTTTGAAAGAGTCATAGCAACATCATTTGTCAATCAATCTTATTGAAACTTTCAACATATATTTGAAATAAATAAATCTGAAACATATCAAAAAATGAAATTCTTCGCTGTATTAATTAAAATTTAATGAACAAATTATACGAACTTTTTGATCAGCCCTCGTAGTTATAATGATAATTTGAATCTTGATGCGACTATGTAAAATGGGCCCTTGAGGTCACGATCGATAAAGATCGGCATATAACTGTAATTTGATCAGAATCCATACTATTCTTTAACAGAAGAAAAACATCTAATCTAGATCTATTTTTGTCTAAGATGACACAGTGGTTTCTTTTTTCTGACCATGTTGTTTAACCATATAAAAACCAAATTTTTGTTGGTCGTCAATAGCTTTTAAATCAGCTGAGTTTTAAAAGATTTTATACATCCAGCTAATTCCTGGCGTTTTTCCCCATTTTCTCTGATTGAAATCGAATTAAACTTGGTCAGATCTATAAACAACATCATTGATGATTTTCAGAAATTGTTGTATTATGTGACTCACCGCCGTGTTAAATAGCGAACCCGGAAGGTTGATTGGTAGAATACTACATTAATGATTTCTTTGAACACTGATTACTTTGAAACATTAGGTCATGGGGATGGTGGCTAATCAGATTAGATAATGCAGATATTTTGAGCATGTATTAACTAACAATTTAATGTATGAAATGAATGTCCATTCAATATCATTTACATTGTAACCATTTCCCAAACAACGCATGTTCATTCAATGTCGTTTAACCATTTGACAAACAACGCCTAGTTTTGACGTCTCCAATAGAAAAGGCATAGGAAAGTATTGAAGGAAAATAAGAAAAAACAGCCTTTCAATTATTTCCTTGCTATACAATTCTAATATTCGGCTTAAGGTTTCATTATTTTTGTCCGTCTGGATCATTGTCAATTTGGACTGGTCTAGACAATTTCGAGGGGTGTAATTTTCATTGCTCTCAATTTTTGATTTTTTTCTTTTGTTGGTGGCTTTTTTTTGCCTACTTTTCCTACAATTTAGAAACATTTTCACAAAAAAATATTTAGAATATTCCCAGGAAATCTGAGCACGTTCAATTATTTCCATTGTTACGGAAACTGGCGATATTGCATCTAATGGTTGTTTTAAGGTAGAATACGCCTAATGGCAACTTTAGAAATTGGGGTGACAAACACTTCTGTCTGATAGTACATTATATTAGACATCTATATGTGCGATATGACAGAAATTCGTCCAGAGGTTTACTTGAAATTTGATTTTCCCTTATCCCACCCCCAACTTACAAAATTCCAATATGGCGGCCACCATTCAAAGCAAAAAAGTATCTGAATTTTGGACATAAACACATTAAATGTGTCTAGATTTTGGTTTTTATTATCAAAAACATGTTTACCCATCGCCTGATGTGAAATGATATGACCCCTGTGCGCATATGAGAGATATTTTGTTAAATTACTGCATACTCATTTAAAAATAAAGCCTCTTTATTTCCTAGTTTGAAATTTATGCCTCTGAAACAAATGTTGACAGTGCCAGAAATAAGTCCACGCACTCTAAATCCGATATCAAAATTATTCTTATATGTATAGGAACACGATGAAATCCACATATGTACATTTTATCCGTCAAAATTTGAAAAAATATAAAGGTAATTCTTAGTGCCCTCATACTTTCGAATGCACTATTTCTTTCCCAAAAGAAGTCAATGCCCCAAATGAAGGGAACCGTAGCCCATATCTAATTATATGCTTAAATAACTAAAACCCAAACGTTGTATAAGACTTTCAGAAGTTGGCAAATGATAACATATCAGTTGTGATTTCGTATGACTTTCACCATTTTAACCCTTTACCTAGTAACCAATTGAACATCGCTATTTGTTTGAGTTTGAGTTTATTGGGGTTTTACGCCGTTTTCAACTACCAGGGTCATATCGCGGCGGCTGGAGCACCTAACCGTGGGTTCCTGGTATTTCTCGCACCAGTACAACCACAATATCCAAACCGAGCCCCCAGCTGCTCTCTCACATAGATGATTCACACCTATTGGTGAGAGACAAATGACTTTTGTCAACATCGCTATTTGTAAAAAGTAATGCAAATTCTAAAGACAAAATTGTACTTAATCTTTTTTATAGTCTATTACAGCTTCCTTATACCACTTCTTCTGGATTGCGTATTGAATCTGAGGACTTAAATGGAAAAAGGATCTAAAAAAAGGATCAAATCACGGATCAAACCACATTACAATTAACTGACAACGAGTTTGCACATTTAAATAAGGATCGCCGGCAAAGAAGTGATGAAAATCGAGTGCGAATGTCTGAACAATGATGATCTCATCCACGAGTCGTTCTCAAACGATAGGCGTTTGATCACTACATCATTGATTTCATTAGAATACATGTATGTGTCTTCCACTACAGGGTTTTCGACATATTGAGCCAACCAGTATCAAGGGAAGAAACGAGAATTATACAATCAACAATATGTTTTCTAAATAGGAAGCTTCATTAAGTATCAGTTTCTAATCACATACAAACTGGTGATATCAATTAAAATCATATAAAATTACACGAAAAATGTCTCTGAAAAATTGATGTCAAACGGAGAATCATACCAAAAAAAAGATATTCGGGGTGTATTCGGGGAGATTTTATTAACAAAGGGAAGTAATATTTAGCAATATCGTTGCTAAAAATAGAATATCGTTGCTAAAAATAGATACGGAAACTGTCGACATGTGTCGAAAATGTACGACAATAGTAAATATGCATTAGAATTATTCTACCTTAAAAATGCTCGGACTTACGAACGCCGTGGAATATGTCGAAATATAATGATTATACAGGAAGTGCATTACCCGGGTCTTACTTTAAATTATAGTCATAAACATGTACTTACTATAGCATTCTCTGACTTCATTTTCATTTAATTCGTACAGTTTATATCCATAAGACACCCAACAAACGGAAAATGCAGACGGAAATTTGTTGTCTTGAGATAGAATCTTATGCTTCGCATGGTCAGAACTGCGGGGTTCGTTCGAACTTAGACGTCAAAAACAGGGTTTGCTTGGAAACTGGTAACGTGTAAATAATTTTAGTTTCGAACAATTATAAGTCTCGATAAATGACCTGGCAGAGCAGCTCTAGCTATTCGCTAGAGATGCTCTGTCAGGTCATTTATCGTGAGGTATACTGTACATAATCAGTCCATTGTAGTTTTGTTTGAAAATGAAATTCGTTGTTAAATATGCTGAAACGTTGAAAACGACAAAAGCTTACAAATGCCACTGCGATACATCATGATGTGCATAACGTAAATTACCTTCGAAAACGCTGTAATTGCAGCTTATTTAAGCTTTAGTTACGACATTTCGAATACAACCAACCATTGACTTAGGTAGGACAACATATATGCGTGTCTTGATCAACCAAAATGGAAAACAAGGAATCAGAGATAAGGAGTTTTAAAAAATAGGGAACGATTTTATCCTGTTAAGTGTGACGTTATTTCGGACAAACAATAGTATTTCGTGGGTGTTTTCATAAAATCTCGTAATAGTCAGGACAAAATTCTGAAAAAGTCGCTTAGTTTTGAAGGTATAGGCATTTTGTGAAGAAAAGGGTTTGAGATCATTTCTAGGGGTATTTGGGTATGCTGAATCCGAAAAACAATGTTGCCAAGCTGAAAAATGACTCCTTCATCATCTAATTTGCATATCTTCAAAATGGCCGCCAAAATTTTAAATATGCAATAATAATGTTATTGTTTATCATTTTTTCGACATCTTTTGTTCTAAATATCGCATATTTCATGTTAACAGACCAAACCTAAATGATTTAACACGTAAATGAGAAAAAAAATATATTCATTTTTGACAATTACCGTATAAATGGCAATAAAACACATTTAAACAATAACATTAATCTACATGTTATTTTCATGTGTGAAATGTAGCGAAATTATTCGAAGTACTATTTTAAAAATGTTTTGCATTAAAGGTACAGAACACAACTTTGAGCGCAGGTCCTTTTACCACATATTAATGTTTTAAGCAAACATCAAACACGTCAATTTTAAAACCATGTACATAATTTTTCACATAATTCTGCAAAAATAATGATAAATCTTATCCATTATATTGAAATCAAGATTTGATTAAAATTGTTGCCAAGATATCTACAATTAATTCTTAAGAACATAAATCAGTGTCCAAACATTTTGGAAAACGGTTTACCGTATTTATTGTAATAAAAGACAGTATAGTGTGGAAAATTTCATTTTGTGGCAAATTCCACTTTTTGCACTTTCATATAGATCTACACTCATGATTCCAAATTGCTTATAGCGGACGATAATCGACCTGGCAGAGCAGCCCATTCTAATCGAATGTAATGCTCTGCCAGGTGAATTCTCGTCCGCTATACGAGATAGTTACTAAAATTGCTTTAATTTATATTTTTGATATCTTTAGAAATTAAATCATACATATATTACTCATGTAATCAACTTAGGCATTGGACAATATAAAAAAGTACAAATATCCTAGGTTTTCATATTTTGTTAGATTACAAAAAATAATTGAGTGTGGCAAACCTAATTCACTATTGCATGTTGAGCTTGATTTTTTGAGTGGGAAAACTAGTTGTTTACTTTAACAATATTTCAAAGAGACAACTTAATGATCTAACTACGATACAGAGAAGACTAGAAATTGGATATAGTGACTAATATACCATAAAATACAGATTTTCTAATCAACAAATGCACAACAAATAAACTTTAATGATTGAATGGGGTTAACTTTTCAGTTACATAACAGTGCCTAATGCACATTTCCATTATGTTCCTGACATTTTTTGCACAAGTAAAGTACAACATCCAATCAAAGTCAATAGCTGCTTATCACACATACATGTAGATAATATGTGGGCGATTCACCCTTTGGTTAATATAGATTTTTTTGGTAATATGTCAAATATGATGTTGACACCCATGGGTTCAAACCCACAAGCCCTGTATAGATAGTCTCTGCTGTTATTTATTGAAGTATCGCAGCTATATCCGAAACTGTTAGAACTACAACCTCTATTTAATAGTAATATGTAAACTATTGACAGTTTCACCGAGAGCCCCTATCATTGGTTGTGCACTGTCCGAAGGAATGACATGTAACATTAATATTAAAGATATCCATCTTTTTAGCTGTGTTCATGATAAGGGCCATATCATTTGCCATGCATTATCATGAATATGAAATATGAATTTCTTGTATACCACCATGCATTCAAAGTTGATACAAGTTTCAAATGAAGGGTCAAATATGGATGCAACACCAGAGATATAGGAATGGCATAGACATAGGCATTTGCGGCTTCAATGCTTAACATTTCTTCACACAGGGTAACCTTAACTGAAGGGCAAGTAAGAAGGAAATGGTTATGAATAGAGAAGTGGTTTTCCGCTTGATGCTGCACAGAGACATGGATAGCTTCACAATCATAGACATGAAGGAATCAAATGCTGACATGTCCAGTTTGCTTTGTAAATAATCTGCTTGAAGAATACAGTCTGAAGCTTATGTTCAAGTATTAACTCATGTTCTTCTTCAGATTTTTATGTCAATTTTATAGGTTCTCATGTATGAATAGGTACACTAAGTACACTCAATATCCAGCTCCATTTGTTAAGAAAGTTTACTGTCTTTGTATGTATACTTATTAAAAATCGAATAACGGAAAAATCAGATAGATCTATGTTACACGAAAAGAAATATTGAAATGACCTTGTGAGAAACGAGAGTCAGAATAAACAAAGATGATGCTAACATACTGAATATTCTTTTCAATGTCTTTGATATTGCTTCACTTAGTTGCTGACCAAGGATTTGCAAAATGTCATTTAAATGTGGTCATTTTTTTAGGATGAGCTTTTAGTATTCTTAAAAATACAATAATCAAATAACACTTATCTGCATGTATCAGAAATGTTGTGTTTGTTGACACCACCTACGTTATTTCTGATGAAGACAGCTGACTTACATCTTCTATTAAAACGTTTCATTTTAATACTTCTTGAGATCAGTGTAGTTGTCATTTTTTTCATGCATGTTTCTAGACAACTGTTCGACGTTCTAACAGGGGCCTATGCTAGTATGTCAAACATAAAAACAGGTAAAATATACTCGGCAAAAGAGCTAACGCATCACTTTTTAAAATTGCATAACTTCTATATTGTCAAAGATTTAGATTTATAATTCGGCATATCTTTATCCCACAAGTTTCTGCACTCATCCAAAAACCTTTTTCCAAATTTTCTCATATGTGACCGTGTCATGCGAAAAGGGGACCAAAACAGTTTTTCGGCTTGTGTAACTTGTAATCTTTTTCAATCATTTTTGTTTGAATTGATTCTGAAAGCTGGTTTATTGTGATATTGAAGTCTGAAAAAATCAATTCCTTATCTAACGTAACAAGAGCTGTTCGCGGACAGCGTAGCTCGCATAGACGCATCTTTTTTATAAGAAATTGTCAATTTTTCAAGGTCAAGGTCACAAGGTCAAATTTTATGGTCTCGTGTAAAAGGTCTTTGTGGGACCTGTCTATGTGTGAAATATCAAGACTGAATCTCTTACAGTTCATAAGATATAGACCGATACGTTTTTGTCTACGTAACCGACGTCGCCGTCGACGCCAACAATGGCACCAACGACACTAGTGATGTAACATTACCTCTGCGTTTTAAATTATGCACCCACAAACGCGTTAAAGCCGTCGATTTGTTTAAGGAAGGCAACTTTTCTAAACATAGACTCTTTCAGCTAAAACAAAAGGCTTGAACGCTATGCGTGAATTTCCCATTTTAATCAAATTTCAGACTTTATGAATTTTAGAATTACGGGTGTCCTTATTAAAAGTGCAATATTTCAAAACAGACTGTGGCATTTACAATGAAATTTCATAGGCTTCTTATCAAATGGTGGTAGTCGGCATGTGCAAATTTTGAAAGTATTCTGTTGATTCGTTAAAAATATATTAACAAAGATCTGAGTGATGCGTTAGCAGTTTTGCCGAGTATATATTTTCAAAAAATATCGTATGGATTGTTCAACCTGTATAGGTAGATACTTACTGTATAATGAAAATTCGCATCAAATTCATTTAGTTCTAAAAATGTTTGTATCTAACTTTACTTACAACATTGTTAGTTTCTGATAACCTTTACAGGAAACTGATCCTCGATGGAAATCTTAGTACCAACGTTATATAATCCTTTTTTTGGCACAGAAAAAATGATGTGCATACCTCTTATGAAACTCTAAATGTTCCCATGTTGTTCTGATGCCTGAAATATTTAGCATGGCCCCTTTAAGAAGAAAGGGAAATGTCTAATCACCAGCAACAAAATTAATTTTGTACAGGATCGTTATACGCTAGCACTTACAGTAAGGATATACGAAGCCAACAATTTCCTATTTGAAAATTGGACACATTCAGTTTCATAAACATGCAACTCAATTCAAAAACCGTATATAGGGTTTGTTATAAACCGTATATAGGGTTTGTTATCAGCTTTATTAGAATAAGTATGGTATTTAGCTCTTATGACATTTTATGTTGAAAAGTTAATTCTGGTATCAATGACTTCAGATGAACTTTTTCCATAATGCAAATGTGATTATGGAGCTCTTTCCGATCAAGACATAAGTACCCAAGATGTGTTAAATTTTTTTTAGCTTTGCATTATTTTGAAAATGACACAAATTATCTTCTAAAGTAAGCTAAAATCAATTTTTCCATTTTTTTTGTTAATCAAAATGTAAATGTAAACATCTTCTGTTGGTACTGTTGACAAAAGTTGTGTGTTTTAACAGCGCATTCTAAATAAATCAACATAAAAGTGGTATCATGTATATTTAAAAGGGTTTATTGGGCGTGATAAGGTAAAATATGATCAAAAATAGTGCCAAAGTTGTTCTATTTGCTTTTAAAATTATTTACTCATTAGTTCTAAACAATTTATAGCATCAAATCTGAAAACTTTGGTTAATATTATGCCAAAAACTTTGATATTATATAGCAGATTTGATTTCTTGGCGGCCATTTTGAAAATATGCAAATTAGATGGTGTAAGAGCCATTTCTGTTCCTCATTTACCTGGCGTACCATTAAGTTTTAGTCTGTTAACATGAAATGTGTGATATTTAGTACATAACATGTCGGAAGAATGATAACAAACAACATTATTATTGCATATTTGAGGTTTTGGCGGCCATTTTGAAAATATGCAAATTAGATGATGAAGAAGCCATTTTTCAGCTTGGCAACATTGTTTTTCGGATTCAGCATACCAAATTACCCCTAGAACTGATCTCAAACCCTTTTCTTCACAAAATGCCTTTGGGTGATAACTTTTCTGAATTCGTGCCCTGACTATAACAACGGCTTGATATAAGCCGTAGTTACGATATTTTATAACAACACCGACGGTTCATCAAAACATAACAGTAAAACATGTATATTTTCAGCACAAAATTCATTGTCATTCCTTATTTACACTCAATGAATATTCTACAAGAAACCAAGAAGAATAAGATTGTATTTAATCAATCATTTTACAGACAGAAAAAATGCATCTGTTCTCTAAATTGCTGTGATGAGATACTACGATTGTACAATCTGTAGATTATTCCGTACTTTTTCTTACAAAAAAGATACAGTGTATATATAAATATTGTTTTGTAAAACATATTTTGTCATCATGTCGTTTGGGACAGGTTCAATATTTTGGGTTTCTTTCTGAAGCCTTTCTATTACAAACCTTGTAAAACGGATAGAATCACAATTCTTTGCTGACATAACATTACTCTGTCGAAATAAGCTTCAAATCTTTCCAAAACGATAAAAACTGTTTAATTTTAAAAGTAACAGTTAAAAATGGAAGCTTTTAAAAAAGGGGGATTCGTGTACAATTTGGCTTTTGAAATATTGAGACAAAAGGAGAAAATGTTAGTTATTAGCATTTTCATCTTTTGCTTCAATGATTTTCCACGCATTTTCTCAAAGGGACGTCAAGAGATAAGCTCGATATTTATTTTTCTAGCGACAGCTAATGACTGTTTCCCTTAACAGTTTTCAAGAAATATTCTTTGTGTAATTTGATTAACTTTACTTTTAGCTTTAGCTACAATTTTATTGTTTAGCGCCATGCATGTGTGTATAATTAAAAAGCTGGAGAGAAAAAAAGGAGAAGCCAATTTTGGACCAATTATTAGAATTGGAATTAGAATTTAAAGCGCCGAAAGAATGATCATATCGATGGGTGATAATCCAAAATTAATCATAAATTGTAATTTTATATTGACTTATGTCGGCACCAACGATCTTCTTAATATCAGTTTTGATAATTGTTGCTAAACTGAATTAAAACAATCCTGACAGATACACAGACAGACGGATACATGAACAAACGGAATATTTAACCGACAAGGCTATGTTAGTTTAATGAAAAACACGATCCAAACCTTGTTACGTGCTTTTCTATCCGAAATAATAACGATCCATTACCACACAAGCGTATATATTAGTCATGATTAACCAGAAATCGTTCTTCCTGTTATGGCCACTTTAATATAGTAGCGTTCTGATAACCGATTGAGTGGTGTACAGATAATATGATGTCATGCAAATATGGGTCTTTTTGCAAATGGGAACGATTTTATCCAGTTAGCCGTGACGTAATTTCGGACAAATAATAGTATTTTCGTAGGTGTTGTTATAAAAATCTCGTCACTACGGCTTGATTCAAGTCGTAGTGGTGAGATTTATAACAGCATCGACGATTTATCAGGAAAAACGATAGGAGCTGTCTTTTTTAACACAATATGTGTCTCTGTTGTGAAAAGGATCGGACAAGATAAGCATAACATATAATGATGACTGAGTATATCAACATCATGTAATAATGAACAGTTTTAATTTTGCTGTGATTGAATCCGCTCAGTCTGATTAGGATCATTATGAACAATAACTAAAATTTTGAAAGGCATCCTTCTGGCACGTGAGACCAACATGGATCCAGATCAGCCCGCACATACGCTACAAATAATCTGGACATTGAGAAAACAAAGTAGGCTATGTGTTTCGATTGGGTTGAATGGAGTTTTACGTCCCACTCAACTACTAAGGTCATATGGAGACGGGACCTCGGTTTAAAGTCTCATCCGAAAGACTGGAGAAGCGGGGGATCGAACCAGCGATCCCTGTGTTTCGAGTCCCGCTCACACTTTATAAGGTCACTAGAAAGTTATACACCATTGGACATAGCCATGACCTAGAGCCGGTAATAATCAAGAAAGCACACAGATGCCGGCATATTATCTCTTCCCAAAACAGAAAAAATGAACTCAAACAGTAGAGGGTATTCACCATCCAGTACAAATCTTAGAATAGGCCTAGGCTACCTTTAAAATCATACGGCACTCAATCTGATTGGCCGAGACATACGTCTCGTCCAACCAGATGAATTGTTATGTAAGTTTTGCTTTAGACAATTGACCAAACGCCATTCGACAGATCGCTCCGCCCATCATAGAATTTAAGGCAAACAATGGCCATGTGGTCGTTAATAGGGAACGATTTTATCCAGTTCATCGTGACGTAAATTCGGACGAACAAAATAGTATTTCGTAGTTGTTGTTATAGAATCTCGTAACTACGGCTTGATTTAAGCCGTAGTTACGAGATTTTATAACAACACCGACGGTTTATCAAAACATAACGTTGAACCTAGTCTATTGTTAGCACAAATTTCTTTGCCATTGGTATGTCGATTGTTTTGATTGTCAGTCGATAAATCGATACAAAACCACGTGCAACGATGAACAATTGGGGCATGACATTTTTGCGATCGTCCATTGGCCAATCAATGTTTTTGATTGACAGTCGGCGTTTGGTCAATTTACTTTCAAATATTGCTGACTATGTCCAGGTCTAGTTTGGAAAAGATATTACTTCGACGAATGTTATATAATGTAAAAAAAAATGTTGTCTAATCTCACATACGTAACCACCGGATACAGAATAAAAATCTAAAATAATTATATTCTGTGCATGACGCCTCAAGTTTTCGTGATGCCACGCGAATAGACAATCTTGTAGAATTCATAGCCATACGTGGGAAAGAAATGCACTTTCGTTCACTGCGGGGAATCGGAATTGAATTCTTGGTTTTATAAAGTGTCATTTTAGATTTACCATATCTAAGACGACAAAAATAAAAGTTCCTACAGCAAATGAGCCTAATAAGGTAGCCTGTCGCATAACATGATATTGTTTGGGAAATGGGTTAATTTCTAGAGACCTGGCCCGGGTTTCTCGAAAAAACGTAAGTACTGCATACTCATGAGAACATGCTCAACTTCAAAGGAATACTCTACAACGTTATAGGCTATTCAATTGAAGTTCACATGGAATTCGTGCGATTCGAGCACGGGGCTCAGATTTGAGTCTGAGAACGTACTTAAGGTATCTGACCCCTCAAAAGCACCAAAGAGCCAGACGCAAAATTTGAAAAGTGCAAATTATTCCTAAACTGTGTAACATTTCCATTCGAAATACAAAGATAATCATTTTGTACGGTTTAGAATTTAGAATTAATGCATACTTATGGAAATATTTGACAAAAATATTGAAAATTACCTCCAATGCATATGAATATAGAGTAAAATAATATTTGAAAATTATTTTCTTCTTGAAGCATAATCTTGAAATCCGGCACGGTGAATCAACTTCTGTGAAGTGTTTTTACAAGTGCGTGTAGTTTAATGCATTTCGTACGGCTAGAAAGTGGTGATTTTTCAGGGTCTGTAAACCTTAAGTTTTATCGAGAAACCGGGCCCGGTTTTTTGGAAGCAAATTTTGCAAAATTTGTTTCTCTTTGCAGCCACCTCTCTCTGCACTTTACCATTCTCTGCATACCACACAACATCTTCTGGTCCTCCTCACTATAAATAGTTCTATCAAAAGCACATATTAATAATGTAACAGTCGTTCGAAAATTCAATATGTAAGTCTGAAGTTATGGGTAGATATTGAATTGTGTGAATGAAAATGAAACATTCAATTAATCATATTGTCTCTAAGAGAAGAAAGGATCGATGTAGTAATTTTCTGTGTTATGGTTCAAAGATCAGTCCAATGACCTTCCTTGTAAATGGGTCAGTCAAGTTTGCTGAACTATGAAATATATTCAAAGCTTACACAAACGATTAATATGCATGAAGTATTGCTAAAAATAGATACAATTCCAGCATGGAATCAAAGTATTCAAGGTATTCTGGATAATCAAAGTACCTCAATATCTACCAATAGATGTCGCCACCTGTCGATTACCATCTATCTCTGGTGGGCATTCTGGGTTAACTACTTTCAAGATGTCAGCGCCCATAAAATGCATACACGTGGTACTTCCTCATGACTTCCTGTCACGCGGCATATTTGCTTCATATGCTTGCATAGAGTAAAATGAATAATCTAATTTGAATTAATTATTTTATTAGATGAAATTGAGACGAAAATCAAACATTATTTTGTTGCAAATGTATTTGTAGTTGCAATTTTCTGCTTGCTACTTTTTGGCGACAGGATTTTGGAGTTATGCGCACCGCGTAGTGATTTTTATCCAAAAATGGATAAAGTGATGCGTCAAATGAGTCAGTCCAAAAATAAAAAAAATAGACTGGAAATATTGTAGACTGACTGCTTAGTCAATGCAAAGTACCTAATCAATGTGCTCTACGAATCAAAGTATTCAAGGTATTCAAATGGATAATCAAAGTACTCTACTTCTGGACAGGCCTACATTATTGACAAATTTGCTTCCCAACAGTACTTTCAGTACTTTGATTTTATTCTGCGTCTAATGACATGTCTCTTACCAAAATGCGTTACCATTAGATTTCACTGTCAATTTCCTCCCAAATGTATAAAGATCAATGCTAAATAGATTTTCTGGTGATATACGATCTCGTATTTCAGATTCTAATGCACTTTTAACGCCTAAAGCCTTTCTCAGATATCCCAAGGGATAGAAAACAACACATCCCTGGTTATGACCCCGTTGCTACAATAATGATCTAGGACTATGTTAGGCAACATCATAGGACAAGAAAATTTTAATGCTGACTGATATAAGCGATTTGAAATTCGATTAAGGTAGAATATCCGTAATGCGGCCATTATGAGATTAATAAAACATCGGCTTTTTTTCGTGTGGCGTCGTTACGTATCCGAACCTATTCGGGTGCGTTCGTAAACATTCGGCGGTGGAAAGTTCCACCGCCAAATGTTTACGATCGGACCCGAATAATTCCGACGTGGTGCGAATCTCATTAGGGATGGACTACCTTAAATGACTGTATTTTTGCAATGGACGATTTGAATCTTACAGGTGTCTCACACATGCAGGATTAGAACCAACGCATGCAAATTTGTTAAGAATATTAAGAACTAATTTTCCTTTTTCACTTAGGTAAAATATGCTAACATGTGCCATAATATTGTGACTGGATTAGAATCTATGCAGGTCTTCTCAATGTTTATCAGTTAAAAGATTACTTTTAAGTGGGAATGTAGTCTCACAAGTGTAAAGTCGCCTAATTTCTGCATTTGTATTAATCCTTCCCGAATAACAAAAAATCTAGACCACTTCAATTCATACGCAGTTGCTGACGACAAAATAACGGGTGTTTTAGATAGAAAATATAATTGTCATTCATTTTGTTTGACAAGGAGAAATTACTGATTTTCGAAACTTGTTTATTCTGTCCCAATGTTTTCCCAATCATGTTCAATCATGGGCTTGACGCCAAACACAGGTCTCGTTTGGGAAAATGTTTTAAATTCTTCATTTTGTATGAGGAATACCGGCATGACAGTGTGCAACCTTTGATATTCTAGTATGCATACTCAATTGAGAGCCGTCAAGCTAAAGGAAAACATATGGGACATTTGGGAAAATCGACTCTTTTTAGCCTGCGTAGACTTACTAGGATCGATACTTTTTATACCTTACTGAATTACATTCTATCATACTGTATGTTATTTTCCTAAATCGCCGGTGTTATAGCGAAACCTCGCAACCCCAGCTTTAATCAAACTGGAGTTACGAGGTTTTACAACAACACCGACGAAATGCGACTTCTTATTGACCATGATCCGCTGAGTATGATTGGTTTCTAATAACTTGGTTTCATGGACCTCCTCGATGACCAGCAAGCCTACTTTTAGCATGAAAATTCATATTCGTAGCTACATACGATGATCACCTGAAACATTATTTCTTTCTGTCTTCGATTTACAAACATGGATCCAGATCACGCTGGATTATGCATATAATCTGATCAAGAGCAATATTTTTTTCTTGTGGCATCATCGTAACCCATATAAAGCTGTAAAAGATCTAAACAGAACATGGATTCCAACCATTCTGTATCTAGCGATTAATTGAGGTCTGAGGTCTGAGATGCCTGAGGTCTGAGATGCCACAAAGGCCTGTTTAAGATAGGTTCACGCTGACGAAATTTCTTACGAATCCTTACGAATTGGGCATTCGTAAGGATTCGTAAGGAAAATTCGTCAGTGTGAATCTACCTTTGCCAGATCCTAGTTCAAATCATTATACCGGTATTTCAGCACACCTTCGTTCTCGTAAAAGAACTCGTTTTCACACAAAATAACAACTCTTAACACGAAATTGTGGCTAATTGAAAGCGTGAAATCGTCGTTGCAAATAAAAAACATCGTATCTCGTTTTTTGGAAGATTTTAAAGGGGAAGGAAAAAATGTGTAATATATTTTCCCAAACTGGAAGGTTTTTCTTGAAATTAAGACGTATTGTTCCCAAATAATGTGTCATTAACGCTGATCAGTAAAAATATCTCAAAACCTCCAAGCATTATCTTAACTGGACACACAAGACTTTACTATGAAAATTGCAAAAATCGATATACGAGATTTTGCATTTGCACCGACGAAATGCACTTTGCTTCCTAGTTCTGCTATCATACTGTATTGATTTACAACCTGTGAATTTATAGGGAAGAACTTTTTTTTAATTTTATGATCGAAATTCATATGTATCTTTGGTTACGTTTAAAAATGTCGTAACTGCAGCTTGAATAAGCTGTAGTTACGGCATTCTTAACGTTATCAACGATAAACACTCCTGCATTGATAAGATTATATTTTTCCTGTCTTTATTTAGACATTATTTCATGATATCCATTGCGAAACCATGAATGCACTTTTACCCATTTCTTACATACATGTAAGAATGCTAACATTTTCTATTTTAGTAAAAGAAAGCTAGCCTTTTCCTAAAAGGCACGAGTTAGAACTGTTCCAACTTGAAAGCATCTGTAGACAATAAAACCGGTGTTCACAAAGAAAGTATTCGCGTACAATAGAAATCCTGTCCATTGAATAATTCCCTAAAATTACTACTGGAAAAAAAAGGCTCAGTAGCATATCTTATTTAGGTTGTACGGGACAATATTGCGTTGAACTACTTTAAACTTGTCAGCGCCCATAGACTAGTTGGCTAATAGAGTAGTAACATTACCTCTTATCTGGAAAAGAGTGAATCGGTATGTCGAATCTTCGAATATAACATGCACAATTCATTTTCTCATGCCGATTTCCCAATCAAATTGACGGATATTTTCGACGTTCCGACTATTTCTGGAATTGAAATCTGACACTTTCATTCGGTTACGTTGTTACATCCTACGCCTTCACGTGTAAATCAGTTTAAGGTACAATACCCGTAATGTGGCCATTTTGAGATTCATAAAACATCGGATTTTTTTTTCCGAATGGCGTCGTTAGGTATCCGAATATTTTCGGGCGCGGTCGGAAACATTTGAACATTTGGCTGTGGAAAGTTCCACTGTCGAATGTGTTCGACTTTGTCCGAATAATTTCGACGTCGCGTGAATCTCATTAGCAGTGGACTGCCTTAATGCTCCTACACATTCTAAAGTCCCCCACAACTTGCGGTAGAATACCCGTAATGTGGCCATTTTAAGATTCATAAAACATCGGATTTTTTTCGAGCGGCGTCGTTATGTATCCGAACCTATTCGAGCGCAGTCGTAAACATTCGGCGGTGGAAAGTTCCTCTTACTTGTATTATTGTTTTTACCCTTTTGGTCTTATGAATTATTGCTTAAAAATATTACGTGCAACTTCCATATATCTGCGTTAACTTTTTTGCAGAAGTTTAACAGCCATTGCTTTCAAACTTTGCAGATGCTTCTGTGACCATGATATCAGTCTCTAGGCAAAGATTCGTTGCTCTGACATTTAATTTTAATGGACATTTTCGGTCTTAGAAAGCCTTTGTTTTGTTTTTACGTTTTTCTATTCTGCACAAGCTATTGCTTTCAAACTTTGCACATGATTACACTGCGACCACAATATCAGTCTCTAGGAAAAGATTTGTCAGCATTCAATTTAACAATTTTACCCTTTTTGGACTTAAACTTCTTCGCCATCCAGCACTTGATAGTCGCGCTTGGTTGTTCTAAGACACTTCTTGTTAAAATATGTTAACATCTGCCTTTTCAATGAATGTTTATCTGTTTTCAGCACATTATCTGTTGGCAGATTTGAAATCTGAAGCTTTCATCCGGTTATTCCTGTTTAAATGCCCATATTACCAATGATGTATAAATCCCGGCGCGGGCTAAATCGGAGTGAAATAGGGAACGATTTTAACCAGTTAACCTTGACGTTATTTCGGACAAACTATGGTATCTCGCAAGTGTTGTTACAAAATCTCGTAACTACGGCTTGATTGAAGCCGTAGTTACGAGATTTTATAACAACACCGATGGTTTGTCAATACATAACAGTACACCTAGTCTATTTATAGCACGAAATTCATTGTCATTAGAGCGTACTTTAACAAAGACTGATTAACTCTTTCCCACATTGCGGAATTTTGGATTATTCGAATTTAAATATGTCTCATGCGACAAAAATGGAAGTTTTTGCAAATCAATTTTATTTGTGTGCACTATAACCCAGAAAATATTGAGTCAAAAGGAGAAAATGCAGCTCACCAGCATTTTCTTCTTGTGTATCAATGTTTTCAAAAACCTATTCTATTCGGAGCTTAAGTTCTTGTTTGAGAAATGGTAAAATCACTTTGCCGAAATAAATCTATCTATCTCTTTCCCAAACGATAAAAATTTAGACTGTCCCTAATTCAAAGTTATGATAGACGAAAAAATTGACGAAGGCCTAAATAAAATGGAAAATGTGCATATCGTGCGACAAAATATCCAGACAAAAGGAGAAAATGCTGGTTATCAGCATGTTACTTTTTTCTTATGCCTGCATGTTTTCTAAATTCACCGGTAGGGATATCAAAATTAGGAATTTTGTGCAAAGGGATTAACTACGGTCATCAACCTGAAAGCCTAATGCGGGCGTTAATTCTCTTTTAGATCCATTTTCACCAACAATAGCAACGGTTCTCATCAATTTTAAACCAGAACGTCAAAGTTTCAAATTGCTGTTTGATTAATTTGATGAATATTAACGCCTCTTCAATGTATCTCTAATACCCGTAGTGAATTTTTGGCAATTTTGAAATTAATACGACGTTGGATTTTTTTTTTTTCGGACGACGTGGTAAACGTTCGGCGGTTACCGGTTTGTGCGGATTACGACATCACCCGATAAACGCCGACTTCGTGAGAATGTCTTGATATTTCTGGTATTCTACCACAATTCTACTAGCATTTCAGTCATACGAGTATTGAGGCGACCTAATTATGCCGTAACTGCATCCTCATTTACGCCGTAAGAAAGGATCCTTGAAGCTACACCAAACTACATAGATGACGAAATATTTTCTTGATGTAAAACAACCCAATGTCTCACTAAATACCGATAGATGGCTACCCTAAAGTCATAGATCTTAATTTTCAATTTCTTACATTACAAATGTATAAGCTTCTTTTTATCTCATGCAGATATATGAGAGCCTAATAAAGAGGGAGGTAATATGAACAATTGAATTATCCGTGGAATTCACTTCCTTTGATATGTACTATCATATAGGCCAACTTCGTTTCGGGCTATTGTCATGTGATATCTCGCTGTTCCATCTGTTTGATTCACCCCCATAATCAAAATCTTTGTTTACATCGACGCCAATTAGTCGGCTGCTTTCATTCTACTCTCCTAAAACAGAGTCCGTTGTCTTCTTCGTTTTACTCAGATACAGTGATAATCATAATTGATTATTAAGGTAGAATATCCGTAGTGTGCTATTATTCAGAGATTCATAAAACATCGGGGGTTTTTTTTTCGGGTGGCGTCGTTACACATCCGAACCTATTCGGGCGCGGTAGTAAACATTCGGCGGCGGAAATTTCCAGTTCCACCGCCGAATGTTTTCGACTTAGCCCGAATAATTCCGATGTCGCGCGAATCTCATTAGGGGTGGACTACCTTAAATAAATGAGTTCTGCTTTAGAGAGTACTTTCATTAGGTCATACAAGTAATTGTCCGGTTTCCTGACCACGGGTATAAGGATGGTCAGATAACCGACTCAGATTATTGCTGGGGAAATGACGCCAAATAGTCCACACTGTTAAGTGTTCGCTTGGAGCTGCATTTAGAACGATAGCACGAATCGAAGTCCGCCACATTCTCACGGTGTTGTCCTTACGTATGCCCAAAAGCTGTTCACCAACAAAATGATAATTTCAACATGCATTTGGTTCAATCAAATATTATCAAGAATTACTGAGCAACAAACAGTATAGGGAGACCGGGGCTATTTCGGCCCCGGGGCAAGTTCGGTTAGTGGCTCTTTTGAGCCTGTCGACAGAGATAGAGAGCTCTGACCCGGATTTTAATGTCACTCATGACGAAAGCTTTTCGCAGAAGGTTTTTGGTCGAATTTAATACAAAAACATAGAATTTAGAACACGATTAGTACACTATATAGGCTTACCGCAGAAAATATTCAGACTTTTGTCTCAAAGTTTTTCCAAGATTCCGTTATAAAGGACGTGAAATCTGGGTTTTGTTACGCAAAAGTTGCCATGAGCCGTCTCTTTGAAAACAACAACAAGGGAACAAGAAATTGAAGTTTCGTAATGGGTTGAGACACGGACGATTGTTAATCACATCACGGCTTATCATGGCTACCAGTACAATGTATCGCATGGAAAGCACGGAAAATAGTTGAACAAAAGGAGAAAATGTTGGTTGTCAGCATTTTCTTGTTTTGCTTAAGCGTTTTCCCACAAATTCCTTTTTAAAGGATCCAAAATCCAGGTTTTCATGTGGAAAAAGTCACCCAACGAGATATTGCCATTAATATTGGTATAGTGAAAACTATAACTAGAAAAGAAAGTTTATGTAATAACATAACTATTTGAATTTTCTTAAATGTGTCACGTGATTCTCCACCTAGCAAATCGCAATAAGGAAGTGACTAGTCATGAATGAAGTGCACAATAATAAATATTCCGTGCAGATTTTGAAATCATTATCAACAACTTGCACCAAAGGTAAATAACTGAAGTTGACACATGCAACGACGTAGTAAATCTCTTATATTTCTAATAATGAAATAAAGATAAATGTATTAACTTTTTCCAAAACGCAAAAATATTAGAGTGTTCCAATATGAAATTGAATAAGACGACAAAACTGACGTAAGATGACACAGGGTTTGTTTGTAACATAGCAAAGCAATTTTAGGAAAGAGGAGAAACACTGATAATCAGCATTATCCTCAATGTTTTCCCAGACGTTTTGCTATTCAAGAAGACAATTCAGGTCTTGTTTGGAAAATGTTTAAATCTGTCAACTTTTTTATGCATTTAAGACGTGCTAATGCAATCTTAAACTAAATCATTGCTAGTAAGATTTTTATAGATTTTGTTCAAGAGCAAAATCAATTGAACATTTATTAGACACTTAAATATACACTCAAATTACTAATCGACTGAACACATGCAATTTTAAGATACACATTAATCGTAGCTTTAAAATTGACTGGTTATTGATTGTTTTTGGGAAAGGGACAAAACAAAGTATTAACCAACTTTTTCCCAAATAGTGACATTTTTTGACGCCCCTCAAGAAAAATGCTTGGAGAAACATTGTGGAAAATGAAGAAATTGCTTGTCACTTTTGAAATCGGAACAGTCCAAAATCTTTGTGTCTGTAATAACCGAAATGGGTTAATAAATATTTAACAAAATATTATCCAAGCACACTACGTACCTTGAGAAAATCCTGCCTTGCTTATATGACTGCTGCCGGAGGAATTCTGAAGTTGCGTTAGAAACTTTCTTTTATATGGAAAAGACGCGACCCGGTACGCAAAAATTACCCTTTAATATCATATTAAGTGATAGAATTGGTTCGCTTAGGTAATCATTAATGAGTAAAGCTTAATTGACATATAACAGACTTTACCCAAAAGAAAGGAGTAAAATGAGACAGCAAAATAAATGTTTGCTATTATCTTATTCCATAGGACAGGCAACAGTCATGGCGGGGGTTATCACGTTACACATCATTTGTGATATTCATTAATAATAATAATAATAATAATCAATAATCTTTTTGATATATGACCAAATTGAAAAAAAAGATTCAAAGCAGAAAAGGTGGAGAAAGGCTGTCAATACCGGGGATCAATTAGGAACGTCTTATATAAAAAAAAGAAGAATCTCATGCTTTGCTTATTACAAGCGGCCTTTGATATTGTTTTATCTGTTTGCGTGGACTGAATTCGTATTACGAAATGTTTTAAAGATAGCTAATTTAATTGTTTGCACAAATTAACTTACCTTGAAAAAGGAAAATAAAAGTAGAAGGATCTAAAGTTTGCCTACAAGATATGAAGATATACACTGCTACCAAATCTTTCAAATTGTGGTCACGGCATTTGGAGCTACTAGCCTAATCGGTGCTGCTGCAAAACCGCGTAACTCCAGCTTTAATCAAGCTGGAGTTACGCGGGTTCACAAAAGCACTGACGCTATGTCCTTTCATTAGTGTTTATCATTTCTGAATTCTCATTATTGTTTGGCTGATATGGCCTGGAACTACACATGAGAGGGGTGTTTTTGCTTCAAAATAGAATTTATCAACAACGATTTATGTCCCACAGTCCCTGTGCACTAAACAAACGGAGTCAATTTGATACAAGATTCAATGATATTCCTTCAAACCCGAATCTTTTCGCTAATAAGATCTGATTTTCGGTGCCAATAGCCTAGGGGAGAACTGTGGGTTTTTTTTAAAAAAAAACTTTGATCGAAAAGAAGAAAATATTGCAAAATACTGAAAATAAGCACCATTTCTTCCTTTCTCTCATTTTTTCTTGACAATATTTTAAACAAAAAATAGTATTTTCTAATAACTTAATATTATGTTGTCAGCAACATCTTAACTAGTATCTGAAGCACCCTGAAATTGTGCTATTTAGTAAAGGGTCGTCCAATTCTAAAGCTTCTGCTGAAGACAGGATGGAAGTTGATAGACAAAAGATTTATAAATGTTAAATATATTTCGGAAGTTATTTAGACAAAAGGAGAAAATGCTGGTTAACAGCATTTTCTTCTTCTGTCTCAATATTTTCCCAATCTAGTTCTTTTCGGGACGTTAAAACCGAGTTTTGTATGGGAAAGGGTTAAACCATTACCACACAGTGACTCTTTTTGACTCCCATGGGATAATGGCTTCGGAAAACATTGTGTGAAATGAAGAAATTGCTTGTGTCAAGCAATTTCTTAATTTTCCACAACGTTTTCTAGCCTAAGAGACATCGAAATGTAAAATTTCATCAACTTCAAAATGTCGTCAGCAGCTACTTTCAATTTGAACAGGTCTAAATTTTTGTCGCTTGGTAAACGGTTAACCCATTACCAAACGACAAAAATTTAGGGTGATCCAATTGACAAAGATGTTGCAGACGACAATTCCAAAAGCATGAAATTAAAAATGTGTTGGTCTTTTGGGGTAGAAAACATGGTGGGAAATGAAGAAATTGCTTGTCACAAGCAATTTCTTCATTTTCCACACTGGTTTCCATAGCCAATATTTTGTAGGGAGTCAAAAAGAGTCATTTTGTGGTAAACGGTTAATGCGGTATCTTCAATCTGATAAGCACCAACTTGTATGAATACAAAATAGAGGTCACCTTGTCAGATGATTGATCTGTCTCTTTGAAAATTAGATCAAGAGAACAAGAAATTGAAGGTTCTTTAATGGGTTATAACACGGACGTTTGCTTAGCATGGCAGGGATAATTCTGGCTCTAAAATTGCTTGAGAGAAAATGTCTCATTTAGCCAAAACTTATGAGAGAAAATGAATTTTCAGTGAGAGATTTGACCATTTTTGTTACTATTTCACATTTTTCTGTGAGATTTTTCTCCCAATTAGCAAATTTGAGTGAGATTTCTGGAAGAAAAATGAGAGAATTTGCAGAAATCTCGCGCCAAAATTATCCCTGTCATGGCTACCATATATACCGCAAAAAATATTCAGACTTTTGTCTCAAAGTTTTCCCAAGATTCCTTTATAAAGGACGTGATCGAAATCTGGGTTTTGTTACGAAAAAGTCGCCATGAGCCGTCTCTTTGAAAACAAGTACAAGGGAACAAGAAATTGGAGGTTCCGTAATGGGTTGAGACACGGACGATTGCTAATCACGGCTATCAGTAAAATATATATCGCAGAAAATATTCAGACTTTTGTCTCAAAGTTTTCCCAAGATTCCTTTATAAAGGACGCGATCGAAATCTTGGTTTTGTTACGAAAAAGTCGCCATGAGCCGTCTCTTTGAAAACAAGAACAAGGAAACAAGAAATTGAAGGTTCTTTAATGGGGTGAGACACGGACGATAGCTAATCATATCACGGCTTATCACGGCTAACGGTAAAATATATTGCACGGAAAGCACGGAAAATAGTTGAACAAAAGGAGAAAATGTTGGTTGTCAGCATTTTCTTGTTTTGTTTCAGCATTTTCCCACAAGTTCCTTTATAAAGGACCTAACATCCAGGTTTGAACAAAAGGAGAAAATGTTGATTGTCAGCATTTTCTTGTTTTGCTTCAGCGTTTCCCAAAAATTTCCTTTACAAAGGACCTAACATCCAGGTTTTCGTGTGGAAAAAGTCACCCAACGAGATATCGGTGAAGTGAAAACTAAAACTAGAAAAGAAAGCTTATGTAATGGGTTCAGACTCAGACGATCGTGGCCATCAGTACAATATGATATCACGGAAAATATTGAGACAAAAGAAGAAAATGCTGCTTGTCAGCATTTTTTCTTTCGCATCAATATTTTACCAAGATTCCTTTATAGAGGAAGTAAAATCTATTCTAGTGAAAAAGGTTACAAAGTGAAAACTCCTTGAAATCTAAAACATGTTCTTCCTTTTCAACACATTTGACCACTGACATAATTTAATTGACCTTTCATTATTCTAAATTTGGTAATGCAGTGAAATACATAATCAGATTATGCACTTTAAATACGTGTTGTTGTTTATTCCATTTGAGACCATGTACACGAGTAAAGGGGCAATAAGTATGGTTATGAGTTTTTACGATTTTCAAAAGGATTGTTGTTGTTGTGTTGTTGTTGTTGTTGGTGGTGGTGGTGGTGGTGGTGGTGGTGTTTTTATGGTGTGTTTTTTATAATGATAATATTTATTGATCTACGGACCGTCGGGATTGTTCTCTTTCATGTGCCGGGTCATATATTATTTCACTTTATCAATTCCTCCAAATAGTTCAAATGTAACTATTTAATTTCCCTTGTGATTGGTCATTTGCCATCAGCTAACTTTTTTATTATTAGTAAGATTATGAGATTATCCATATTATTGTTAATAAATATTTAAAGTGACATTTCCCATCTATTTTTTTTTCATAAATTTTACTTTTATTTTTATCTGAAAGAGAATATTTTCTCATGAAAATTCTGAAAATTTCAAGCCAAAATATTGCACCGGTTATGAGAAAAATATATTTTTGTGCTACAATTAAAGAAATTGTTGTGGACAACAGTTCAGATTTATATTGAATTTGCCATATCTATCTCAACTCTAAAGGCGTATTTTTCGCTTATAAATAACAACTACGATTTTCAAAAGGATTGTTGTTGTTGTGTTGTTGTTGTTGTTGTTGGTGGTGGTGGTGGTGGTGTTTTTATGGTGTGTTTTTTATAATGATAATATTTATTGATCTACGGACCGTCGGGATTGTTCTCTTTCATGTGCCGGGTCATATATTATTTCACTTTATCAATTCCTCCAAATAGTTCAAATGTAACTATTTAATTTCCCTTGTGATTGGTCATTTGCCATCAGCTAACTTTTTTATTATTAGTAAGATAATGAGATTATCTTATTTTTTTCACTTTGAGATTTGTGTCACAATGTACTAAGGGCAAATTCACAATTAACCTTCTCTATTTATCGCGATTTTGAGTCCCATAGCACTTAAATCAGGACACCACTAGAACCATTCTGTGTCACTCCGTCAATCTTCTTTTACCTCGACGCTGATTGTCCTGTGCGTAATTGTGTAATGACTCGGATAGCCCGACCACGTATTAGATAGAGTCTCTATAGTAGATTCTACGCGATATAAACGTTCAAAAGGCGCAGTACTATAGAGACTCTATCTGACTTAGTGTTCGTCAACCAATGAAAACATACGCTACTACTTTCATTCTTCAAACCACGCCTCCGATCGGAGCTTATATCGAGCGGATCTTACTGGAATTACATCATTTTCCAAAAAATTACATCATTTTCCCAAAAATTACATCTATTTCATAATTGCACAGGAAACGGGGGCGTGTCTATGTATATCCGTGACATATACTGACCGGTGTAACGTAGTAAAGTGACCCCCATAGTAAACTGACCCCCCGGTCACTATTCTATATAGAATACTGACCCCCGGTCATAGTATTATGACCGGGAGGGTCATAGTATTATGACCTCCCCACACGTAGAAAAGTGACCCCTCACGTAGAATTGTGACCCCCCATAAAATATTGACCCCCTTCCCACCATGCACACCAAACGTCCTACTCTAATATACACCAAACTATGGTACACGTACAACATCATTATTTCCATCGATAGGCATCGGAGAGGTGCAATGGCACTCGTCCGTGTATGCGTCTGTCCGCACATAAAGAGTGCTTTGACCACAACTTTTTATTCATTATTGGGCGAACCCGATTCAAACTGTCTTGTTAGTCGCTTCCACCGCATCTGAATTGATTTGATTTATTGGAGTTTTCAACTGCAATGGTCATATTGCAGCGGCTGGAGCACCTAATATGGATTCTTGGTATTTCTCGCACCCGTACTGTCACCAAATACAAACAGAGCCTCCGTCTGCTTTCTCAAAGACGATTTACACGCATTGGTGAGGGACAAATGACTTTTGTCAAATGTCAGAATGGATACATGCCGAGTCAGGTTCGAACTGACGACCCATTGATTGGCAAACCCCCGAAGTTACTAACTAAGGTATTCGGTCTTTTTTGTTTTACCGCCAACAGCTCTCGGTGTCGCTTTTGTTTCCTGTTGTGTTGACCGAGCGGTTTTGAGGGGGGATGCTCCAGTTTCCTCAATTTTCACCAATAATAGAATTTATTTATATTTTGTATGTTGACATATCTTATTATTACCAATTGAAAAATAAAATGAAAATGGATGGTCATCGATCTTGTTTGAATTTTATAGGCATTCGTATCACACACCCCTACGGCGAAAAAATGCACAATTTCTTGCACTTTTCTAAGGTCACTAAAATGCTTTTAAAAGTGCCGTATTATCATCGTTTAGTCCCGAAATGGATTTAAAGTAACGTCTTACATTTAATAAGAACAGAAAATCCAAAATAATCAGTGTTATTATAAACGCGAACATGTATAAAACAGTATGCTCACTTGTTCAGTTAGATCAACGAAGCTGAAGTGTTTTATGAAAAAAATGCATATTTTTGGAAATGTTTTAAGTTCTACATAATAGAATTTGATAGAACTCCCTTATTGTGTTAAGCAACATGTCCTGGTGGTAATGCAAAAAGAAAAGGTCATCGCACTTATTAGTGAATTACAGCAATTTTGATCAGGTACACATGCATAAAACGACGCAAAACAGTTGTACCTGCAAACACACTTACAACTGTCTTGCTCTAATAAATAGATTTCCATCTTGAGGAAATCAGTTTCGCATAATAAATACGCTTTTACCTTCGAAAATGATAAATTGTAATGACGTGGTATAGACCCTATTATTGGAAATATGGTAGCGAAACATATATGGTACGAAATATTTAATTTTCTACAGCAATGACCGAGTGTTCCGAAAAACTGGCGCAATGCCCCTTAAAAAGTTAATCATAAAGACTGTTTCCGGAAATGATGCAGACACCACCAAGTTTCATCATTTTGACTACTAGGATTACCCAAAGTCTAGTTTTTTAGGACAATGTCGCCGAGGTATGAATAAAGGCTATCAAACGTCAGACGCAGAAGAAAATAAATGATGCAATCAAGTAAAAAAAAAAAAGAAAAAAAAACCGATGATAATAACAACAACAGCAACAACAACAAACAAAAGCCGTTAATAGTGTGTGGTGTAAATAATCTGAAGAATTACTCAAATATAAAATGTCATTTAATTCTATCTAGATTAAAAGAAAAATGAGAAAACACTTCTACAATAAAGCCCATTTTCCCATAACACGTACAGCATCAAACTGAGAAACCGAGAGAAAAGGTTTTTGACAGAATTTCATGAAGTTCAAATTTAAGTTTCGTCCAATTTGGTGCAAGAATTGAGAAGATTTTGCTTCGGGCAGACTCTAGACGCAATGTTATACATTTAGTCCCCTTTTCACATGACAGGATTTTTGTGCATGAATTGTTAATAGAATAAGCTACAGAACATCGCATTGATCACTGAAGAACAAAATTTCACTGAATTCTGGTCATAGAATGAAAAGAAATTAGAGAAACACTAATTTCTACATTAAGGCCCCTTTTTATGAGACGCAGCCTCAAACTGAAACAACAACAACAACAACAACAACAACAACAATAAAAGAAAGAGAAAAAACACGAGAAAACAGACTCAAAAAGTATTTCAGAGATAACACTTGCGAAGCTTCATTGATTTTGGCCTAAAGGTTGCTGAGATGTGACCATAAACGGACGGACGGACAGACAGACAGACAGACGAACGGATGGATGGACGGAGAGATAGCATGGCGACTAAATGCTCCGCGAAACTCTTTTCGGGGAGCATAATAACACGGATGTGATTTGAATCGATATACATGCAGTGTATGTTAAATAAGCAATAAGCTAGGTGGGGGGTCAGTATTTTATAGATGAAATCAGGGGGGTCGTTATTTTACATGGGGGTCAGTATTTTATAGAAAGGGGTCAGTATTCTATATAGAATAGTGACCGGGGGGTCAGTTTACTATGGGGGTCACTTTACTACGTTACACCGGCAGTGCGTTTATGTGAAATATAGCGCCGAAATTTTCAAACATACTGCAAATTCATTGGTCCAAAAACTAGGACGAACACTACAGTTGTTTCCGTTGATCAGTATAGTCTTGCGGAAATGACGTCAAATAAGTTGCACTATTAGTGTTCGATTGAAGCGATAGCTACGATAACTCCATCTTCGCCAGTCAAGGTCGAACCGATCTACGTTTGAGCCGGGATCTGGAAAAACGCCGCTTAAAGCATTTTTAAAAATTGAGTTTCAAGGTCAGTCTGTTGTCAAATGCAGTCCATTGTGCACCCATGCTGCTCTCTTTATGTTAGGCTACTACAGGTCAATAAGAAGCTATTGGAGAACAACATGGATCCTGATCAGACTGTGTGTATACGCAGGCTGATCTGGATCTTTGTTAGGCTCAAATGTCTTAAGAAACGTTTTCCAGATCCTTGCTCGTTTGTATTCAGAAACGACATTACGTCGCCCTTGGCTTGCGATCGAAGATGCAATAACTCGAGTTATAGTCGGAATCTAAGTCAGCCAATGCGTACAGGCTAGCTGGTGCGTACAGTAATAGGCGAATTATTGTCAGTGTTTGACTCAAATTTCCAACTTAAAGGCTTACGGTACCATTCCAACATTTTTGACACCCACAAGATAAAGGCTTTAGAAAACATTTTGGAAAATGAAGAAATTACTTGTCACAAGAAATTTCGTCATTTTACACATTTTTTCCTATTCGAAGTCGTCTTTTGCAACATCTTTAAATTTGTACCAGTCGGAATTTTTGCCGTTTGGTGTTGGGTTTAAATACCCTTTTTCTGTGACGGGTCTATGTTACATAATCACAAGTTAAGAGCATATCTTTGCAAATAAACATGTTCCCACAATGCAAAACTGATATAGAGTGAACTGTCACTTGATTTATCGAAAGGGAGTCTCAAAATTAATGCTTAGACTCAGCTATCCCAATTTCACTTACTCAATGGGCCGGATCATTCAACATAGAATGGTTTCAGTCTGTAGGCCTACAATAGAGCCTTTTTGTGCGGGGAAAAGGTTAAAACTAGAAATGTTATGCCTAGCTGAGTCTCTTATTTCCACATTTCATTTTTTTTCTTCTTCTTCTTCTTTTTTTTTTTTTTTTTTTTTTTTTTTTTTTTTTTTTTTTTTTTTCATTTTATCTATTTATTTATTTTTATTTTATTTTTTTTTGCATTTGCATTTGCGCTCATTATTTTGTAACAAAATTACAGTTTCAAGTTGTTGGTTATATCTATTTTGCAGCACAAACCAGTAGTACTTTCTAAGTGTTTGTCGTATGGATGTGGTTTAACAGTAGCCCCATCGAGTATTCATACAGAAAGAAAACTAGGCTCTTCGATATAATTTCTTTAATCTCATAGGGCCTATCCATAAATGTTTTATCAGTCAGGTCATGGCGATTTTTGAAAAAAAAATCGTTGATTTAACCCTTTCCCAAACAAGACCTGGTTTTGACGCCCCTAATAGAAAAGGCTTGGGAAAACATTGAAACAAAAGAAGAAACTGCTGATAACCAGCAGTTTCTCCTTTTGCCTCAATATTTTCTTGGCTATATCACACACAATTTCAATCTTAATTAACATCCATTTTCTCGTCTGCAGCAGCTTTTGAATTGGACCTGCCTAAAATTTTGTCGTTTGGAAAGGGTTAAAACAAATCATAATGCAAAACTGGTACTGTTTATGGGTGCGGATTATGGCCAAAATGGTTTCTCTGATTTTTGCGAGTTTAATTTTTGTGGAATAAGGCCAATAATTGTAGAGAGATATATTCCTTTGCGGTTTCTCTATGTTTTCCAATAAATAGGTTTTGTTTTGCTTTGTTTTTTTATTGTTTTGTTTTTCGTTTAATCTTTGATACCTATTTTTTTTTTTTTTTTTTTTTTTACCTGTAGCTTGATAACCAGCAGTTTCTCCTTCTGTCTCAATATTTTCTGTGCCATATTTTACACAAATCCTATCTTTGATAACATATATTTTGTCATTTGTGGCAGTTTTGAAGTGGGTCACCCTAAATTTTTGTCGTTTGGAAAAGGGTTAAACATATTGTGAGGTCATAAGGCCTTTTCTTATCTGACTTGTAAGCTCGTTTCATCCAGCAATATGTTTATATGGACCAACTTTCTTCTTCCGCACGTTCGCTTTTGTTGAGCAGGCGTACACATCATTTGACCCTTTCTCAAACGGTATTTCGATGCCTTAGAAGAAGAAGGGCGTAAGTGAAAAAAAATACATAGTTTTGAGAAAACTGGAAAAACTGTTTTATTTCAAAAGGAAAAAAGAATAAACGACCTTTTTCTACAGCCAAATTGGTCAGCTTGAAATTCCCTAAATTCAAAATTGTATGCATCATAAAAGGTCGTAAGTACCACTTACGACCTTATTCTTCTAAGGCATCGATTTGTGTGGTGGTCAAATTCAAAAGCTGCTGATGACGAAAAAATTGATACTGATAAAAATTGGATTTGCATGAAATATAGCATAGAAAATATTGGAGCAAAATGAAAAAATGCTGATCATCTTCTTTTGCCTCAATGTTTTCCCAAGCCTTATCCAATATAGGGACGTCAAAACTAGGTCTTTTGGGGGAATGGTTTAAGGATAATGATTCATATCCTGATTTTACTGAGTGTTGATATTATAACTACTCCCAGCATTTTTTTTTTTTTTTTTAACTTTTTGTGTTGCGTAAAAAATACTTACACCACTCACTATCTAGAAAATAAAACAAAATGAATCGTTATAAACAAAGAAAAAATAAGACCTCTCGAACGAGAAAGAACCTGCGTATGATAAAATGAACAGGCCTACTACCCAATTTATACCAATAGCATAGCAAGAAAGGCATAATTTTGTCGAAAGTAAGGAAATGCGGTACCGTCACAAAATCAGAGGCAATTTTGGAAGGACTACGTTTTATAATCATTACAGAAAACGATGCGACCAGTGCACCATGGACAATAATAATCAGAGACTAGGCCTATAGATTGCTTCCTTATCCGTCTTTATCTAACAGAAAGATACGGGGGTAAAAAGATAAATAAACATATTGATTCATATTAAAGGGTAGCCTATTATATGCAACTTGACACAAAAAAAAATATTGGGACATCTAACATGTCGCTGCTTTACAACGAAAACATCGTAACTGAAGCTGTTTGATCTGCCTTTGAAAATTGGCCGACATTATTTAGGCTATATATTGCGAGTTCCTGTATATCGTCGCTAAAAAAAGGCCTAATATAAATAATAATTAAGATTAAGGCGGATAAGGAAGCGATCTGCAATTTAGCGGATCCATAGCGGTTCTGTGAGTTCAAACGAACCCAGATCATCTTTAGCCTGAATATTTTCAAGCAGATAAGCGATCGATTCATCATCATTGTAGGCCCTAGACACTCATTACATGAAGAAGTTTGATTAGACAAATGCTTGTTATTGCCAAAAAAATGGAAAAGATGTAACAAAGTGCACCGGTTTCCCCTATTTATCGTCTTTTCAACAAAAATCTCGTAACTGCAGTTTGTTTTAAGATGCAGTTACGAGCTTTTTGATGAAAAGCAGCGATACGCAATATTCCCGCTTGGTGTTCATTTGCGTTTAAAACTCCACACAGCGACAAAATGTCTTACATTATTCAAATTCAGGGGAGATAACTGCGAAGGGGATTGTCTAGGGGAGACTGGGACCGTACTCTGGGACAAAAATCACCTTTTCCTTATTGGTCAAGTAAATATAGAGATTATCCCAAATGTCTAAGTGTTAAATGGTAGCTTATTGAATGGCTGATGTAATGGACATGTTTGTTTTCCTCTATTGTTCTTATTTAGTAAGATATATTGGATTGAAATTTCTCAAAAAAGTGTCCCAGAGTACCCCATGTATGGGGTACTCTGGGACACTACTAGGGGTACTCTGGGACAGGCTTCATATAATTTGAATATTTTTTTCTACTAATATATTGACTAATAAATTCTGAGCATATGTTTAAAGAACGTTTAAAGAAACATAATTTAACTTCAAAAAAGTAATTAAATTATACTAAAATTGTTAACATCTCAAGGAAAAATGTCATAACAGGTTTACAATATGATGTTTTGACTAAAAGCTGATTTTTTCGTTCATTTTACAGCTGTAATCAAATAAATGCTTAACTTGTGCTACTTTTTGATGAATAAGTTTAAATTGCAACTCAAATCATTGAAAAACTAAAGTTTTTTTCATGCTCAAAATTTGCCCCATGGAACATATAGTCCCAGAGTACCCCGAGGGCACTGTCCCAGAGTACCCCGACCATACCCTACCAACTTTGACGTGAAACAACTGAAAATGGAAACACTTTCAACATGTTGTCTCTATTGCAAAAGAAAGTTAATTTGATGCATTTGACATTAAGCTGATGCGATATAAGCCTGAGGTTATTACCATAGAATTTGGAGGCGAAATTCATTTTTTCATAAAACTAGATCTACATATGGTTATAAAAAATAGATTTTTACCGATTAAAATCGTATTTATAACCTTGACGCTAAATGATTGTTGTGGGAGGTGGGGCTTGATAAAAGTAATCATATGTGCGAGTATGAGTAAAATAAAAGCATTTTAAGTATGGACTATCCCCAATGTCCCAGGCCGACTTCGATTGGGACTATAGCTCGAGCCATCCGTGACGTCATACAACAGGAAGTTGTGTACTGCGCATGTCACCAAGCGAACGCCTATAGCTCGTGATGCACAAGCCAACAAAATGGCCGCGCCCATACGGTTTTACCAACAATTAAATGAGACTCATCGTTCGTTGATAAATGGCTACATTTCAATTAGAAAATAACACTATTTCCATGAATATTAACTTTCAGTCGCATTGACAAGGACATGTGAATATATTGGAATTAATTAAAGGTGTTTTGTGGTTTTTCAACCGGACTTAAAATTCGTTTGCTTCTTTGGACGCCATCTTGGAATGAAAGGGACCACGAGTGAGAGCGTGGTCCGACCATGGCTTGGTTCAAAGGTCAAATGACGTCACTATAACCCGGGCTATGGGTAGTTTCTAGTTAGCCGGTCCCCAAACTAAATGGTCGCCAGTAAAGTGACAAAATAGAGTAATTTTTCATCAATAAAGAAGAAATAAGCGGGGGTGTGGGGGCAGCAGCCCCCATAAATAATTTCAAAATAAAATAAAGCGGGGGTGTGGGGGCGACAGCCCCCAAAAATACTTCCTAGAAAAAAGGGACCGGTATACTAGATGTGTTCCCGGGCTATCGGTGTTCGATTGGAACGATGGCTGAAATAGCTTGAGCGATCGTCCCAATCGAAGTCAGCCCCAGAGTACCCCGTGTCCCAGAGTACCCCAGGCTGACTTCGATTGGCACTATAGCTCGCGAGGACGAGAACCATTATTGGGAACCAGCGCTGTTCCGTCAATTGAATTCCTCCCCGTTCTGAGTCAGCCAATCAAAATCTTTGTAATGTTTACCTCGACACTGATTGGTTCGCTGTTATCCGAGGTGTTCCGAATGACGAAATGGCGGGAATGGTCGGACCACACTTTTTCCGGTGGTCGGACTATAGCTCGGGCCATTGCTGTTCGATTGGAGCTATAGTTGCGGAAATGACGTCAATAGCTCGCACTATCGGTGTTCGGTTGGAGCTATCGTCTGAATGATCCGAGCTATAGTCCCAATCGAAGTAAGCCCCAGTCTCCCCTATCCAGCTGAAGTTGTCTCGCTTAGAACTATCCTGCGTATGTTGATCTAGTGGCAGATCATTTTGTATATTTTTTGTTTAAAAAGTATTTTACTATTTTACGCTTGCGTGTAAAATAATGTCGATGTCAAAAGCTGTGTGAAAATGTTAACTTCCAAAAATGCAACATGCAACTTTTCACTACTATTATTACTTGTGTTACGCAACTTCTCGGCCAATGAATTGCATAGGGGAAAGTTCAAAGTAAACTTACAAAACACTCGCCGGTTATTGAACAAACTGAACAGGTAAATATGATAATTTTCTACCCTGATAACTTTCTTATGAATTATATTTGAGTGTTTTAGACAAATAACTACACATGAAGATTAGATTGTCAGGTTGACTTTGCTGACATTGTGGAAAAAGCCGTGAAACTGAAAGAGAAACTGAACATCTGAAACTGAAAGCAAAAAAATGTTTTAGCATTGAACTTGAACAACACGTGATTTGATCAGTCTAATTGTCACACAGTGCCCAATCTGATTGAAACCAGATGTCTCATCTTATTTCATACAGTAACATATGACAGTCGCTGATCAGAGGACATCTTTACAGTTACTGACCTCGGAAAATCCGTTATAATTATTTTTTTAACCTCACCAAATCAAATCTCTTTTCTGGTCTTTGGCTTTCCATGACTAGCGATATCAACGGAAAATTAATATTGTAAAAATCAATCAGATTATCTGGTTTGGTTGCTATCTTTGAGGTATACGAAGACTTTTTCAGTTCATTTCATCGATATTTATTGAAAAATAACTAAGTTATTGAAGTTTAAAGTTTGCAAATTACCTCCCCTACTCTGTCACTTGATTTCATGTTTCCAGTTAAAGTACACAAATGCGCTAATAGATACTCAAATGCGCTCATATCCACAATAAAGCAGGCTATTAGAACTCATGATTCCAATAGTCAAAACACAGTGGAAGTTAAAAATGAACAGTACCTTCAACATTTTGTCATGAAAGTGAACAAGGGTGGTTGCCTCCCTTGATTCCATCCGTTGATATCGCTACCATGACAAACATTTGCAAAGATAAGATTCTGCTCTTAAATAAGCTGTCACATTGGAGTAGTACTAGTTTTTGGTTTGAATCGTTTTTAGAGTATTTCAAAAGTCTTTGATTGGTCAGAAGAAAAGTCATTGAAGTTGACCGGTAACAGGTGCCTGTCAGATCATGTGTCTTAGTATGGTTCATTAGTGGCGCAGCTATGCCTTTTCAATGAGTATGTACTTTCTAAGGGGGCCCCTGAGATCTCTATTAGTTGGCAGCAAAGTTCCAAGGGGGGGGGGCAAAAGAAAAGGCTATGGAAAACGTTGAAGCAAAAGAAGTAAATGATGATCCCCTCATCCCATTTTTTTCCTTATCCCTTTGATATGATTGATGCTTTAGATGCTAAGTTATGGAATTTTCTCAAATATAATAACAGTCAATAATTTTGTCTGCAGCATTTTTGAAATTGGAGCACCCTAAGTAAATTTTGTTGTTTCAAAAAGTATTACATCTAGGGTATTTAAGTCAAATTGACATGTAGCTGCATGAGAAGTTGGAGTGCATTCCATTCAGATTCCAATAGAAATAATGCCAAACCAACCTTCATAATGAATTTGTTTAATAACCTGTTCATTATCCTAATAGAATATGCGTTGACTTTATGTGTTGACTGAGCATTTCCTACATTTGCCTCAATATTTTATCTCATTTTTGGAATATTTTAAAGGAGAAGGAAAAAAGTGTAAAAACTTTTCCCAATCTGAAAGGTTTTACTTGACATTTCGACATAGTGACTAAGTGTTAATACTGATCAGTAAAAAAATCTCAAAACCTGCAAGAATTGTCTTAAAGTGACATTTCAGAATTTTTTGTCATAAAGTTTACTTTTATTTTTATCTGAAAGAGCATATTTCCTTATGAAAATTCTGAAAATTTCAAGCCAAAATATTGCGCCGTTTACGAGAAATTTATATTTTTATGTTAAAATTGAACAAATTGTTGTGGACAACAGTTCGGATTTATATGCAATTTATCGATTATGTCTCAACTTTAAATGTGTGTTTCTCACTCATTGGCAACAACTTCAAAAAAACTAATAGTATTTATACTCATTAGAATAACCAATCTTGGCATCAAGACATACTTTAAAAAATTGAAATTGGAATGAATTGTCCCTTTAACTTGACACAAGATTTTACTTTGAAAATTGCAAAAATCGACATGTATGCATACAAGGTTTTGCATTTAGACCGACAATTTGATTTATAATAAATTACATTTTGATGACCCTTCACCCCTCTTATCATTGATTCAAATCTCTTAATGAGTACCCACAACATAGGGTTTGGAATTAAAATAACAAAGTTAGAATGCCTTTACCCTGTCTTGTCTGTTGCTCTAAACAAAAACATTCGCTCCAATACACACTTTAAGATATTCAGGAAACATTACCGTAACATTAACCCATTATAACCACACATTGACTCTTTCTGACCCCCTAAAAGATAAAGACTTTGGAAAACATTGTGGAAAATGAAGAAATGCTTGTGACAAGCAATTTTTTCATTTGCTACAAGGTTTTCTAACCCAAACATGTATGAAAGATTTTTAAAATTTCATCAATTCAAAATTGTCGTCTGCAACAGTGGACAGTGACACCTTTCAAATTGGATCAGTCCAAAGAATTTTCGTTTAGGAAAGGGTTAAGGATGTCATTTTCATGATGTTCTGAACTGTAATTATGACAGGAATTTGGCAGAACATTGACTGCTTTAAATGTCATGGATTTTGTACAAATAAATTTGTGAGAGATATGGAACACAAACAGTCTCAGCTACAGATAAGATGATGGGGTTATTGGTTTTCAAAGTGAACTATTTCAAATTTGTTCATCAGTCCCTATAATGTGGGTGCTCATTTGCATGTGCGGATCCAGAGGGGGGGTCAGGGGGTCATGACCCCCCCTGGAATTTGGCGAAAAAAGGGGTTATCAAAAAGATTGCTGGTTATGTCCCATATAAGCTGCGCCATTCGTCCCTGTATGCCACGACAAACCATTGTTATATTTAGTTCTTCATGGTATGACATGTATCTGCATGGATCCAGGGGTGGTCAGGGACCTGACTCCCCCTGAAATTTGGCGAATAAAGGGGTTAAAGATCGGAAACCCCCCTGGGAAAAATATCTGGATCCGCGCTTGATTTGAATAATCTCATCAAGACAATTCAAATGATTATGAGTACAAACAAAATAGGGTTTGATATGTCTATAATGAATTAAGAATACTTTTACAAATGTTGCTCAGACTAAAGTGCAATAGCTTTTCACTCAGAATGGAATAACAATGGATTGAGTGGTCAGAGCAGTATAAGCAGCATTTTTTCCTTTTTTGTCAATATTTTCTGTGTTAACGGTATATTAGACACAAATCCTATATTTATCAGTTGCCATTGATTGTGTTGCCTGTAGCCGTTTTCAAATTAGAAGTGGATAAATTTTGGTCATTTTGGAAAAGGTTAAAATGAGACCATGCTAATCAATGTTTCGTCAATAGCAATGAATTCTGTGCTTAAAGTAGAATATGTTTACTGTTGTGTTTTTATAAACCGTCGGTGTTATTATAAAATCTCGTAACTACGGCTTGAATCAAGCCGTAGTTACAAGATTTTATAATAACGCACAAGGTCTACGAAATACTATTTGTCCCAAATTACATCACAGTTAACTGGAAAAAATCGTTCCATATTGGAAAGGAGGGAAAAGTGAACCTCGCATATTGTTTCATACACAGATATGAAGGTGTTGTGTACATGTTTGTGTGTCTGTCTGTTGGCGGCATTGGCAGATGCCAACAGACTCACCGTGTCCAATCGTTACCGGGGGATGTGGTTTTCGTAACGCTGAAAGCGTGGTGTATAACGCCGGTTTGTGGTGCAAAACAGAGGCAGGACACCACCAAGGTAAGAAAATTGAAAAATTGAATCGATGAAGTTTTTTCTTTGGGAATGAGACTAGGCCGAGGCTCATCTCAAATGATTTCTTGACCCCTAGCAATGTCTGTTTTCTTCGAGAAAGTTGCAGTTTTCTCTATCATTCCGTGAATGTAAGGCATTTCAGGCGAAATCAACTCAGCTTGCCCGCAAAATATGAATTATATACAAGCATAACCAGTTATGAACCCCAAAAAAGCATGCACTTCGTACTTACACATGTATTGCACAAAATCACATTGAGGTTTGCACCCTCTGCATCTTACAGAAGCCATGGAAACGATTTTTATTTTCATTTACAAGTAACAATGGTGGATGTGGTGCACACAAAGAAATATTTTGTAACGTATGTGGCATGGTGATTTTAAAGCTTTGCGTTTTTCCTTATTTAAGCAGGCCTAGCAGATATAGTGACACTTTCCCTTACTTCAGATGCAACACACGTCCTATTCGAATGATCATAGCAATAATTGTGCAATAATTTTGTGTAAAGAATATGTGTTTTTTCGACATCAGCATTTTGAAACCCTATTAACCGGATTGTATAATGGATTTAGAAATTGTGCAACCCGAACGTTACATTTAAGGCGTACAAAATACAACTTATCTGTCAATATAGGGTTAATTCACATTTTTGAGGTCGTTAACATTCGCAGAGGCCCAAGAAATATGTTAACGGCCGAGTGCGAAGCACGAGGGTTGTTTACGTAATTTGCGGGCCTCTGTGGATGTTAACGGCCGAAAAATACGTGAATTGACGCTATTATTGCATAAAAAACTATACAATTCCAATGAATACTTACCCCAAAGTCATTGATATGTGCGAAAAATGAACCGAGGTGAGATAAGAAAATGTCCGCCAATGTTGTTTTGTTCTGATAAATCTTCCGAGAATTTTTTGTTATGCGTGACGTCGGAAAAACCTCAGTTGTTGAAAGCGGCGTTAAAATCCCACACTATCAATCAATTAGGTCCTTTCACTTATGTTTAGTCTGTACCCGCAGAACACACTTCCGGAGGCAAAAAATGGGTTTATGGGAAATCAACATTGTGTACATGAAAATTGTTACTAAAAATAGTCCCAAATCGGCATTTTCAAAACGAGGCTCCCTAAATATGCGGAGAAAACAACATTTGACGGCGCACGTGTATTAAATATACAGCAATAAAGAGCACGTGCATTCAACATGCAGCGATAAAGCGAAGTTTAAAGTGGAAC